>JBBBDQ010002287.1:107500-355000 GCA_037127315.1 Ascarosepion bandense
TCTCAATAGAAGGGGCATCGATATATGTGCTACCATGATTTTAGATGGTACATAGATATGAATATTTTGCCGTCATTTTTGACGGCACGGGCCCGCTCGTTTTTTTTTGTTTTTTTTTTTAAAATAATAAATGAAGTGTTTTGGTATTGCCTAATGCTCTTTATTACACATAAATTAATCTGGACTGTAAGTAACTGACTGGCGCCAAAGTGTGACCATTAATCCCTTTTTCAGATTTATTTTTTCTTCTTTCTCCTTTTTTTTACTGATTGGTGGTTTACAAAACAAGGAATGTAATTTCATAGCATTTGGGAGCATTTGATAATCTAAAGCCCACCCAGAAATTTAATATAACTTTCGGTGATACTGTCACGAATACAACTATGCACTTCGCGAAATTCGCCTATCGCCCAGTTCCCACTCCTTCCTCGTCTGTTAAGCAGAAGTAGAGGTTTATTCCTTGTCTCCGGTTTAGGACTGGGTCCCTAGTTCCCCCTAAGGTTTTCCCTTTCTCTTGCAGTCTCAGTGTCCCTTAGTCTCATTAACTACCCGCTTAGGGTGAAATGATTAAAAAAAAAAAAAGAAAAACAAACATGACAGGCACCCATAACTTTGAGATTTAACTCTCTGGGAAAAAAGCGTGTTATATACGAATAAAATCAAATATAATCAAAGGGGCATAATGCATAATTATCAATAGAAATATTTGCACGGGAAAGAAAGAAAGAAAGAAAGAAAGAAAGAAAGAAAGAAAGAAAGAAAGGGAGTGAGGAAGAAAGGGGTAAACGTGGAGAGGAATTTGCATCAATCAGAGTCTAAAAATTTAAGTGTTTTCTATGGTAGCATGTGGTCATTAAATCGCCCTTTTGTTAAGTAGATTAGGGTTATAGGTATGGTTTATAAGAAATGTATATATATAAAAGGTAATATGTTTGTGTGTGTGTCTGTCTTTCTTTCTGTCTGTATGTCCTTTATACAAATCCACAATTTTTATCCGATTCTCACCAAACTTCACACAAATATTCTTTAGGCTTCTGAGCTGCTTATTTTTTCCGATTTCTCTCCGATATTGCAAATCGATACCCCGATATTCCATTAGGTCTGATCAAGATCAGGATTTCAGCCCTTTTATCGTGGTTCTTGCTGCAGAATTTGCTCTAATTTGGTAAAATTGTAGTTTTTAGTCTCAAACATTAGTAGATCTTCTCAGGCGATTCATTTTCCCCGATATCGGAAATCGATATCCCCGATATATTATACTATGGAATCCGATCAAAAACCGATATTCAGCCATAAATATGGCTCATATTCTCCAATTTTACTCCTGATGGGTACGATAAGTTTTCATGGACTTACTTAGGTTAGTCTATCCTTGGATGACTTATTTGACTCCGATATTGGAAATCCGTACCCAGGTATCCTATCGTGTCTGATCAAAATCAGGTTTTCTGCCCTTTTATCTTGATTTTTGCTTCGGGTTTTGCTCTAAGTAGGTATAATTGTAGTTCTTAGTCTCAACCATGATATCATTTATTAAAGGACTTATTTAACCTTCAAAATTCAGTTTGCGACGGAAAATATATTTGACATCGATACTGGAAATCAAAATTTGACTTACATCCATACATTTTAGTAAGTTCTACGGCTTTGAGATCAACCTTTGAAAAACCTACGTTTTTCATGCCAACGTCCAAAGTGTCTGAGCTCTAGGATCATGGATTAGTTTTAAAGCTTTCATTACATCCGAGCAACGCCGGGTTATACTGCTAGTCTTTTTTAAAATGCATAAGTTACATCCGTCTTCTTTTCCATTTTAAGAATTGAATTTAGCGGCTATGTCCTAAGTAATACTGGCAGTATAGCCCTGCGTTGCTCGGGCGTAATGAAAGCTTTAAAACTAATCCATGGTCCTGGAGCTCAGACTCTTTGGACTCTTTGGACTCTTTGGAAGCAATAGTTGTTTCCAGTTAAAGTGAAACCGTAGACTGAATGAACAATGAATGGATGTAAGTCAAATTTTGATTTTCTGGTATCGATAACAAATAAGTTTTTTTCGTCGTAAACTGAATTTTGAAGGCTAAATGAGTCCTCTGAGTAAAAGGTATCATGGTTGAGACTAAGAACTAGTATTATACCTACTTAGAGCCAAACCCGAATCAAAAACTAAAATAAAAGGGCTGAAAAAATAAAGACATACAGGCAGATAAACAGACACACACACAAACATCTTGCCTTATATATATATATATATATATATATATATATATTATCGATTTTCTGCACTATTGTAAGATCTGCAACCTTGAAACTTCTGAATATCATTTCTTATGTCTTTGTCTATGAGTGTATCAAATTTGATTAAAATCGGACCACTCCTTCTATAACCCGATTTTTTTGATTATCAATTTTCTATATTTATCGGGGGTACTTCGATACAAAACCTAGCTAAGAACACTCGCAGACGCTTATAGTACAACTGTGTAAATTTTCAAGAAAATCGGTTTAGCTGTTTCGGAGTCTATAGGTAACGGATGTTTAAATATATAATATATTAATCTATTTTTCTGGTCATTTGCCTAAATTTATGTACATGTTTAAATGATATATGTCCAAGGCCTGAGTACTTTAGTCTTTAAAATATTATGAAATTTGATTTTATGCTATGTCGCTTTCACCGCTTTCCCCTCTACACGTGATCGTATCGTTTTATTATTATTTATTTATTGTTTTTTATATATGAGATATATTTATCATGTTCGTTCTTAAATTGTCTCCTAAATTGATATATTCCAAATGTATGACGGATATTAGTTTCAGATACATTTCTTATTCAAAATCGGCACCCGACCTGTGTCTCTTCTACAAATACTTTCACGGCTTCCGCTCCGATGAACTTAGCTCACCGGTACCCCCTATAAATGAATTTACTCGGGCCACAAGATTAGCAACTAGGTCTCACCCTTTTACTGTGAAACCGATAAATTGTAAACGCAAATGCTACTCTAGCAGCCTCTTTTCTCGCACTTTCCGCCTGTGGAATTCCCTTCCGCTTACTTGCTTCCACGACAGCTACAATTTTCAAGAATTCAAATGTAAAGTCAGTAGTCATCTCCTGTCTCACTGACTTGCATCCTCTCTCTCATGCTCTTTTCTCCGTCCACCACCACTCTCATCAGTATTCTCATCCTTCTCGTACCCTCTTCCTGACACCCCCTTTATCATAACATTCCTTCTATGTAACCTTATCCGCAACAATGGCAGTAAAATGCCTTGCTTGAGGCGACATGATTATAAAAAAAATATATATATGTACATATGTGTTCAGATGTATGTGTATAAATATTCGCGAATTTATCATGAAGTGTTTCAATAAATCTGTTGATATACGTATATTTATGCATTTATACATGCATGTGTATGTGAGTGTGTGTGTCTGTGTGTGTGAAAGAAAGAGAGAGAGAGAGAGAGAAAGAGATAAAAGTAAAGAGAATGCCAGCCTCTGTAAACCATAATGACGCCTGCTACGAATGTGAAGGGTTACACCTGAAAAAACATTTGCTGAACGCCGTTCCAATGTCAAGCCCAAAGTGAACTGGTTTTTATAATAAATACTTCTCCGATCCTTTCTCCGTGTTTTTTAGGGAGCCGAATAAATACATTAGGAGATGTGTATGTGCGCGGCTCTGCGTTCCAGAACTTAGCCGGCTGTATGGGCGCATATCAAGTTCAAAATAATATTTTAAGCGTCCAATAAGTTTTTCTTCAGATGTTAACGACCCAGGTGTCCGCAAGCCAATATTCAACCATGATCATTTTATCATCGTCTTGCAAATTGAAAATTAATGACATTACCGCAAATGAACTCCCTCAACTTTTGTCTTCTTACATTGCATCTCAAACGTAGACGTAAGCATTTAGATTCTCTGCTTATACAAGGTATATTACTATTCATACACCGAGCGAGTACTATTCTCTGCTTAAAAATGAGTACGCTTATCTATTTATATAAACACTGAGTACGCTTCTCTGCTAACATGAAGTGAGTACGTGCTATAACTCGTTTTCCAGCGTTTATAATATTAGTCATGCTTAAGTACAGTTAAGTTCACACTCCACCCACGTCTATTGAACAGGTGAAGAGGCTCATTCCTTGTTTCCTGTTTAGGATGTGGTTTCCGGCTTTCTCTTTTCCAATCTTCTCACTTTTTTTTTCAATTGGAGTAGATAGACTAAACTATCGCCCGGTTCACACTCCACCCACGTCTATTGAACAGGTGAAGAGGCTCATCCCTTGTTTCCTGTTTAGGATGCGGTTTCCGGTTTTCTCTTTTGCAATCTTTTCACTCCTATGTAGCCCCCTGCACATCAGTGGTGTTACCGCCTTGCTCGGGGTGATATGATTAAAAAAAAAAGTACTCACGTGTTTTCTGTAAAAATACTTCTAAGATTGACTCTAACGATCATATATATATTGTTAAATTTTACAATGAATTTCTATGATGTGTAATCATGAGCCCTTCTAAACATAGTATTTTGGCTTTAATTTCAGGTGAAATAAATACAAAATATTGTACAACATTTTGATATTTTTATTATGCTGGTTCTAAGCTTTCGGCTCACATGAGCCATCTTCAGAGAAGTTGCAGGGACGTTAACATAAAGAAACCCACCATCAAAGATGATATTATCTTGTGTTGACATAAAACATTGCTATGCCACGATAACAGTCACCGAATAGAAGACGCAGATTGTAAATTTGTAATGCAGTTCTATAACGTCACACCGCGTGAGAAACCGAAATGTTACCAACAGAATCATATATCTAAACGTAATGTAATGTGTTGTGATCACATTGAAATGTGATTTTATTAAGTGTGGGTTGCTTTGATTTAATTTAGATGGCCTCAAATATCTGAATGTTCTTTTTACTGTGCGTATGTGTATTATTGTGTTATCGACTAAAATCTGTCTAATATTACATACATGGCTATGTTTTTCTAATAAGAAATATTACATAGATAATTGGCTTTTTCACCTCCATCAGCACACCAGGAGTATCATGCAGAAGTCGGATCCAGTTGCGAAAGTACGGCTTAAATTGGAAAAATCGATAGCCAACCCTATAAATGCTTTGGATTGATCTAAACTAATTAGCGCGGCTTCAATGTCGAATTACTCGATGATCAAATGTACCACATGAATCAGTCAGTTAAGTGCCATACGTGATACACGCTTGGGTGATCATGTCTCGAAAGAGACATGACTGACGGGGCAGAAGATTATCCCGCAGTAGGTTGCCATTGCTTTCTGCGGTAGACTGGTTGCCGACCAAGGCTATAGAACCCAATCTGTCCTGCTATTTAACCCATAACTGGAAGGAAGAGACGGATTAATACCTTCCCTAAGGGTATTTGTGCGTAAGTGAATACAATGGATTCAACTGGAATTCGAACTCGGTTTTCCCGTCTTCTCGTTCTGAGCCGATATCCACTGTACCACAACGCACATCCACATGAAAGTTGTCCTAAATAGTCTTGCTCTTCGCAGCACAAATATGTTCGCAGTCAATAAGACAAGAGAAATTAAGCTGCAAAAGGCAGGCTAGGCTTTTGGCTAAAGTCTTTAACTCTGAGGTGAACATTGTTAAAGGCCGAAACTTACATACCCCACCCCCAGCATTCTTGCCCTTGCGTAGTAACTTGATCACACCCCCGATTAAGCGTTGTGGTATAGACACCTGCTTTATCCAATCATTGTAAATCAATTCCAACAAGGGAAACAAGGACAGGCGACTACCTCAAGGGTAAGTTAGACCATCTAATCCCGAAATTTCTCACGGCCGACCAACTTCGGTGCTTCGCAGATATTCGACTTTGTAAAGGGACCCTTGCACCCAGCCTCGAGGCAGGGAAAATCGGTTAAATAGACGTCAAACTGATCAGTGCTCAGACCGGGTTTACTGATGAATAGATCCTGAAAGTAGTCACTAAAATTCTCACGTTAGCCCATATTTGTAGCCACGGTCCGTTCATCCAGCAATATTACATACGGGATATGTCGACGGGACGCTTTCCTAGCTTCCTCTGCACGCAGTTTAACGGCCATATTCGTAACCTCGGAATACATTGATTTTAACCAAGCCCTAACTACAACAGCCTGATCCTTCTTGATAAGTAAGGGGGCCAACTCTGCTTTAGCTAAGGCTCCGGCTCCATTATCACGGGATTCAATCGCCCGATCAACTTTTTCCACACACGCCGTTTGCGCTGCTAATCTAACTAATCAGTAGAAAACGACCAAATTTTGGATTTTAATTTATCCCACCAAATATTTCCAATCGCAACTCCAGTCGATTCCCGTTGTGTCATTAGTATCAGCTGCTCCCAGAAACCTCGCTCACCAAATAATGATGCGTTCAATTTCCATTAGCCATCCATATCAACCATAGGATTATGGAGTCGGACAAGCCAATGATCCGAGGAAACTATGGAACGAAAACTGGGACAACCTATGAACCCTACGTCGATTCTCTGAACTAGGACTCGGTCAAAGTTAACTAGAACGCACCGTCGTAGCCAGGTTGCCCCTATTCGACCATGTCCACATTAGCCCCCGCCAGTGTTCATTAAGATACTTATCAAGATGAAATTTGTCGAAGTTCTGAAATAGTATATAGTGCTTGTTTGAAAATGAAATTGCCCCTATAGATCAATTCTGGGATCAAAGATCCGATTCCAATTGCTAGCTAAAATTACCCGACGAGATTTCGTCAAAAACGGCTCGATCCACCGAAACAATTCAGGCCACTCAACATAGTCACTGGGCGCATAAACACCAATGAGACGAAGAGCCTTATCCGTTATAGTAACATCCAGCACGCAAAGCCTTCCCACCCGATCTTTGAAGACAAATGCGTACGCCGCGTCCTAAGACTTGATCATTAGTCAGGCAACTCCTCTCGAGCCTTCCATCAAAACATGGAGAATAGAAGGAAAACCTCCTATAAATAATGCCTTCATAACCGCCAGTTGTAAAACCAAGTCTACTGTACACAATATACATTCACCCGAAGGCGATGAAGATTGCAGGCCCCCAAGCATTCACAGCAGCCATCAGAGAGCCATTATAAGATCGATTAGCGTTGCGCATCTGAATTGAACATGGTCGAGGTGAGACCATCGGCAGCCTGTCCCGTTGAGCCTAGATTCATTTCATTTTTTTTTTATGATAACATCATGAAACAGGCCACTAATATCCAAGTGAAAAATCAATTTTAGTGTTCTATACAGGGAGGGGGGGGTGAACAAAAAGTGTGTGGGGGGTTCCAACGCATTATTATAGTGTTTTTCATATACTGTACTTAAGTTCAGCAGATTTTTTTATTTATTTCCCAAAGCCTCGTATACGCGGCAGATGTCTTCCCCTAGGCTAGCAGGTGGTTTGATTTCTTTTTTCGCTTTTCTTCTTTTGAGAGTTCTCAGGGATTCTTTGAATTTTTGATGAGTTTTCTTTATGTGGAGAATGTGAAGATACAAGAGTGGGAGTAGAGACGAGTGGCTGGGGTAAAATGAACAGGAGAAGAAGATGGAATAGTTTACTTTTTTAAGAGTTGTCATATTTGATGGAGTGGCGGGGGGGGGGGGTCAATGATTATCTCATTGGAGGTGGAGTTATGATTTTTTAAATGATGGCGAAGAAAAAAAAATTTGTGCCCGGCATCCCCATTGGGTTTAGTTTCTTCTACCGCTTTGCGTCCAACTCTTTTAATTTCCTTAACTGTGGAAGCTTCTCCCAATTCGATTCACCTTTCTTTCGTATTTATATCAATGTTATTGCTATTGATAATGATTGCCGAAGCATTGGCTTTGGAGCTGGTAGAGGAAGTGTGGCCGTTGGTGACTCTGCTCCTACCAACGAAACGCAATTCTCTTTTTTCTTTGCTCGCACTTGCGGTTTTGTTGGGAAATTTGGGACAAGACATAACCAGGGTTGTGACCACACCGGTCCATATCGCTGACAGGCGTACAGGTGCTGCGAAATTATCAGCATTAATCAGAGATATTTTTGTCTCCTGCGGCCAGAAGTTCAAAGGCCTTCTTGTCTGAACAGAAAGAAAAGAGGTGACTAGTCCCTCCGCATTTCTAACAAGTTGGTTTTCAGCCGGTCACGATAACAACATTTTCCGGCCGCAAAAGGCTAAACAACTGAGGATAAAGACGAAAGCCAAACGGTTTAGCTCCATCCCCCATTCAGTTTGTCGGAGGTGCACGCAGTATTTAGCCAAAAAAGGCAACCAAGTTCTCTCCACTATCCGAAGAAGGACCTCGGATACACTTAATTGGTCCTTCGTTGACCCTCTTAATCTCTCTGTAATATGAGGTTTTTGTTATTATCTCTCGGCTTCCGATCTCCAGATAATCTTCGGCTCTATGCTGCAGTACATCCCACATTAAAAGAAAAAGTCTTTTCTTTTAATTACTCTTTGGTGTTTGACCCCAAGGGAAATCAGTGATCGGATCACTCTGTCTTTTGTGGAGCGACAAATTTTGCGCGAACGCTTGTCCATCACGAAGTCCATCACCATTTTCTTTTCGAAAGTCTGTAATTCTTGGGGTTTTCCCAAAAGTTCATCATCCTTTATAAGATGTCTAATGGCTTTTGACCCTCTCCCAAAATTTTTCGATGTTAATCACTAAACTTGTGGGAGGGGACTTTAAGCATGTGGGTGATTCCTCTACGGTATTATTCTTCGGTGTCTCGCTTGCATTGGGCAAAATTTTGGTAGTTCTCCTTGTCTTTATTATTCTTCATTAATTTTTTCATATGCTTATATTTTACTTCTTGGGAATTTGGGGTTGATTCCTCCGGTGAGGAAATCAAATGAAATGGAAAGATGAAAAATAGAAAAACAAAAAATAAAATTAGCCCAACTACGAAAAATTAAATAAATTTCACCAAAAGAAAAAAATTAATAACTTTGAAAGGTGTAAACAAAAAAAATTCAAGTTTCCACAAAAGAAGAAAAAGAGTTTAAACTAAAAACAATAAACTTTAAGAAATAATAAAAAAAAAAATAAAAAAAAATAAACAACAACAAACAAAAACCTAGGAAAAATAAACTTAATTTTGGTAGAAACCAAAGACGAAAACTAAAATGTGTTTTGTCTTTTTGAAAAGTAAATTTTCTTGTCGGTCGTTTAGAGGGAAAAGAAAATTTAATATTTACTATTCAAAACATCAAGACAAATCAACTTAAAATTGATTTTTTAAAAAAAAGAAAGATCTATATGTTACTTCAAATAAAAGAGATATTAAATATACTCAAACTATAAATTAAACGCAGATGAAATAAAAGCAACAACAACAACAACAACAACAAAAAACACCCTAAAATGTTCTCCCGTTATACAAGGTTTCTATACAGTTCGTGTGCACTTTAAAAAATTTATAACTTTATTTGTATATGCGATAGAAATAATTTATAGAAAGGATTAGAAAAAAGTAAATCTATATTTTTTAAGGTTTTAATCATTTAATTTAAGTTTGCACTTGTCCTCCATCATTAACAATACAAAGGGTAATACGATTTTGCAGTTCACTGATTTACAGTAATGCCTGAAATCACATTAGTTATTTTAGCTTTCAAATCTTCTAATGAACTAAGTTTGGTTGCATACACAATTGTTTTCACATGTCCCCATAAAAAGTCTAATAGAGTAAAATCTGGCGAACGTGGAGGTCAATAAAATGGTCCACCGCTTCCGATTCATCTGTTAGGAAATTCCTGATTAGAAATTGTCTAACATGCAGAGCAAAGTGACAAGGAGTTCCATCTTGTTGAAATATTAAACTTTATTACATTTTTTACATATTATTTCTATCACAAATACAAATAAAGTTATAAATTTTTATAGTGCATACGGACTCTATGGACACGCCGTATAAGCTTCTGTATTAGGCAGCCATTTTTTCTGCTGTAGACTAGTGACCAAACAATCCAATAGGACACAGTTTTTCTTGTTATTTTATCCATATCTGAGGGGAGAAGAGATGATTTCATACCTTTCCCAAGGCTATTTGCGCGTAAGTGAATGTAACGAACCCGACTGAAATTCGAGCACCGTTCTCCGATTTCTCATTCCCAGCCAATATCCATTACACCACACCGAGTAGCAATGCTTAAAAATGACATGGCTTGGGAATGGCGGGTACTTTTATAAATCCTATCATCGCACAGATTGGTGAGATAAAGTACTCAGTTTTCCCTTAGCAGACTTGAATCTGTATTGCTTGGGAATTTCGTTGAACCCCTTTACGGCTCGGTGGTACCTACCGATCATGTATAAAATGTTAAGGATTTTTTTTTACCTTTTCTAATCTCTGAACGTATGAAACATTTCTCTTTATTTGTCATGAGCTTACGACCCAGTTTTAAGTTACAATCGTGTAGAAAGATATTAATCAACGGCCACAGAATTTAGTACATTGCTTACAAATGGCGGTAATTTGCTTACATCATTCCAGAACGAATTCACTCGTCACTTTAACTGTGTCAAATCGATGTTAGTATCATTCAACAAATAACATTTACATTCAAATGAATATATCTTATTTATTGATAACATATGAAGTGATTCATAATGTAAAACAGATATATATGTATAAATCCAGGTAAACAGAACCAACAGTTTTACAATTCCTAGTTCTCCGGCATGCCAGTTAAGTACCATACGTGATACACAATTTGGGCGATCATGTCTCGAAACAGACATGACTGACTAGGCAGAAGATTATCCCGCAGTAGGTTGCCATTGCTTTCTGCGGTAGAATGGCTGCCAGCCTAGGCTATAGAACCCAATCTGTCCTATTATTTAACCCATAACTGGAAGGAAAAGAAGGGGTAAAAATACCTTTCCCAAGGGTATTGTGCGTAAGTGAATGAAAGGAATTCAACTGGAATTCGAACTCGGCACCCCGATTTGTTGTTTTGAGTCGATATCAACTGTACCACAAACCATATTCGGCATGTGCTTTTTTTTTAAAAAACTATTTTCTAACATTGCCTGATGACGAGGTAGAAATCTCCAAACATAGAAATTTCCGTTTCGAAATGTATTTTTAATTAAAAAACAAATTTAATTATATGATTATATATATAGTCCGTCACTCAGTTAATTGCCGTACATGATGTAAGCTTAGGCGATCATGTCTCTTCGAGATATGACTGACTAGGCAGAAGATTTTTCTGCTGTAGGTTTCTATTTCTTTCTGTGGTAGACTGGTTGCCTGCCAAGGCTATAAAAGAAAATCTGTCCAGATATTTAACCCAGAGCTGAAGGAAAGGATCTCAAGTTTATTTGTGTGTAAGTGAATAAAACGAATTCCACTGAAATTCGAACACAGCTCTCAAAATTCTAATTCCGAGTCAATATCCATTGCACCACAACGTACAAATCTATATATATATATAAGGCAAGATGTTTGCTTGTGTGTGTGTGCGTGTGTGTGTGTGTGTGTGTGTGTGTGTCCTTTATACAAATCCACAATTTTTATCCGATTCTAACCAAACTTCTCACAAATATTCTTTAGGTCATGGGCTACTTCTTTTTCGGATTTCCCCCCGATATCGGAAATCGATCCCCCGATACCCGATCAGGTCTGATCAAAATCAGGTTTTCAGCTCTTTTATTTTGGTTTTTGATTCAGCTTCTGCTCTAAGTGGGTATCCTTGCAGTTCTTAGTCTCAGCCATGATAACATTTACTCAGAGGACTTATTTAGCTTTCAAAATTCAGCTTACGACGAAAAAAACTTTTGATATCGATACCAGGAAATCAAAATTTGACTTACATCCATCTACTTAAATGTGTGCATTCACTATAAATAACAATTAAGTAATCAAATCTGTTTAATTAACACATATAAACCCATGACTTCTTTATATATATATATATATATATATATATATATATATATATATATATATATAAAATAAAATGGCACATTAAAGAATTATAAAATAAATGACACATTAAAGAATTATATATATATATAGTGTAAGAAAGTGATAGAACATATATATTTAAACCTACTGTTCAAGCATTTACTTTTATAAAGAGTGCTCGATACTAAGTAGAGATTTATATTTATATTGTAATAGTTGTTACAGTGGTTCATAAAAGCATAGTGTCACTACACAAATATTCTCGTGTTTCAGAGCACAAGTGCTCCTCGTCTGATGATTACTTGTGCTCTGAAACACGAGAACTTTTGTGTAGTGATACTATGCTTTTATAATCCATTGTAACAACTATTACAATACTATATATATATATATATATATATATATATATATATATATATAAATAAATTCTTTAATGTGTCATTTTATTCTGAAAATATATTTCAACTCCAATCTGCGTCTTTCTAAGAGAGATTCCACGTCTACTCAGCAACAGTTCAATCTTCCAAAATGAGAATAAAATTAAAAAGGGAAATAGAGAAATAAAAAAATAAAAAATGACGGTTAAGGCTTGAGAAATTGACGTTGAATGTTGAAAATTTATTTTATTATATATATATATATATATATATATATGATGTATGGGTAGGTATTTGAAGTCTATTACAATGCGTTTAGTAAAATAAAGGAAGGTAAAGAAGGTATTGAATAATACCTATTTATCATTCATTAATATTTCGAGACCAGAATCTCATCTTCAGAATGATAGGAGAGCTTGATTACACGTCCAATTCCTACTATCACGCACACTTATATGAACCATAAACACACACACATATATGCACTAACCCACTTACAGGTACACACACACACATACATACTCACTACAATTAACGACAGCAGTAGCAGCGACAGAGGACCATTCGTTTAAAGGCACGGTCCACCAGCGGCATCAAAATAAAGTTCAAAATCCCCCCTATCCTAATACTTTTGCACACTACCGGTAGTGTGCAAAAGAATTAGGAAAGGGGTGATTTTCCTAAAAACCTCACTGAAGTTCAAATACAGGGTGAAAAGCCAAGTAAATTGCTAATAAATATTGATTATTTCAAACTAGGTGTAAAACGTCTATTGAACAGGTGAAGAGGCTCATCCCTTGTTTCCTGTTTAGGATGCGGTTTCCGGTTTTCTCTTTTCCAATAATTTCACTCTTTTCTTTCTTTTTTTTTTTTCAATTGGAGTAGATAGACTAAACTATCGCCCGGTTCACACTCCACCCACGTCTATTGAACAGGTGAAGAGGCTCATCCCTGGTTTCCTGTTTAGGATGAGGTTTCCGGTTTTCTCTTTTCCAATAATTTCACTCTTTTCTTTATTTTTTTTTCAACTGGAGTAGATAGACTAAACTATCGCCCGGTTCACACTCCACCCACGTCTATTGAACAGGTGAAGAGGCTCATCCCTTGTTTCCTGTTTAGGATGCGGTTTCCGGTTTTCTCTTTTCCAATCTTTTCACTCTTTTCTTTTTTTTCAATTGGAGTAGATAGACTAAACTATCGCCCGGTTCACACTCCCCCAACGTCTATTGAACAGGTGAAGAGGCTCATCCCTTGTTCCCTGTTTAGGATGTGGTTTCCGGCTTTCTCTTTTCCAGTCTTTTTACTCTTACGTAGCACCCTGCGCATCGGTGGCGTTATCGCCTTGCTCGGGATGATATGAAAAAAAGAAATGTATTAAAAAGAAGTTACATTTAATTCTTCCTATTTTCTATTAAACAAGTTATTTTGAAACAACTCATTATTCTGTTATTCTTGGATATGACTGACTTTTTTCTTATTCCCCCCCTCTCGAATTGATAAATCTAATGGTACTTCGCAAGACACACTTTGGGAATAAATACAAGCTGCTTGACAGGAGATACCATTAGATACATTGAAGAAGCTTGTGATGTCAATGCCTGACAGAATGAAGTCTGTGATCAAAGCAAAAGGCTATTATGCTAAATATTAAATTTATTTTGTAACAAGTATTTTTCTTGCTAAAGCATTTGTTGAGTAAATCAAATAAAATTACTTTAATTAAATAGTTTATTTTCTGTCAATATACCTCATAAAAGATAAAATAGTTCTTGTTCTAATACTTTTGCACAATAATATATATATATATATATATATATATATATATATATGTATGTATGTATGTATGTATGTATGTATGTATGTATGGATGGATGTATTAAAACACACCTACGCGCACTCCTAAGATCATATGGTATACATTATTCATCATCTCACCATGGGAATATCACCTGCAATAAACCCTGATGCCAAGTCTCTAAACATATTATCACTGATAATTTCACACACCCAAGCACTCGCACAATAATCAAACAACCGGCTCTGACTTTTGACAGTTCAAATCTTATAAATTTACTTTTCTGACAAATGCAAAAATGGAAATTATTTTGAGGAAATAGGCATGAAATTCCGTCTACGGTTTAACAATAAAAATATATATATAAATCAAAGAAAACGACAACAATTTTCCTGTTGCTACACACTTGAACCAACCGTTCCATAGCAGTGATGACATTAAATGCGTACTTCTAGCGTCTTTATTTAAGTCTGTCAGTCAAATGTCACACGTGATGCACATTTAGGCGAGCATAACTCGAAGAGACATAACTGACTGGACAGAATATTTTCCCGCAGTAGGTTGTCATTGCATTCTGCGGTAGACTGGTTGCCAATCATTGCTATTGAACATATTCTGTCTTACCATTTAACCCATAGCTGAAGGAAGAATAAATGGATTAATACCTTTCCAAAGGGTATTTGTGTGTAAGTAAATGCAATGAATTCAACTGAAATTTGAACTCGGCTCACCGATTTCTCGTATCAAGCCGATATCATCTCGACCACAAAAATTAACAAGAAAGACGCAGATTGGAGTTAGGGATTTCATGTTGAAATGTTCATTCAACAATTTTGAATTTTGAAAATTTATTTTAATTTATATTGGCTCTGTAATTTTAATTACATTGAGCTCTCCTCCTGTATAATTTTTTAATATTAAAATTTAATATTAATTAGGATCAGGTTCTTGGAATTTACCTTCCTACTTTTCCGTCTGGATTAAGTAATCTAATAATAATAATAATAATAATAATAATAATAATAATAATATATATATATATATATATATATATATATATATATATATATATATATATATATATAAAGATTGTATTTCGATAAAAAAAAGCAATCGCTGAACCAGGCTATTTCTGAAAGATAACGTTTTTAATGCGAGTAGTTTTTGTAATTATTAGAGTGCTTAATATCAAGAGATGGAACATTCATAGTCATGAATTTAATTAAGCATATACTTCTCTCTTGGTAATCTATGGGAGATTGATTGTACAAATGGATTTATTTACCGAAACCGAATTTTTCATAAAAGAAATTACTTTAATTCTCTCTGTTAATTGTAAAGCCCTTTAAGTGAAGTCCTTAAAAAGTTAAGGATTTCAACAGATTAATTCAATTTTAGAATCAAGCCCCTGAAGTGTGAAAGAAATCTTCACGAAATTCAGAACAGCTAGTCTAAACTTATTTATAAATGGGTGTGTGTGTCCGTTACCTATAGACTTCGAAACGGCTGAACCGATTTTCTTGAAATTTTACACAGTTGTACTATAAGCGTCTGCGAGTGATCTTAGCTAGGTTTTGTGTCGAGGTACCCCCGATAAATATCGAAAATCGATAATCGAAAAAATCGGGTTATAGAAGGAGTGGTTTGATTTTAATCAAATTTGATACACTCATAGACAAAGTCATAAGAAACGATATTCAGAAGTTTCAAGGTTGCAGTTCTTACAATAGTGCAGAAAATTTGATATCGATACCAGGAAATAAAAATTTGACTAATATCCATTCATTTTTCTTTCAGTCTACGGTTTCGCTTTAACTAGAAACAACTATTTTTAGTCTTTCGTGCCAACGTCCAAAGAGTCTGAGCTCCAGGACCATTTTAAAGCTTTCATTACACCCGAGCAATGCCGGGCTATACTGCTAGTTAAACATATAAATTCCACAAAATTCTCATTTTAATACGCGATGGATTTCGCCTTAAAGGCACGTTTCAAACTTTGCTTGGTCGGTAAGGTTGCTCCGTGTCCGAGTCGGTTAAACCATGTCAAATCTAGCGATATTTTTTATTCAGCCCAGAAAGATGTGAGTTCAAATCCTCTCAGAGAGTACATAGTTTCTTTAATAGATTTTTCGAATATTCAAGCCGGTAAACGAAAGGAAATAAATTTTCTGCTTCATAAATAAATGAAGGGCAACTCAAAAATGAGTATCCACTAAAATAGTGTTTAAAGATTAAAGTGATAAAAATCTGTCGGATTTATGAATAAAATCCATGAACTTTAATATATATATATATATATTTTAAAGTATATAAATATTCATAGCTCTATTTCTATATTCAGCACTGTTTTAATTTAATGCTTTGAACGTTCTTCGTTCCTTATTCATTTGGACACATACACACACACACACACACACACACATATATATATATATATATACATATATATATTTTAAAGTATATAAATATTCATAGCTCTATTTTTATATTCAGCACTGTTTTAATTTAATGCTTTGAACGTTGTCAATATTTTCTTCGTTCCTTATTCATTTGGCCACACACACACACACACACACACACACACACACACACATATATATATATATATATATATACATACATATATTTTAAAGTATATAAATATTCATAGCTCTATTTCTATATTCAGCACTGTTTTAATTTAATGCTTTGAACGTTGTCAATATTTTCTTCGTTCCTTATTCATTTGGACACACACACACACACACACACATACATATATATATATATATATATATATATATATAGAGAGAGAGAGAGAGAGAGAGAGAGAGGAAGAGGATGAAATAAAGTAGAGAAGCTTATAAATCGAACCTGTATATTCAGTCAGTCAGTTTGCCATACGTGATACACGAAAGAGACATGACTGACTGGTTCAGAAGATTATCTCGCAGTAGGTTGCCATTACTTTCTGTAGTAGCCAAGGCTATAGAACCCAATCTGTCCTTTTATTTAACCCATAACTAGAGGGAAGAGGCGGATTGATACCTTTCTCAAGGTTATTTGCGCGAAAGTGAATGCAAGGAATTCAACTAGAATTTGAACTCGGCTCCCCGATATCTCTTTCCGATCCGATATCCACTGCACTACAACGCACTTGTTTATTACCTTTCTCTATTAGGGAAAACACTACTTTTCCGTGAGCTAACTGGTAAAGCACACTTCGAGTGAAGTTAGTTCGGATAACGTTGCTAAAAAGGTGAAAGAACTTATTTCGTGCTTTCGAAATAAGTTATGACCAAAGTTCGAATGACATCAGAAAATCCCATAGCACGATAATTAGTTATGACACGCATTTCTAAGAAAACAGATCAGTTAAAATTCCTCTCTATTCATCACAAAAATGTAAGCATATCCTGAAGATATAATGACATCAGTTGATTAAAACCGATTTTATTGAGAGGTCATCGACTCGAATGTTAAAATCGGATATAATTTCTACCAGAATTTCTGGAATGAGGATTTATCATTATTATTTACGCTATATGCTTGCACAGATATACTAAGCCCCAGTATTGGAGACATGGAGAGAAGAATGAAAAAGAGTGCAATGTACCCCGCCCCGCACACGTAGATTGAATATATGAATCAGTCCGAAATTCCCTGAAGCATAGCGTGATTGATAAATAAACGAAGAAGGACGGAGGACGCAAATGATACAACGTTTTGTCATAACAACAAAAGATATTCGACCGACTCCAAATAATGGAAATAGATCTGTCTATCCCGGCCTGTTCATATCTATCTATCTATCTACTTTATTTCATTCCGTGCATATCTATCTATCTATCTATCTATCTATCTATCTATCTATCTATCTTTATCTATCTATCTATCTATCTATCTATCTATCTATCTATCTATCTATCTACTTTATTTCATTCCGTGCATATCTATCTATCTATCTATCTATCTACTTTATTTCATTCCGTGCATATCTATCTATCTATCTATCTATCTATCTATCTATCTATCTATCTATCTATCTATCTATCTATCTATCTCAGATTGTTCATATTTATCTGAATCTGTTCGTATCTTTTGACGCCGTGTCATGGTGAACAGGATTATCTTGCTAGACTAATTATGACTGTGTAGTCAGCTCGATCCTTTTGTGTTCCCTATACTTTCAGCCTTGTGCCACATCTAAATTAAACTTAGTACATTGCTATCTATTTACCTAAGACTGTTGATATATATCTATTCATTGCACCTGATTATATATATATATATAATCCTAAAAACACGGAAAACGTAATGGTGCAGGAAAAAATTACTTGTCTGCCATATTTAAAAGAAGGTTTGCTTGTATATATATATATATATCCGCAAACATATCTGCTTCGCTGTATTACAGCTCATCAGTACGGTTAGACACCCGATTGCTTTTAACCCAGGATTGAAACCCGACCGAATTGGCGTCAGTGAGCGATTCTACCTCTGAACTATGGGCCCTCTGCAGAAGGAGGCAAACTTTTTAGCGTATCATGTATCATATGCCAGTAGCCAGAGTGAAACAATTCATTACTAAATGAGCGATGCGTAGATGCTAGAGTAGTTACTGTTTTTCAAAGTCTACCATTTTTCCAGATTGCTCATGCATCTGATGATTGTGTCGCGCATGAAACTCCGAGTCGTGCTTTAGACGTAGGATATATATATATATATATATGGGTGGTGGGGGTATTTTGGCGTGGTGCAAATGTTTGCAATCTTGTCTCGTTAGATCAATTACTACTAATAAATACTCACTTTTAGCCTTGTGCCACATCTACGTTACGCGTAGTAAAACGCTATATATGAAGATGTGTATTTTTACAGGGGTGGAGGTGTATGTGATTATAACATTTTGTGCGCATTATAAAAAGCACTTTAAAGAACGGACCGCCTTTGGCTTGTCCTTGTGTCGTACTAAAACTAAAATTAACAACCCCCCCCCCCCCCACACACACACCTTAATATATGAAAGCGCTACCTGTGTGGTTGAGTTGGGCGGATAGGAATGTCAAGGCTAGGTGTGTCTGTTTTTTTTTGTTTTTTTAAATTCCATTTTGAAGTGCGCAGTTTTGTGCAATTTGCTCTGTGTCATTGGTTTAGATTGCGGACAAGTCTCAACATGTTGTGGACGTTTGGGAAATTGGTGTCAGCGGGTGGGTATGAAAATAGTACGACGTAGGTTGCTGCCAATATAATATCCATGTTTAAACTCGTTTTCGGGAAGGACATGAGAATTCCAAGAAGTTTAGAAGAAAGATTTTAATTTTTAATTATTTTTTTTTTTTTTGATTCAGATTTACGAACCAAATTCCAAGAATTTTAAATAAGTGTTCTTTATGTGTATATACATAAATAATGGCTTGTCTCACTAGAATAATTACAATTGAGTAGTGAGTTCAATTCTCATTGGGTGTCCCTTATTTTCGGCCTTGTACCACATCTTAGCTACGCTTAAAAAATCAACATAAATAAATTTCAGCAAAAATCGGAGAGCCGAGTTCGAATTCCAGTCGAATTATTTGCATTCACTTACACAATTCCAGTCGAATTATTTGCATTCACTTTCTTGGGAACGGTAACTTCTCCCTCCAGCTTTGGGTTAAACAGTAGGACTGATTGTGTTCTATAGCCTTGGTTAGCAACTAGTCTACCGCAGAAAGAAACTATTGCGGGAAAATCTTCTGCCTAGTCAGTCATGTCTCTTTTGAGACATGATCACCCAATCTTTGGGTTAAATAGCAGGACTGATTGTGTTCTATAGCCTTGGTTAGCAACTATTCTACCGCAGAAAGAAACTACTGCGGGAAAATCTTCTGCCTAGTCAGTCATGTCTCTTTTGAGACATGATCTCCCAATCGTGTACCACGTATTACACTTAACTGACATAAATAAACCCTTTTACTATGATGTCTTACTTCAGGACATGACCGATCGTGGCTCTCTCCAACTCCCTATCCATTGTATCTATTATCTTTGTAGCGACTTTTCTTCTCCTTTCCGCCAAGCTCGTCACGTAGAAAATCCGCTGCTCCAATGACTCTTTTGTTTTCAGCATGTGAGTGTCATATTCTTCAAGTTTTCTTTCCTCATTATGGTAATGGACAGCAGTCGGGATCTTAGAGTCATTGTAAGCTGCACGATCCTTTCATTAACTGCAGGGTAACATACGATTTTTAATGAAGAGAGTTGTTCTTTTAGACTAGATGCCAAAACAAAGTTATAAAACCCAATCTGTCCTACTGTTTTATTCATAGCTGGGGGAGAAGTGATAGATTCCTCATTATGCATCACAGAAATATCAGCTTTCTGATTTTGTGTATACTGTTGCCATATCTCGTTAGGTGCTCTTGCTATTCATCTTGAGGTTTTCGACAAAATCCACAGGTGGAACTGTAATATAACGCGATCTTGACTTGGCAGCCTGCCTTCAGTCACTCTCTCACCGACATGATGTGGCTTCCCTCTCTCTTTTCTACATCTTTCCATGGCAACTACACTGACTAGCTTTTATCCCTGGTACCCCGATCATGTATATTTTATCCCTGGTACCCCGATCATATATATTTTATCCCTGGTACCCCGATCATGTATATTTAATCCCTGGTACCCCGATCATGTATATTTTATCCATGGTACCCCGATCATGTATATTTTATCCCTGGTACTCCGATCATATATATTATATCCCTGGTACCCCGATCATATATATTTAATCGTGATGCTACATTAGCTTCAAGGTCCCACACTTTTACCGTAGAAATAGTTAAATGTGACCGTCTTTTCTACTCTAATATTTTCTTTTCTTGCACTACCCGTTTGTGGAACTCACTTCCATTTGCTTGCTTCCGTGTTAGCTACGATCTCCAAAAATGTAAATGCAACGTTAATTGCCATCTTTTATCTACTTGATTCTCGTTCATCTCTTATCTTTTCTTTGACATCCCCTGTACCTTTTTTATTCTTTTACTGTAACCCACTGCGCACCAGTGTCATTTCTGCCTTGCTTGGGGTGAAATGATTATATAAAAAAGTGTTCGGTTTATTTTTATTTTCTTTAAGACTTCTTCGGGGTTTACATTCTCTATCTAAAATATTCTCAGCATCTTTCTGTAGAACCATATTCTTATTGCATCCCGGTTTCTCTTCATCTTTGAGGAAATTGGGCAATGTTCTCCGCCATACAAGAGCGCAGACATTACATAACTGCTTAGCACTCTTTCATTGTGTCTTACGAAATTTTTCTTAGTAATTTACTTAGTTTCTGGAAGTAGTTTTTTCTGAAAGGAATCTTTTCTGGAAAAAGTCTTTTCTGGAAGAAGTCTTTTCTGGAAAAAGTCTTTTCTGGAAGGAGTCTTTTCTGGAAAAAGTCATTTCTGGAAGGAGTCTTTTCTGGAAAAAGTCATTTCTGGAAGGAGTCTTTTCTGGAAAAAAGTCTTTTCTGGGAGGAGTCTTTTTCTTTTCCAGTGTTCTTTTGTTCTTTATCTTATCATTCTTTTCGAATGTTACATTTTCATATTTACATTCCATCTACCTCTTTCCTTCCATCTATGACAGGTTACTCATAAATATCTACAGGGTGCGATGGGTAAATTGTCGATATTTAATATTTTAATTTCGACATTAGAGTATAGTTGAGCTAATTGGGCACAATTTGTGAGAAAAAGAGTGCCATGACGCAGTTCACTTCTCCAGAAATTTAGAAACGGCATGCTGTACTGCTTGGCATTCGCGCCGTAATCTCCGATACGAAGCTGTCAGTGTTTAAGTGTCAATCTGAGGACAGTGCAGGGGATTAGGAAAGAGGTTGGAGGATATAACCAGTCAACATCATGGTGCTTAGAGTGATCACGACTGATGTCGACACTATGCCTCCATTCATCTTCCAACAGGACATCAGACTCAACACGGAGGTCTACATTGTGCCTTGAGCAGTTCGTGCTACCCTAGGTCAAGAGGGTGTCTTCTGGAAGACCCTATGTATGGCAACAGGACTCTACATTATGCCACACAAACAGGAGAACCTAGTCATGGCTGTGAGACAATTTTTGTGACCAAATCACCCCTTACATCTGGCCATCTAACTCTCTAGACTGCAAACACCTTGATTGTGTCGCAGTTGAGCAAAAAGTCAACAAAATGCCTTGTAACACAAAAGATGAACTGAATGCAATGACAATGGCAGCAAGGAGACCGTCTATAAGAGTTTGCAAGAGATTCCGAAATCGTCTAGAGACCGTGGTTGAAGTCAATGGTAATTATAATGAATAAATTTACTCTTTCGTATTTCAAGATATGTTTTGTGTAATTTTGATAAATATCTAAACTTATTTATAAATGGAACTTTAATGGAACTTTAATGGAACTTTAATGTTACCTATAAACTCCGAAACGGCTGAAATGATTTTCTTGAAAATTTACACAGTTGTACTATAACCTTCTGCGAGTGTTCTTAGCTAGGTTTTGTGTCGAGGTACCCCCGATAAATATCGAAAACTGATAATCGAAAAAATCGGGTTATAGAAGAAGTGGTCCGATTTTAATCAAATTTGAGACATTTATAGACAAAGACATAAGAAATGATATTCAGAAGTTTCAAGGTTGCAGTTCTTACAATAGTGCAGAAAATCGATAATATATATATATATAAATATATAAACGGCAAGATTTTTGTGTGTATGTCTGTTTATCTGCCTGCATGTTTTTGCTTCGGGTTTGGTTCTAAGTAGGTATAATTGTAGTTTTTAGTCTCAGCCATGATATCATTTATTCAGAGGACTCATTTAGCCTTCAAAATTCAGTTTACGAAGAAAAAAACTTATTTGATATCGATACCAGGAAATCAAAATTTGACTTATATCCATTCATTTTATTTTCAGTCTACGGTTTCGCTTTAACTGGAAACAACTATTGCTTTTTAGTCTTTCGTGTCAACGTCCAAAGAGTCTGAGCTCCAGAACCATGGATTAGTTTTAAAGCTTTCATTACACCCGAGCAACGCCGGGCTATACTGCTAGTATCTGTTAAAATGAGACGTCAGTGTTAGTTTCATTTTTGTGTTATTTAGATGATGATTCATCTATCTATCTATCTATCTATCTATCTATCTATCTATCTGTGTCCCTTCATTATTATTATAGTGACAAGAATAAATATCACTTTCCGCCATGATACCTAGTCTTTATGGATTATGGTCTTGGGCATGACGATAAACTGCATCCGACAGCAAGGCATCTGATGGGAGGTTGCGAGGAGCATGAAACCACCTCTTAATTGCTGTTGTTCCTAGGTCCACCCTGACCCGGAGTAGTAGCACCTGTTAGGGCCACAGCTATGGGCAAATAGTTAATCCCAAAACTGGAGTCAAAACACTATGAAAATATAAAAATTCACTTTTATAGAAAAATATGCATAAAAATAGACTTTTATAGAAAAATATACATTTTTGAGGGAAAAATATTACCAACAATACATTTGTGAAGAAATAAATATTACCATATCACATTTTTGAAGGAAAAAATTATTCTCAGCAAAGTATTTTTGAATACAAAGCTAGAAGACATTTTCAGTTTTCTAAAATAAAAAAGAAGAAAAACAAAAAGATTTAATTAACATCTGACTAAATCTCACTATAAGCAAACATTAAAAAAAAAAAAAACAACAACTTCAAAACCCCACCATTTTGGCATTAACTAACTGACAGAGGTTGATATGCCGTTAAACAAAACTCAAACTCAAAGTCAATACCTAGACTTTATGAATTTAAGCGCAGTACTAAATTAGCGACAAGGTCGCATTCATTTACCTTCAAGTTGACTAGACGTAGCTGTAAATTCTGTGCTAAGAATGTCTTTTCTCGCACTTCTCGCTTATGGAACTCTCATCTGACGCCATGCTTTCCAACTTTAATCTTTATAAAATTTAAAAGCTCATCCAAACAGTTACTATGAAAGTATTTATATAAAACTCACAGGGAGGCAACCTTATGGCGATGGGAAAGTGACCGAAGCCGAGATGTCAGATCAGAACCGATAATATTGCTGATTCTTCCTTGGAGTTTATCAAGGGACTCAAGATAAACAGCAGGGCCACCGGACCCTATTTGGCAGTAATATTTTAAACAATCACGAATGGTAGACTTGTAGATATGTATGATAGATTCCAGAGAGAAAAATTGTCCCACACGACGCTATTTTTGCTTTATAAGAGTGCTTTACTATGTATCATTCTATTATACCAGGGTCATTCAATAAATAAGATGAAATTTTCGGCATAAGGACTTCTAATACAGATAGAAGCCTACTTTTTATCTACGTAGTCTTCCAGCAGTTTCACAAACTTTTCCCATCTGTGCACAAGCTTCCGTATTCCCTCAGCGTAAAAATCTTTGGACTGATGTCTCAGCCAATCGCTCACAGCACTTTTGACTTCATCGTAACTTTCAAACTTCGTGCCTCTCGTGAACGCTTTCAAGGGACCAAACAGGTGAAAGTCTGAAGGGGCAAGGTCTGGGCTGTAAGGGTGATGAGGGAGCAGTAGCCAGCCCAGCTCGTTGATGGTCTGCACCGTTTGGGCTGCTGTGTGAGCCCTTGCATTGACTTGATGTAAGACGACTCCATGTGACTAATGACCCCTGCGTTTGTTCAACAGATAGGCTCAAAGTCCTTGCAATGTCATCCACTGTCACCCTCCTGTCAGACTGAATGAGGTCATTAACTGATTCGATCACCTCAGGAGACCTCACTTCTGTAGGCCTCCCATGCCTGTCTTCATCCTCAACACTGCTCCGTCCTTCTTTAAACAATTTAGCCCACTTGTAGACATTTTTTTAGCTGAAACATGTGGCACCATACACAGTTGACATTCTCCTATGAATTTCAACTGGTTTGCACCCTTCAGCAACCAAAAACTTGATAACTGACCTCTGTTCAATCCCGGAGCATGCTTCTTGGTCGGTCATCTTTGTTAATCTTCAAAACTCTCAAAGTTTTTTTTTAAACTGCAAAAAAAATTAAATCCCTTTGAAAAAGAAGTAAAGGAAAAACATTTTTAAAAAAGTTAGCTTCTATCTGTATTAGAAGTCCTTATACCGAAAAATTCATCCTCATACAAAATAATACTATATTTTCAAAACACATATGGGAACCGAAAAAGGGGGAAAAAAACGAGAATAATAGCATGGTATATAATAAAAATGATCAAGAAAATAGAAACTGAAAAGCATAAAATTCTAGGAAGTGAATGTTTCAGTAAACAAATGGAAATAAAATATTTTTAATACAAGTCATGCTGACGCATTCCTTTTGAAAAACATGAAAAACAACTCTACAGCTAGAGAGAATTTTGAAAATCGCACAGCGTAAAACAGATTCTTTTTCTTCGTGTACCGTGTCTCTTCAGGACGTAGACGATTCACTTAGATCTGTCCCTTGTCGCTCTCAAAATTCTTCCTCTTGGAGTCTCTCCCAAACCCCGCTCTACCATTCATTTGCTCGGGTCTGTCAAGTTATTCTGGCGCTGATTTTGCCTGTCTCTCTTTCCCTCTATCCGTCCTGTGAGTATTAGATTTTCCAGGCCCCACTTCCTCATTACACGTCCCAGAAGCCTCATTTGTCTCTTCCTTATATTAAGTATGAGTTTTCTCCACGTTTCCATCCTCACCAACACCTCGTTGTTAGTCACATGCCAAGTCCATGGTATCCTCAGCATCCTTCGGTAAAACTTTTCCTGTCTTTCAGTACTCTGGTTAGCTTTTAAAAAATGATACTTGGCCATGCCAATAGGTCTTTGGATCTCAACATCGCACTTTCCATCCTCTGTCAGAACACTTCCCAGGAATTTAAATTTCTTTACTTGTTTTATTTTAGTTTCTCAAAACTGTACTTGTCATTTTGGGGTTATTTTGATGACCAGGAGCAAATAATCAAAGGCTGTTTTATATACATACATTCATACATACACACACGCAAACACACGCACACCCCGCCCCCTCACACACACACACACACACACACACACATATATATATATATATATATATTATTAAAATACACCTTAAGGTGCCGAATCCAGGTGCGTCGTCAGTGTTGTTGCTCCCATGTCAGAAGTTTCGGGTCTCAATAAACAACAGACTTCTTCGATGGGCGACCAAACCGAATATGATCAGTATTCGGCTCGCACCCAGAAAGAAAAAAAATGCTACTAGCTTTAGGACGTGCATTATATAAGTTCCCCAGAAAAGGTAATTAATCAAGGCTTCACTTGGGCTGTTCGATGTTATAGATCGGGTATGCTTGGTTGTACTTGTATTCTTCTGTTTTTTGTAGTAGTTTTGGGCCACTCATTAGCTCTATCTATCTATCTATCTATCTATCTATCTATCTATCTATCTATCTATCTATCTACTGTATATAATACAATAAGTAAAGAACAAGTAAAAATATGTTCTTAATCTAACATTTCACTTTATTAAGATTCTTTAGAAATTTATTTACAAGATACGAATTTTAGAATTTTAATATTTTTGAAAAAACAAAGAGACAGTATATCGGAATGTTGATTAAGGTTTGATTTCATTAGTCAGATACGTGTCACGTGTAATAGACGTTCATTTTAAATCTAAGTGGATACATATACAGAAACGATGTGTACGTAATAATACACGTGTCACGTGTATTAAAACGATGGATGATTTTTTTAAAAAAATATGTGTATGATAAAACCATGGGTGTTAAATCTATGAATGTGTGTGCTTTTAAGTTGGTAACGTTCGTGTGTGAATGATAAAATGAAATACGTTTCCGCTTAAAATTATATATATATATTGATGCATGTTTCATTAAAGAATATAGAGCAGTGTTGAGTTATTTCATGTAAATTCTTTTCATATTGTCTGATAAACTTAATAGCATTGTCGTTGAAAGAAGAAAGACAATTATAATATTGATACATGTTTTTATTTAATCCTTTCTGAGCTCTCGGCTTACATCAGCCATTATCAATGATGTCAATTATACTGAGTGTAGTAAACAGTTCACGGACGAACGATAGTAGTAGTTGTCTATTTTGTTTGCATGGAAGATTTTCAAAGCAATGGCGAATATATATATATATATATATATCTGTGTGTGTGTTTCTGTCTGTCTGTCTGTCTGTCTGTCTGTCTGGCTGGCTGGCTGGCTGGCTGTAAATATTTATTTTGCCCAACATCAGTGGCGCGCAGAGGTTTGGGGATGTTTGGTGCGGTCCGGGCCAATTTCTAGATTGTATGCCCCTAAGAGTTAATGGAGGGTGCTATACAGCCTAGTACTGAATAATGTAAGAAAGGAAAACCTTTTAAATATGTAAATACAGAAATAAACACTTTATTCAAATTAAATAAAAACTAAATTTTTATTTAACTCTTTGACTGAATGCCCAGGGTAGTCGCACTTTCGGCGCTCACCAACTTCTGCACTCCCCAACTTCTACACTCCCCAACTTCTGCACTCCCCAACTTCTACACTCCCCAACTTCTGCACGCTACTGGTCAAGAGATATTTAATTTTGATAATATTATCGTTTTTTTGTCAACGCATTGAATATTTCTGCGGATGTGCATTGTGGTGCAGTGGATATCAATTCGGAACCACAAATCGGGGGGCCGAATTCGAATTCCAGTTGGATTCCTTGCATTCACTTGCGTACAAATATCCTTGGGAAAGGTATTAATCCGTCTCTTCCAGTTATAGGTTGAATAATAGGATAGACTGGGTTCCATAGCCTTGGTCGGCTGCAAATCTACCGCAGAAAGCAATGGCAACCTACTGCGGGTTAATCAACTGCCCACTTTCGAGACATGATCGCCCAAAGCGTGTCTCACGTATGGCACTTTGACTGAATATTTATCCAGATCCAGATGTCTCGTGACTTATTAGAGTCTTAGAGGCACCATATGTACTTCAGCCGGAATAGAAGTGGTGTTTCTTTTGGCACGATTGCCTGACGAAGCTCAAGCCGGAATAGAAGAGGTGTTTCTTTTGGCACGACTGCCTGACGAAGCTCAAGCCGGAATAGAAGTGGTGTTTCTTTTGGCACGACTGCCTGACGAAGCTCAAGCCGGAATAGAAGTGGTGTTTCTTTTGGCACGACTGCCTGACGAAGCTCAAGCCGGATTAGAAGTGGTGTTTCTTTTGGCACGACTGCCTGACGAAGCTCAAGCCGGAATAGAAGTGGTGTTTCTTTTGGCACGACTGCCTGACGAAGCTCAAGCCGGAATAGAAATGGTGTTTCTTTTGGCACGACTGCCTGACGAAGCTCAAGCCTCTCCAGGCTGTTTTGAATTCAGAGTTTTTTCTCCTAGTTCGGCTGCCAACTAAGGTTATAGAACCCAGTCTGCACTGCTGCTCACCCATAGCTGTGGGGTGGGTGGGAAGAGGAAGAGATGGCTTCATAACTTTTTCAAGGGTATTTTTCTATATTTATGAGATGAGATAGTATTTACAGTATTTACATTATTCGGACTATTGTCCTCATATTTGTTGCCATTTGTACGACGTTTCGGTCGTTGTACGCTTCGGCCTTCTTCAGGTGCTAGAAATTTTGAACTGAACCCTTTATTACAATCCTCATTCCTTGCGTAACTTACAGGGTTAGGGGGAGATAACTCATGACTTCCAATCGAGGCTTTACGCAAGGAATGGAGTTGATATACCCCAGTGATTGTAATAAAGGGTTCGGTTCGAAATTCCTAGCACCTGAAGAAGGTCGGAGCGTACAACGACCGAAACATCGTACAAATGGCAACAAAGATTAGGACAATAGTCCGAATAATGTAAATATTTTTCAAGCACGTACGTAAATGTGATGAATTCGATTGGAATTTTTATAACATATCAAACATTATCCAGTGAAAGTTTCAGATCTAAATTCAGTGTGTCAGACTATAGATTTATTTATGGATCTTTGTAAATAATAAATAACATCGAAGTTTTTTTTTTTTTTAATCATATCACCCCGAGGAAGGCGGTAACGCCACTAAGGTGCAGGGGGCTACATAACAGTGAAAAGATTGGAAAAGAGAAAGCCGGAAACCACATCCTAAATAGGGAACAAGGGATGAGCCTCTTAACCTGTTCAATAGACGTGGGTGGAGTGTGAACCGGGCGATAGATAGATCTATCTACTCCAATTGAAAAAAAAGAAACCAAAGTGAGAAGATTGGAAAAGAGAAAGCCGGAAACCACATCCTAAACAGGGAACAAGGGATGGGCCTCTTAACCTGTTCAATATACGTGGGTGGAGTGTGAACCGGGCGATAGATAGATCTATCTACTCCAAGTTATCTCTGTTCAGTAAACATTCCTTCGTATCGAAGAAATTTGCAGATCTCGATAATCGTTTCAACCGACTAACCTTTAATATTTCTTTGAGCAACTTAAACGAATTAGTTCGAGTTCGAATTCCAGCCGAATTCATTGCATTCACTTACGCGCAAATATCCTTGGGAAAGGTATTAATCCGTATATTCCTTCCAGTTATGGGTTAAATAACAGGACAGATTGGGTTCTATCGCCTTGGTCGGCAACCAGTCTACTACAGAAAGCAATGGCAACCTACTGCGGGATAATCTTCTGCCCAGTCAGTCATGTCTCTTTGGAGACATGATCGCCCAAACGTGTATCACGTATGGCACTTAACTGACTGAAACGAATAACAGCCATAAAATGTTTAGGTAGTTAAAAATTTACCCCTCCTCATCTTTTTATAAAATTTAGTATTTTAAAAAAGAAAACGTACCTGCTTGCCGTTTAAAAATTTCTTGCCGTTTAAAAATTTCTAACTTCATATTTTCTTACTAAATCAAGAATTTTGGCGTTAAAATATTTAACTCGACTCACAATTCAATCAAGATTTTTAGTCTTAAAAAGAAAAGGATGTCTCGCTCCTAAAACAATTACTTTCGGCCTAGGCTACGCTTAGAAATGTACCTTGAAAAAACTAACCTTCGTCACATTCTCAATGTAAATACACGTTCGTGTTTACAAATTTATCTCGTCTCATTTCATAATAAATCAAGAATTTTACTCTTTAAAATATTTACCTTGACTAATGACGCCATACTACCTAAATTATGGGTTGTAGTCTAAAAAAAAAAAAGAAAAGAAAAGAGAGACTTGAATGGCTTGACATTTTCATATTAAGTAAGTGTCTCAATGTTTATTGTTTACCTCATATTTTCATATTAACTAAAGAATTTTGGTAAATAAATTAAACTAAAATCATAAATCATGGGTTTTATTTAAAATACAAATGACTTATGGGCCTCCCCTTTTGTATACTGCAATAATGTTTTTTAGAGTTTATAAATTCACCTCGTCTCGTATTTTATACTCAATAAAAAAAAATTAATTTCTAATTATTTACCTCGACTCACAGCATCATCATGGTTTTTCTAAAAAGGAAACTTTACTACTATTTTCACACTAAAATAAACGTCTTTGTATTAAAAATTTACCTCGCCTCATATTTTCATAGATTTTTTTAGTAAATAGTATACTAAAATCATACTAAATCATGGGTTTTACTTTTATTCAAAGTAAAAAAAAAAAGACTTATATGCCGCCCATTTTGGATACTGAACTAATTGTTTTAGTGTTTAAAATTTATCTCGTCTCATGTGTTAAATTATTTACCTCGACTCAACGTCATACTAAATAAAGGCTTTATTTTTTAAAAGGAAACTTTCCCACTGCACTTTTTCAAACTAAAATTAGGGTCTCAGTGTTTAAAAAATTTACCTTGCAATCTCAATTTATATACATCATATGTTTTGGTCTTTGAAAAATTTACTTTTCATTGTAAACAAGGGTTAGTGTTTAAACATTGATTACGTTGCCCTGTTCTTTCTAAAAAAATACAATCGCTACAACTACCCAATACCATTCAAATCTGGTGCAAATGGCTAGTGTTTTGAACAGTAAACTATTGATCCAATCTAAACTAAACTTATTTATAAATGGAACTTTGTCTCTCTGTGTGTGCGTCTGTGTGTGTGTGTGTGTGTGTGTGTGTGTGTCCGTTACCTATAGACTCCAAAACGGCTGAACCGATTTTCTTGAAAAAATTACACAGTTGTACTATAAGCGTCTGCGAGTGTTCTTGGCTAGGTTTGTGTCGAGGTACCCCTGATAAATATCGAAAATAGATAATCGAAAAAATCGGGTTTTAGAAGTGGTCCGATTTTAATCAAATTTGATACACTCATAGACAAAGACATAGGAAACGATATTCAGAAGTTTCAAGGTTGCAGTTCTTACAATAGTGCAGAAAATCGATAATATATATCTATAAAAGGCAAGATGTTTGTGTGTGTGTGTTTGTTTATCTATCTGTATGTCCTTTATACAAATCCACAATTTTTATCCGATTCTCACCAAACTTCACACAAATATTCTTTAGGCTGATTCTGAGCTCCAGAACCATGGATTAGTTTTAAAGCTTTCATTACATCCGAGCAACGCTGGGCTATAATGCTAGTTCTAAAATAGAAGTATTTGGAGTATTTAAACCTTCAGAATTCGTCAGATTGAACAAGTCTTTAGAATTTTTTTCAGACGACGTAGGAGACGTAAAAGAAAAAAATTAAAAGAGAAATACTATATTTCACAATTCACTTCCTTGTCAATGCAGTCGTAATTCAGTGGCCGGTTTTAGTTACATCGATTGAATTAATACCATTAAGAATTTCAGAGCAAAAAGCAACGACGTGTCATAGATCTATGTTTAAGTTTATGAAATATGCTAAAAATGTAACGACGACAATATGGAAGGAGCTGGTCAGTATTTTAAAAATTAAACTGAAGTCTAAATTGTTTTTTTCGGCCTCAGACTATCACAATGTTATTTCACCAAGCTTCATTATTTGTCTAGAATAATTGATTTTCAAAATTAATCAGAAAATTCATTTTCCATTTATCCATGAAAAATTAAATTCTAAAATGTTAATATAGTTTTTATGTGCGTGTGTGTGTGTGTGAATGAAAGTGCACATTGAGTCAACACCCAAAGGAGACAGTCTGTTTCATGCTTAAACGCAGTCGTAAATTATATTTACAGATGCCTATCTATCTATCTATCTATCTATCTATCTATCTATCTATCTATCTGAAGTTTTAAGAATAAATTTCTGATTGGATATGATATCCGGACGAGTTCCATCTGCTCGGAGTTTTCATGAGAAGACCCACAAGGAAACAATAACAATTCCCTTCTTGCTTCGTTGGTCAAAAGCAAGTTCCACTCAAACAACTTCTTCCACAGAACTGTTACTTTATGGAACAAACTCCCGAGAGAATGCTTCCCTAACAACTGCAATCTTGGTCTCTTTTAGTCCAGGATCAACCAATACTTACCCTACTCATCTTCATAATATTCTCTTAATTCCCCTTCCCATACAATCTCACTCAGTAACCCTCTACACTGAGTGGCTCTTTGACCTTGCAAAAAACTCCTTATTATTTCCCCTCCTTTACAATCTCACTCAGTAATCCTTTACTTTTTTTTTTATAATTGTTTTACCCCAAGCAAGACAAGACCACCACTAGTGCGCAGGGGCTTACAGTGAGGAAAAAACAAAAACAAAAAAAACAAAAAACAGAAAAACAAAAACAAAAACAGAACAAGGTACAGGAGATGTCGAATAAAGGATAAGAGAAAAATGGGAATCAAAAAGATAGAAGATGGCAATACACGTTGCATTTAAACTTTTGGAGATAGTAACTATCAGGGAAGCAAGTATACAGAAGAGAGTTCCACAGGCGGAAAGTGCGAGAAAAAAAGCTGTTAGCGTAGAAGTCATTTACATTTGATTGTTTTGATTGTAGAAAGGGTGAAATCTAGATGTCAATTTAGTAGCTTGAGTGGTTGGAGAATTAGGGAAAGAAGCTCGTTAGAACAGAAGCCGTGAAAATATTTGTAGAAAAGACAGAGGGAAGCCACATCAAGTCGGTGAGAAAGTGACTGAAGTCGGGATTGATTACATTGCTAATTTTTCTTTAAATTTTGTCGAGAACCCTGAGATGAATAGCATGAGCGCCCGACCAGATATGGGAACAATATTCAATGTATGGACGAATGCTAGATTTGTATATGTACAAGATGGATTCCGACAAGAAAAACTTTCTGGCTCGACACCCGACCTTCTTAGAGGTAGATCTAGCTATTGATTCAATATAGTCTTTACACTTACTTGAGTGGTTGTTGAGCCTTGAATTAGGCAAACTATCAGATGAAGGAGAGGCTTGAGGCAGCAGAAATGTGGTTTACAGAAGGATGCTGAGGATACCATGGACAGAGCACGGGCGCAACGATGAGGTGTTGGAAAGGATGCAAACGAGAAGAAAACTGAATACAAATATCACGAAGACACAAATGAGGTACCTGGAACACGTAACGAGGAAGGAAGGCCTGGAGAACTTGATATTCACAGGTCAGATAGATGGGAGGAGAGACAGGGGAAAGCAGCGCGAGACGTACTTGTCAGGTCTGAGCAAATGGTTGACGGAGCGGGGCTTAGAAGAGATACCAAAAAAAAAAATTATTGAGAGCGGCAAGAGACAGAGCCAAATGGGAGTCCATGATCGCTTATGTCCTGAGGGCACACGGCACGCGCAGAAAGAAATCAGTTCAAAACAAAATTACATCAGGTAGATATTTATCCAAACGTCCAATCGAACCTAAGTCGAGTGAGTGTCCCGCGTCTATCTAAATTAACTCAAGCTACTCAAGTCACCACACCCTCAACACTACATCAATATTTTGAGAAAGCATTAAACATAGGATAATGAACACAGAACCTCTATTCCAGATGGTGACTATTGCTTGTGGCTGAGACTGTCCTCGCTTGAGGTTTGAGTGAATTATGTTAAATGTTTCAACATTCGGGCCAGAGCTGAACTACTATCAGTCAGTTAAGTGCATACGTGATACACTCTTGGGCGATCATGTCTCGAAAGAGACATGACTGACTGGGCAGAAGATTATCCCGCAGTAGGTTGCCATTGCTTTCTGCGGTAGAATGGTTGCCAGCCAAGGCTACAGAACCCAATCTGTCCTATTATTTAACCCATAACTGGAAGGAAGAGACGGATTAATACCTTTCCCAAGGGTATTTGCGCGTACGTGAATGCAATGAATTCAGCTGGAATTCGAACTCGGCTCCCCGATTTCTCGTTCCGAGCGGATATCCACTGCACCACAACGCACATCCTACTATACTTAACAAAAATATAGTAGTTCTGCTTCAGGAGGTCTTTCGCTTCCAGCAATACAGAAAGCCGAAAAAGTCAAGTGTGATGTAAATATATCTATCTATGCTTATTGGATGTCGATTTATCTGTGCGTATACAATGTCTAGTCTAGTCTAGTCTAAACTAACTAACTAACTAACTAACTAACTAACTAACTAACTAACTATCTATCTATCTATCTAGTGATTGACCATAATTATCTTTCTATCTATCTATCTATCTATCTATCTATCTATCTATCTATCTATCTATCTATCTATCTATCTGGATTCTTTTTATCCTGACACTATTTCTTATTACTTTACACATATATGTGTTGCTATATCTGCTCCTTTCAATTCTTTAAACAGTGCAGTTCATAATAAGTTGCCTTGATTGAGAAGTCCGACGAATGAAAGATTGTGTCTTTTGTCAGATGTGTGTGTGTGTGTGTGTGTGTGTGTGTGTGTGTGTGTGTAAACCTGAAAGAATCGGCTTAAAAGGTAAATCTCAGACGGACCCTGTGAATATTAATTATTAACAGTTAAATATTAAAACTAATCCAGTGTTAAATCCACTCGTTGAAATGGCCATACGTATTTGTAAAATTTGAATTTTTTATATGTAATATATATATATATATATATATTTACATATATAAAGTATATATATATATATATATATATATATATATATATATATATATATATATCACTTAATATATTAAATAGATTTTATTTTTTTATTATCCTCACCATTTACGGACTTGCCCAAAATTCTCTCTTTCTCTCTTTCTCTCTCTCTCTCTCTGTTTCTGTCTCTCTCTCTCTCTCTAAATATATATATATATATATATATAAATATATATTATATTAAATAAATAAATATACTGTTCAATAATACATACCATCTAATTAAAAATGAGAATCCAGTAAAAATAACATTTAAACAAATTAAGTATATATATATATATATATATATATATATATATATATATATATATATATACTTAATTTGTTTAAATGTTATTTTTACTGGATTCTCATTTTTAATTAGATGGTATGTATTATTGAACAGTATATTTATTTATTTAATTTTTTAGTCGAGAAATCTTGATTTTAAGGAGACTTATTTTTGGTCAGATGACGCATATTTTTTCTAAATATGGTTAAAAAATAAATAATAATAATAAGCTTTTGAATATATATATATATATATATATATATATATATATATAACAGCTTCTTCAGCGAACCACTGGTCTGTAGAATCGACTCCCAAGAGAATATTTATCCAATTACTTCAGTCTTAACCTGTTTAAGACTAGGGTTAATAGTTATCTTCTTCTGCAAACCGCACAAATTACCTCCTTACGTAACCCTCTATCTCATGTGGCCACGGGTCTTGTTAAGGGTAAGCCTTACTATATATATATATATATATATATATATATATATATATATATATTTGTCTTTAAACTCGGGTGTGCTTGTGTGCCTGTGTGTGGGTGGTTTACCCAGTGTGAGTAATCGCAGTTACAAGTCTAAACATGTTTTGAGATTACACCATTGATTGAGGAATGTTTTTTTCTTTTCTTTCTCTCATTGTCCGGATACAAGGCGTTCCACAAAATAAAACACTTCTTTCTATTGGTGTGCAGTTAGCCGAAAAATATAACAAAATCCTAATACATGTACATTTAATAACAATGTTCATACTATTTCTTTCTTTTTTTTTTCGCGTGCACACACACACACACACACGAACTCTCTCTCTCTCTCTCTCTCTCACTCCCACTCTCTCTCCCACTCTCTCTTACTCTCTCTCTCCTCCTCTTTTAAAGTGATTGGAAAATCAAAGATAATTTTAACCTAAAAATACATCTATAATAGCCTAGCAGTATAGCCCGGCGTTGCTTGGGTGTAATGAAAGCTTTAAAACTAATCCATGGTCCTGGAGCTCAGACTCTTTGGACGTTGGCACGAAAGACTAAAAAGCAATAGTTGTTGCCAGTTAAAGCGAAACCGTAGACTGAAAATAAAAAGAATGGATGTAAGTCAAATTTTGATTTCCTGGTATCGATATCAAATAAGTTTTTTTCAACGTAAACTGAATTTTGAAGGCTAAATAAGCCCTCTGAATAAATGGTATCATGGCTGAGACTAAAAACTACAATTATACCTACTTAGAACCAAACCCGAAGCAAAAATATGCAAGCAGATAAACAGACACACACACAAAAATCTTGCCGTTTATATATATATATATATATATATTATCGATTTTCTGCACTATTGCAAGAACTGCAACCTTGAAACTTATGTTTTTGTCTATGAGTGTATCAAATTTGATTAAAATCAAACCACTCCTTCTATAACCCGATTTTTTCGATTATCGATTTTCGATATTTATCAGAGGGACCTCGACACAAAACCTAGCTAAGAATACTCGCAGACGCTTATAGTACAAATGTGTAAATTTTCAAGAAAATCGGTTCAACCGTTTCGGAGTGTATAGGTAATGGACACACACACACACACACACACGCACGCACGCACGCACAAAAAAAACAAAAAAACAAAAAAAAAAAATTCCATTTATAAATAAGTTTAGATAATACGTCTGTGTTTAACCCTAGTGAAAATTTCAAATATCTGAAGATTCCGAACTTTTTTAAAATATAAATTTAGGAATTGACAAAATTCTGGGCTTACGGCTACATCACCGAAGTTAAGCAGCATTGAAGACAGTCAGTATCTAGATGGGTGACCGTTTCAGAATACCAGGTGTTGTATGCTTGGATGTGTGTGTGGTGTAATAATGACTCGGAATGGTTAATCAGAGAGCCGTGTTCCAATTCTCGCTGGGTTTGTTGTATTCATTTAAGCGAAAATACTGTTAGGAAAGTTATGAATCAATCTCTTCTCTCCCCAGTTATAGGTTAATTAGTAAGACATGTATCACTAAAACGTTATTATCTCCCCCACAAAAAATTCTTACAATCTAAAAATATTTCCTGGCTTTAAATAACCCGAAAAGGGTTGATAAGCCGTAGAAAATGAATGAATCAAACTCGTAAATTTAAAAAAGCAACATTTTAAAACACAAAATTCTAGATTTAAAATCAATTTAATTATAAAAAGAAAAAAATATTCATTTAAAACAGAAAACGTTTCAAATTAACAAAACGATTTAATTTTAAAAGAAAACAAATATAAAAAAAACACTTTCATTTAAAGACAACATTGTAAATTTTAAAATGCAAAATACTAAATTTAAAAACGCAATTAAAATTTTCACAAGCACCATTTAAATTTAAAAGAGAAAAATTAAATTTTAGAGGAAGCCACAGTAAAATTTTATGTTTTTTAGCCCGCTCAGCCACAGTCAGTCAAATTTCAATTACCTTATTGAAGAAATGCTAACCTCTTGTTTGGATCTTTCTAAATACTAACTTTAAACGTAAAGAAAGTAGTTCCTAAAGAGTTACTTATAATCCAAAATCATTGCTTATTACTTTAAGCGTTATGTTTAGTGGATGCACCTGTTTAAGTAGACGTCCTTGTTTTTTTAACACTGTAAATGTATGTCTACCGACTTGAGTTTTATTACAGATAATGAGTCTTCTGACCGTGTTTGATAAAAATACAATAAAATCTTAAAAGCAGGAAAATAATAAGAACCTGCTTTCTTAAATACCAATAAAAAAATAATATTTATTATTGCAAACATGTGATTACACGTTCGTGTTACATGAGCGACTACATCAAGATGCGTTATAGTTAAAAAAAAATAAAAAAAATAAAAAATAACTTTAAAAATCAATAAAATCTACCTCTAAAAACATATAATTTTCATTCGTGCTACTTTTAAACAATATAAAAAAGCAATAAAAACGTCTCTTACATTGTGGTGCATTTGATATCGGGTCGGAACGAGAAATCGGGGCGCCGAATTCATTGCATTCACTTACGCGCAAATACCCTTGGGAAAGGTATTATCCGTTTATTCCTTCCAGTTATGGGTTAAATAACAGGACAGATTGGGTTCTATAGCCTTGGTCGGCAACCAGTCTACCGCAGAAAGCAATGGCAAACTACTGCGGGATAATCTTCTGCCCAGTCAGTCATGTCTCTTTCGAGACATGATCACCCAAGCGTGTATCACGTATGTCAAGATTTACAAATTCTACGTTTCGTTGAATTTCGGAAACCAATCGATGAAATTTGAATTAACCGATTTATTTGGGGAAAATACTAAGACAAAAACCCTACTTTATGGTTTAAGAATTTCTTTAATCTAATTTAATGTTATAGGACTTTGTGGTAAACAATACTTTTAAGAAGAACTTATATTTTTCTTTTTTAAAAACGAAGAATAACTTCTTAAGATTTCTTACTCTTGAGCATGCAACATACAACTATACATTAATATTTTTTTCTGGGGTTATTTTCCAACTTTTTCAAGGGTTTTGGCCTTGTGCTTTGTTTATAGTTCTTGCAAACGCAGAGCGAACTGGAAACTGGATTCTTGTATATATAAAACTTAAAGAAAAGTTATGCAAAAAACAATATTCAATTTTTGTTAAAGAAGCATTTATTTTAATCATTAAATTGTCATTAAAATAGTGGGAATATTTTCTATATTAAATAATAAAACGTTTAATTTTTCCAAAAAGATGAATAAAAATTTATTGTCTTAAGCTACAAACACTAATGAAAGCGTTATGTTTAGTGGATACTAAAACTGTACTTTAGACCTCTATCTAGTGGTTACTAAAACTGTACCTTATACCCTCTATTTAGTGGATACTAAAACAGTACTTTAGACCCCTATCTAGTGGTTACTAAAACTGTAATTTAGACTCCTATTTTGTGGATACTAAAACTGTAATTTATATCCCTGTTTAGTGAATATGAAAACTGTCCTTTATACTCCTATTTAGTGGTTACTAAATCTGTACATTATACCCCTAACCTGTGTGCATTTCTCCCCAAAATTTGGTTTCGATCGGTCAACTATCCCCAAAACCTTCTGATGGGATATTATTGGTTGATATATATATATATATATATATAGATATACTGGCTGTTGGGAGTGTATAATGATAATATACACGCAAAAAGTCTGCTTTGTTCTACCGAGCGCCCATAGCCCAGTGGTAGAGTCGCCGACTGACGCCAATTCGGTCGGGTTTCAATCCTGGGTAAAAGCAATCTGAGTCAAACCGTACTGATGAGCTGTGATATAGCGAAACAGATCTGTCTGCGAATGTATATATATATATATATATATATATATATATATGGTTTAATCTTAAAATAAACTAAACTAAGAATACTACTCAGTCATGAAAACTAATAATACTTCTTGTATTTTTTCACACAAGTAGGGACTTGTACCTGAATAGTACATATATTTTTTTCAATTAGAAAAGAAAGAAATTTTCTTGTTGTTGGACATTTTAATAATGTTTCATTTCCTCTTTTAAGAATAAAATATCGATTCCATAACTGCATCTACTGCTAGAAAGTTTGGTTTTTTCTCGTCAGAATCCATTTTGCACATTTAATAATCTACCATTCGTCCGTACATTGAATACTGTTGCCATATCTGGTCAGGTGCTTGCCTCTGCTATTCATCCTAAGGTTTATAACAAATCTAAAGCAGGATCTGCAATATAATCGATCCTGACTTGTTTACGAAGGGCAAAGTATTGTTTTCTTCCATTTTGTATGTCAATTCTATTGTATGTTCGACTTTAGTTTATTTACAAGATCAGGTAAGTCAGTATTATGTAGATATATTAATAGAGCATTATTATACTCTTTTTTCTTTTTTTTCTCAACTGTAGTAGATAGACTAAACTACCGCCCGGTTCACACTCCACCCACGTCTATTGAACAGTTGAAGAGGCTTATCCCTTGTTCCCTGTTTAGGATGTGGTTTCCGGTTTTCTCTTTTACAATCTCTTCACTCTTACGTAGCCCCCTACACATCAGTGGCGCTACCGCCTTGCTCGGGGTGATATGATTAAAAAAATTCTAAATAAATTGATTGTTTAGGTAAAATATTATATAAAGGACCAGATTCGATAAATTCTAAGAAAATACACGCCTTCGTATCACTGAGGGGTGATCCCATTGGTAATCCAAAATTTTGTTTCTGAAAGTTATTGTAAAAATATCATTGATTGGTGATGAGGCAGTAGATTTTTATCATTATTATTTTATGTATTAATAGGAAGAGATTTATCTTTGATTGGTTTAAATGCTTTTTAAAGAGATTAAAAATTAAATGATCTCAGATGGAATGACTACATCGAATCCATAGCTGCATCTATTGCTAAGAAGGTTGGGTCACTGTATCGGGCTAGAAGTTTTCTTGTTAGGATTCATTGTGCACATTTATAAATCTACCATTCGTCCGTGCATTGAATACTGTTGCCATATCTGGTCAGATGCTCCTGCTATTCATCATAAGGTTCATGACAAAATCCAGAGGAGGATCTGCAATATAATCGATCCTGACTTGGCAGCTCACCTTCACTCACGTTCCCACCGGCGTGATGCGGTTTCCCTCTGTCTTTTCTACAAGAATTTTCATGGCAACTACACTGACGAGCTTTTTTTCCTTAGTTCCCCGAATACAGCTATTTACGCGTGCTACAACATTGATATCTAGGTCCCACTCTTTTACTGTTGAAATAGTTAAATGCAAACTCCTCTTCTAACTCTAATGGTTTCTTTTCTCGCACTTGCCGTTTGTGGAACTCGCTTCCATTTGCTTGCTTCCCCGATAGCTACAATCTTCAAAAGTTTAAATGCCGCATCAACTACCGTTTTTTTACCTCCTTGATTCCTATCCATCTCTTATCCTTTCTTCGACATCCCTTGTACCTTATGATTTTAAAAATTGTAACATCCTGCGCAACAGTTGCAGTCCTGTCTTGCTTGGGGTGAAATGATTATATAAAAAGATGTGCTTGTGTAAAAGACTAATCCATGTCTAATGCAACCCCAGAACGTATTTTGGGAAAAAACCTGAAATTTTGATATAGCTGAGTAATATATAAATAATACTAATAGGTTGGTTGGTTGGTTGGTTGGTTGGTTGTTGATTTGTTTAACCAGTATATCGACCTTCTTTGGGTCATTTAATGCTGAAAATCGTTTTTTGTTAATTGTTTTTCATCCGGTTTTTAATTGTTTTCGAGGTTGTTTGCCTTCAAATTTTTAATTGCTTTCAAAATTGTTTGTCCTCAAATTTAATTGCTTTCAGATTCGTTGCCTTCTAATTTTTAATTGCTGATCACAGTTGTCCCTTGGTCACAAGGTTATACTGAACACAATACACCACCCCACACACAGCTGGAAGGGAGCAGGGCGCCCAGACACTTCCAAAGGCACCAGTGTGCACGTAAACGCAGCGGATTTAATAAGTACCGAACACAGCACACGATGTTCACAGTCTGCGCCTACATCCACTGCGATCTTTCCATCCGCCCTTTAGGAGGACTACGGTGGTCAAATATTACAGTGATGGACATCATCATGGGCATTTTTATATCAAACAAATGACCTTTATAACTTTTTGGGACAAAATTACCCGAAAATGATAGGAAAAACCACTTACCGTAAAATATCTGATATGAAGATTTAGATATTGTACTTTGTTTGCACTTATTCCTAACCTTTAACCTCGTCCAAAAATTATCTGCGAAGCAAAATTATTTACACAGTTATACTATAAGCGTCTACAAATTTTCTTAGCTAGGTTTTCTGTCGAAGTACTCCTGATAAATATCGATAATTGATAATCGAAAAAATCAGGTTATAGGAGTGGTCCGATTTTAATCAAATTTGATACACTCATAGACAAAGACATAAGAAACAATATTCAGAAGTTTCAAGGTTGCAGTTCATACAATAGTGTAGACAATTGATAATATATATATATATATATATATATATATATATATATATATATATATATATATATAAGGCAAGATGTTTGTGTGTCTGTTTATCTGCCTGTATGTCAGTATTTTTTTCCGCCCTTTTATTTTAGTTTTTGCTTCGGGTTTGGCTCTAAGTAGGTATAATTGTAGTTCTTAGTCTCAGCCATGATACCATTTACTCAGAAGACTTATTTAGCTATCAAAATTCAGTTTACGACGAACAAAATTTATTTGATATCGATACCAGGAAATCAAAATTTGACTTACATCCATTCATTTTTCTTTCAGTCTACGGTTTCGCTTTAACTGGAAACAACTATTGCTTTTTAGTCTTTCGTGCCAACGTCCAAAGAGTCTGAGCTCTATGTCCATGGATTAGTTTTAAAGCTTTCATTACACCCGAGCAACGCTGGGCTATACTGCTAGTATATATATATACATATATATATTAGGTGCGATTGGTAAATTGTCGCAGTTATTTTATTATTTCAAATATTCTTTAGGCTGAGTCTTAGTTCCAGGACCATGGATTAGTTTTAAAGCTTTCATTACACCCGAGCAACGCCGGGCTATACTGATAGTATAGACTAAATTAAAAAAAATATTTAATATTTAGATATTGTACTTTTGTTTGCATTTATTCCTACCTTTTAACCTCGTCCAAAAATTACCTGCGTCATTTTTTTGCATTAAGTTATATGACTATTCTTTGCGTAAAATTCCGATCATAAAGATTTACACTATATTCGGGCTATTGTCCCCATCTTTGTTGTTTTTGTGACGTAAAGCCGATCTGCCTTTCGGCCTTACTCAGGTGTATATCAATCTGAGTAACCTACAGGGAATTAAATAAAGTGTTCAGTTTGGAATCCTCTGTAGGTTAGTTACCCACATCGATATACATATTAGGAAGCCTGGAGGGCACAACGGCCGAAACCTTCTGATAAAAACAACAAAGATGAGCACAATAATCCGAATATAAATAATGTATATAATGATAGCTACTCGTCTCAGAAATTCAAACAAAAATGATCATAAAGACATTAATTTTTTTTTTCTAAAATTGAATGATCTTTTTTAAAAGGAAAGTAATATAAGATTAAACAAAAAGAAAAAAAAAGAAAAAAAGAAACTTTTTATAAACATTAAAAAAGACTTTGCTTTTCCAGGAAAATATATCATTGATATTTGCATTTGAATTGTTGCCTCCTACATGCAAAATTTTCCAAATGTTTGTCATGAACAAAATAGAAAATAGAAAAATGTTATAGAGGCTATTACAGGTTTTTCCGACGTCATTTGAAATGTGTGTAATACGAAGCCATAATTATTAATTCACATAACAATAAAAAAAGATTGTTCGTAGATCCTCGACCAATAAAGTAGCTTTTTCCATATCTTCCTGTTCGACTGTCGATTGTCTAAATTACTTGTTATATTTGTTAAAATATTAGATTTTCCCAAAAGTTCGTAAACACTTGCAATTTTGCGTTTATATTGTTATAGCGATCTTCATCTCTGTATTCCAGATGGCAATTGATAAAATTGAGCCGCGAGTTTTGATTCGTTACTGCTGGAAGCGAGGTCTTTCAACCAGAAGCGGCGATCTCGAAGTGGTACAAGCGTTTCGATTCTGGCTACACGAGTCTTGAAGATAAGATTCGTTCGGGACGGCCGTTAAAGTTGGATGATAGAGACTTGCAAACCGGGTTGGACATTTCGCCTTCATCGAGCATTCGAGAATGGGCTGATGAGCTTAGAGTTGGAAAATCGACAATTCACCGACATTTGAAGCAACTTGATTTTGTTCACAAAAAGCTGCGCCAAGAACTCACCGAAGCACAAGCCAACAGACGAGTTGAAATATGCCGTCAATTGCTCAGCAATCCATCGGACGAGCGTTTTTGGAAGCGCATTATGACATCCGACGAGAAATGGGTCTATCTGGTCCAGCACAATCGAGACAAGCGATGGGTTCAGAAAGTGCAAGTGACACCGTCGGTTCCTAAACAAGATCGATTCGGCAAGAAAGTCATGTTGTGCGTTTGGTGGAACTTTGAAGGAATCGTGCATTTTGAGTTGGTTCCGAATAGTCGTGCCATCAGTGCTGAACTTTACTGTCAGCAACTTGAGCGGGTCTACGAAAAGTTGAAGCAAAAGTACCCGGCTCTGATCAACCGAAAGCGCGCTTTGATGCAGCAAGACAATCCCAAGCCACATACCACCAGGAAGACCAAAGACAAGTTTGAAGAGCTGGACGGCGTTGGGTTCTGCCACATCCAGCCTACAGTCCTGACTGTGCTTCATCAGATTACGGCCTTTGCCGCTCAATGCAACACTTTCTGAAGGTCCGCCGATTCGACTCGTTTGATGAAGTCGAGGAAGCGTGTCAAGAATTCTTTGATTCGAAGCCGGCTGAATGGTATTTTGACCAGATCTGAAAGCTTGCAGATCGATGGCAGAAAGTCTTGGAAATTGAGCAATAATTTTTGTTGTTTTTGCGAGTAAAATTTCAATTTTTTGCATGTTTTTTCTGATAACCTTAGATTACTTGGCGAGTAAAATTTCAATTTTTGCAAGTGTTTACGAACTTTTGGGACAACCTAATATTTATAATATCGTTATTTGTCCTGGTTGATATAGAAAACTTTATATTAGGTTGACCAGAAAATCCTGACTCACTTCGGAAGCGGAAAGACAACGACATTTTATTGAGAAAAATCAATATTTATTTTTCGAAATAAAGTTCATAATTCTCGACAATCTTCTGTCAGCGATCAGCTAGTATCCGAATATGTCCCAGATATCAGTTTGTTGCCTTTGAATCAAAATACTGTAAACAAGCTTCCTTCACTTCATCAAAAGTTTTGAATCGATGGTCGCGAAGAAAGTGTGTCATTGAGCGGAATAGGCCATAGTCATTTGAAGTAGCATCAAGACTGAATGGTGGATGTGGTAAAATCTCTCCTTAGTCAATCGAGCAATGTGTAGCCTCATTGTCTTGCTGAAACAAAGCCTGGCCTCAACTGACCAAAGCAGGATACTCCTCCTTGAGTTTGTCGTACACGTGGCCTTAGTTGCTGACAATACAGTTTACTGTTGATGGTGTGACTGCGTGGAACAATCTCAAAATGCAGTTCTCCTGGGAAATTCCACCATAAAGAGATCAAGATGTATTTTCTTTCTGCTTCCCAAGGGATAAACACAAAACCCAAAACCTTTTTGACATCTACAATCTCATGGTCAGAAAGGGAACAATGTAACCCTTCAGCCATTCACCCATTACTATATATAAATAAAAGGAATAGACGCGCATAGCAGAAACAAGTTTTGTATGCTTATTCTATCTTTGTTTATATATTGAACACACACTTTCACCTAAAAGAAATATACACAAAACCCATAACCTTGTTAACATCCACAAATCTAAGTATAATTAAATTGGCCAGAAAGTCCCCACTCACTTACGAAGCAGAAAAAAAAAACAACAAAATTTTATGAGGCAACAACAACATTTATTTTTCAAAATAAAGTCCATCATTCTCGACAATCTGCTGTCAGCGATCAGCCAGAATCCGAATTTGTCCCAGATACCATTTCGTTGGTTTTGAATCAAAATACTGTAAACAAGCTTTCTTCACAAAGGTTTTGAATTGCTGGTCGCGGAGAAAATGTGTGATTGAGCGAAATAAGCCATAGTCATTTGGAGTAGCATCGGGACTGAATGGTGGATGTGGAAAATTCCCAACATCGTGCATATGTTGAATTTTTCCTAAGTTAATCTGACAATTAGTGGTCTCGTATTGTCTTGCGGAAACAAAGCCCAACCAAAACAGGATACTCGTTTAGTTCGTCGTACACGTGGTTTAGCTGTTGGCAATACTGTCAACAGCCTCCGAGATTTGCCGTTCTTATTTAAAGCTTGACAGACTTTCTCAGCTATAACCCGTAACATATCGACAGTCGACGTAATAGAGAAGCGAAAGTCATATTTTGTTTAACAGAACACCCTGCAAGGTGAGATGCCTAACCGATTCGGAGTTGATTAAAGCGTCTAGTCAGTCAGTTAAATGCCATACAGGATCCGCTCTTGAGTGATCATGTCTCGAAAGAGACATGTCTGCCCGAGCAGAAGATTTTCCCGCAGTAGATTTCCATTACTTTCAGTGGTAGATTCGTTGCCAACTAAGGCTATAGAATCCAATCTGTTTTGTTATTTGACCCATAGCTGGAGGGAAGAGATCGATTAATAGGTTCCCCAAGGGTATTTGCACGTAAGTGAATGCAACGATTTTGACTAGAATTCGAACACGGCTCTCTGATTTCAAGTCCGAGCCGATATTCACTGCACCAGAACGCACATCCTGCTAGTACTTTGCTAAAAATATAATTTAAGTTTGATAATTTGGAGAACCAAACAGTTCGACCGAGGTCTGCATTCACTTACGCACAAATATCCTTGGGAAATGTATTAATCCGTCTCTTCTTTCCAGTTATTGATTAAATAATAGGACCGGTTGGGTTCTATAGCCTTGGCTGGCACACCAGTCTACCGCAGAAAGCAATGGCAACCTACTGCGGGATAATCTTCTGCCCAGTCAGTCATGTCTCTTTCGAGACATGATCGCCCAAAGCGTGTATCACGTATGGCACTTAACTGACGAACTGACTTAAAACTAACTAAAAGAGAGGCCTTCCAACAAGTTGGAAAGCAAGAAACAGTAAGGCAGTTCTTGGGTAACTTAGGGAGTACAGCAGCCTTTTTAAAAGCACATTTCTTTAGCACTAATGTGGGATGCCATCGAGTCCGCTTGCTTTGTGGGGGAATCAAACTTAAAATTGGTTGCAAAAACGATGGACATAGTCGAATCTGAATAAGTGGCGTGTCTACTCAAAAATTAGATATCCACTAAAAATAACGTTCAGTCAATAAAATCTGTTGGATTAATAAATAAAGATCCATCACTGTTTTTAGATAATGCTTTCTTTACGTTAGGATACGAAACTAAGCAGAAATGAATATTTCGAGAGTCACAGAAAATTTACGTTCAAAGCAGTATACAATGTTTGATCACCGACGAATTTTGCAGCCGAGAGGTCGAAAACAACAGAAACTCTGTTCTCAGTGGAAAGACAGATAAAGATAACCCAGACGAGTCGAGAATAGAATTCGAAGAGACTTTACGAGTAAAGAATTCTGCTTTATCAGAATTTAACACTTCAAATTGAGTAAAGAGATGAAGGATGGAGGAGTTAACCTTATCTTATGCTATGCTTATCTGATATCTATGTTAATCGGAGGATGTGCGTTTTGGTGCATTGGATATCGACTCGGAACAAGAAATCGGGGAGCCGATTTCGAATTCCAACCGAATTCATTGCATTCACTTACGCTGAAATACTCTTGGGAAAGGTATTAATCCGTATATTCCTTCCAGTTATAGGTTAAATAACAGGACAGATTGGGTTCTATAGCCTTGGTCGGCAAACAGTCTACCGCAGAAAGCAATGGCAACCTACTGCGGAATAATCTTCTACCCAGTCAGTCATGTCTCTTTCAAGACATGATCGCCCAAGCGTGTATCACGTATGACATTTAACTGACTGACTGATGTTAATCTTACCTTAGCTTCAGTTCTTGGGAGAGAGCGCATTATCTGGCGTAATGAACAGCCTGAACAAGGTCAGTACGCTCAAACCGTCGGTTACGATGACTTGTAACTTTGACAGATTCCAAATAGTTCAGTCCATATAAATTCACTCACAACGCATACCTGTGGTATGGTTTCCAGGCAATTTCAAAAGGTGCGCAACGCTAGAATCGTCTTTCCATGACAATAACATCAAAAAGTCACCTTTCTGATAAACCGACTACGATGAGATTCGAACCCGGGTATCATAGACGGAGATGCGAATGTCCTCGCTGCGCTAAGTATGAATTGACATGAAGCAGTGGAATTCAAATGTATTGCCAACAAAATTCTGTACCTGGAAATAAAAGTAAAATTGTGAACAATATTAAAACCACAAAGTTTAGATTACAGAGGATAGAGTTCGGGCAGTTATTCAGTGTCACATTCTGACATATAAAGACAAAAAATATACTTGTATATATAAAACAAACTATTTGCGGACATATTTTGCTAAAAGAAAAAAAAATCAATATGGCCGACACCTACTTTCAAGCTCATTTAAATTCTGCGTCTTTATCAGTGGCAGAATAACTCCCACCTTTCTGTTTCGAGTATGTATCCACTATCGCCTAGGAGTGTTGCTAAGCTCCGCCTTTCGTTCTAAACACTTAATAGTCAAGCCTTATTCAAAATGGCCGCTTATTTGTCTTCGTGAACTAAAATCTTCCTTTCTGCTGCTTCGTGACGTCACGCCCTTTTTGTCCAATGAGCTTGCACTTCGTGCGGTGGAGAAAATTTGGCGGTGTGTGTAAGGTTTCTTAGAATTTTTGTGGTTCAGATTTTTTTTACTACACGATGTCCGTGTTGCATCAATCTATATTGTTTTTACTTTATAGCAGTCTGACTGTATTTAAAAATATATATACATACGTTTTTCTTACGTTCCTCGTTCAACACTCTTACCATAGCTTCTGAAAATGAGGTTATTTTGTCTTTCTGTGAGAGGAGACGGTACTTTTCAAAGTTGACCCGGCTTTTTTCTTCACGGAAATGGAAGCAAACTGATAATTTAGGGAGATTCTTTTTCTTCGAAGCGCCGTCTCTGTTCAGAACGCTGGCAATCATGACTCTCCCTTATTTCCCGTGTTTTGTAGCTTTTAGTAAATTTTATCTTTTTAATGTCTTTCCTAGTCCCTGTTCTGACACCAGTTTACACAAGTTCGTTAATTAGATTATATATTGTTTCCTTCTGTTTTTCTGGCATGCAATGTCATGTGGGTGTCAAATCTTCCAAACCACCTTTCACAATTATATGCCCTAGAAATTTCAGCCGTCGCTTTTTGATTTTAGCTGTAAGTGCTCTTTTTCCTATAAAATTTATATGTTCATTTAATAGTATTCTCAGTATCCTCCTGTAGAATGGCATTTGTATCGCCACACGTTTGTTCATTTTGGAGGCGGTGATCAAGAATATAGGTGCACTGAGATTATGTAGTAGTTCAGTACTATTTTCTTTGCTGCTAATAAAATTTTCTGTTAATATTTTGTTTAACTTCAGGAAGGCATATTTCACTATGTCAATGTGCCTTCGTATTTCGGTGTCGCACTTTCCGTCTTTTTTTAAACACTTCTCAGATATTTAAATTATTGTAATTGCTTGATTTTGGTAACCCTAATATGCAATTTGCATGTGGGGTTGTCCCTTTTGCTGACAAACATGCATTATTTTTCCCTCTAGTACCTTCTGTAAGAGTTCTTGTAGCTTTCTTTCAGTTTATGCTTCTCAAAATAAGTTGTTCGTGTTTACCGTTTACCCACCAAGGTTGCTCGTGAAGTTTGGGTTATCAATAAAAATTCTCCAACAGATAATCCTTTTAAGGTCCACCGGTATGGAGGTTGGGTCCTTGTGTCGGGCCAGAAAATCCATCTTGTACCTTTATAAATCTACTATTCATCCGTGCATTAGATGCTGTTGCCATATCTGGTTGGGTGCTCCTGTTATTCATTATCAAGTTCTAGTCAGAATCAATCTTGAGCATTTATAAATATACCATTCGTCCGCGCATTGAATAGTTGCCATATCTGGTCGGGAGCTCGTGTTATTTATCTCGAGGTTATCGTCGGAATCAATCTTGCGCAATTATAAATCTACCATTCGTCCATGCATTGAATACTGTCGCCATATCTGGTCGGATGCTCCTGCTGTTCATCTCGAGGTTCATCTCGAGGTTCATCTCGAGGTTCTCGACAAAAGGATCTGCAATATGATTGATCCTTACTTGGTAAACCACTTTCAGTCACTTTCTCACCGACATGACGTGGCTTCTCTCTGTCTTTTTTACAAATATTTTCATGGCAACTGCTCTGACGATCTTTTTTCTCTAGTACCCCGACCACGTGAATTTAAGCGTGCTGTTCGTTTGGCATTTAGGTCCCACCCTTTTACCATTGAAACAGTTAAATCTAACTACCACTTCTACTCCAATAGTTTCTTCTCTCACTTTTCCTGCTTGTGGAACTCCTGTTTACTTGCTTCCCTGATAGTTACAATCCCTAAAAATTGAAATGCAACATCAACTGCTATCTTCTATCTTTTGGATCCCATTCATCTTTTAAAAGTTCATCAATACCCCCAGTATCCATTATTTTCTCTCACTATAACCCCCCTGTGCATTAGTGTCAGTCCTGCATTGTGAGGTGAAATCATTTAAAATAAAATAACAACGAGGATATCTACCTTTCAAAAGATAAAAATATTGCAGCTTTTCTATGAAGAAATCATGGATAACTTGTATCAACCGCTACCATTTTTACGCAGGTCTGACCAACGAGCTGGTGACAGGGATGAACGTTGTTTTTGTCTGTCATTTATCTCTTCAACGACTCACACTGGAGTTTCAGGCGGTCACAGCTACCCAAGGGAAGAGGACGCAAATTGAGGAGTTGGTCGTAATACGGGTGATTTAATATGCACTCGGACGTTATCAGAAAACGGAGTTCCGAACACCAAACGAAACACAATTGTTGGACAGGTTATTGGCAAGATTTGACGAGTTGATAAAAAAAACAGATAAGTTCAATTTTAGATGTTCCGCTCGGGAAAAATGTCTAGTATATATATATATATATATATATATATATATATATATATATATGTATATATTCAGAAATTATAACATGGATATGTTATAATATCACTACAAAAGTAGCTATTTTGTTTCGACACTTCTTGTGTCTTGTCAAATGACACTTCTTGTGTCTTGTCAAATGACTTTTGTAGTGATATTATAACATATCCATGTTATAATTTCTGAATAAATATTATTAGCTCTTCTTTGTATTGAGCACTTTTTTAAGAATAGTGTTTCTTTGGGTAAGGAATATTATTCCATCCATACGTATCCTATACTCGGATATATATAAACTTAAATAAAAATTTTAAAATCTTATATTGAAACCCATTCTTTCTCGCCTAAATACACCTCTTCAAACAGCCCAAAATCTTAACTTTAAAAAGTAATTTAACTCATTTAGTTGTCTATCTTTATAAAATATGAACTCCTATTCCTCCCCTTCCTAAATATACCATTTCAACACCCTGTAACCCCGCGACTACCATCTCTGTCCTTTTCCACTTTGTGACCGTTGTTAACGTAAAACCCCTCCACACTCTAACCCAGGGCCTTCGCCATTTGGAAAAACAATGTCGCTGACGTGACGTAGAGTCTCTGTTAGAGATCCTATGTCGAAATGTACATGCGACACCTTTGAATTTTGAAAATTTTCTCTAATTTATATTGAATCTGTATTCTTAATACATTGAGCTCTCTGCCTGCATCACTTTTTAATATTAAAATTTTTAAATATTGATTAGGATCAGGTTCTTGGAATTTACCTTCCTACTCTTCCACTTCGGATTAAAGAAAAACAATATATAAAGGAAAACTCAGCAAATCATTTAAAGTGGTTATAAATTATAATTTATTTCTATGAACTAAATTAGTTCATTTCTTCAGACCACACTATATTCGTTCAATTCGGTACAAATATTTCCCCAAAATAAACATTTTTTAAAACGTAACATAAATCAAGCAACATGATCCATAACAGAAATTTTGGCCTTATCTCAGGTAATAATCATTTGACCCGACGAGAAAGTTCATTGGGTGGAAAGAGTGACCATAAAACCATTACACAGCCACTCACAGGCACATGAATGCGTATAAACATATATTCCTACATATGAACATATTTACGCATACACAATTATATCCACATACATATATGTCTATACTTACACATATGTACATATAAATGGAACGAATATAGTGTGGTCTGAAGAAATGAACTCATTTAATTCATTGAAATGAATTATAATTTATAACCACTTTAAATGGTGCGTTGAGTTTTCGTTTATAGATATCATATTGCTCTGGATAACTTCTATTAGGCTCTCTTTACAGAACTCGCACTTAATATTTTATATTAAGTAACATAGATCTTGTTTTATTATCCCTGCCATTCACAGACGTAACATCATTACTTATATATATACATAGATATATACTACCGGCCATAATTATGGGGCCATTTTAGTTTTTAAAAGAAATGATGTATTTCATACTAATTTTAGTATTTATTGCCAAGTGGATAATTCTAAATGGAAATAGAATGGTTGTTTTGTTATTATTATTTTGCAAAATTTTACAAGGCAAATAGCGACAATTTACCCATCCACCATGTAGATTTGCGCTATATATATATATATGCTACCGGCCATAATTATTAGGCGACCCCATTTTTTAAAAAAGAAATGATGTATTCCATACTATTTTAGTATTTATTGCCAAGTGGATAATTCTAAATGGAAATAGAATACTTTGCAAAATTTTACAAGGCAACGAAGCAAAGATGAACTCGTCTGAATCCCCCTAAATTTTCTTCATTCTTTCATTGATGAAAGTGCAATATAGGTAATCATTAAATGTTTATAAATTCATTTGATGCACGTGTTATTGTGCAGTATTAACAAAAGAACCATTCTATTTGCATTTACAATTATTCACTTGGCAATAAATACTAAAAAGTAGTATGAAATACATCATTTTTTAAAACACTGGGATGGCCTAATAATTATGCCGGTAGTATATATATATATATATATATATATATATATATATATATATATATAGAGAGAGAGAGAGAGAGAGAGAGAAAGAAAGAGATTCCTTCTTTTATTTTTCATTGAAATCAAGTGGTGCCTTTTGCCCCCTTTCCACGTGATCAAAATAGAATAATCCATTATTTAAGAGGTATGAGACGTTAAAAACTTTTATCTTCTCCTCTTTCTTTTTTTCATTTTCTCAATGAAACCAAGTAGCGTCTTTGGTGTCTTTTGACTTTCTACATCGTCAAAACGGAATAGTCTATTATTTATAAGGTATTAGCAGGAGACACTAGACACTTTTCTCTTCTCTTCTTTCTTTCTGGCAAAATTCCTCTCTTTCGCACATTTCTCTTAATAATAAACTAAAAATAATTCGGCAGACCATAGTATTTAATTGAATTTATTGCAACTGGATTTCCAAGGATTACTTTACACGATTTCCGTCGTTCGATACTGTTCTTTTGAAAAGTTACGCTTTTATCGCGGACGGCCTCGCTTCTCACCTTTTGGCTGAGATCAAAGTGTAGTATGTGTTTATTTAATTTAATCCAATTCTCACTTTCCACTTTTATCTTTCCTTGTTTCTTTCTTATTTCTTTCATTTTTCTCACTTACGTGATGGATTTTTCATTTCTTTTTAAGCGATCAAAACACAGAATAGTCCATTATTTATGAGGTATTGACAAGAAGTAACGGTCGTGAAAATTAGCGAAGATGGAGGAGGGAAAGGAAAATTATAACAAGATTAAAAAAAGACCGAGCTAGGGCTTGTTCCTGTAAAACTCTTCACTCTTAAAGGCGAATCTCATTTTAAGGCAAATCAAGAAAACGATTAAATTAGTTAATTCTGTCGCTTGCTGTTTGTGTATGATCGCAGCACCTGTAACCTTTTGGGAGCGAGTACTTCTTTTACATATTATGTCCCTTCAAGATGTGGGCGATCATCGCTCTCCACAATTTCCAATTTTAGTAGCTTTAAAAGAAATGTGGGTCCTAGTTTCTGTTTTGGCATCCATTTACTCAAGCTTGTTTGATATGTATCTCGCTGACTACCTATGTCTCGTTGCATTTAATATACTGATTTTCTAAGCCTAGCCTAGATGTGGTACAAGGCTTAAAGCATGGGTTCCCCAGTGAGGATCGAATGCACTCCCCAGTCTTAACTGTTTTAATGAGAACAAGCTTGCTAACCATTATATCACGTCAAAGTGTCCTTCTCTTGCCTTTAATATGTCCTGTGGGTTTTAAATACTCCAAGCTTTTTTTCCTCATTATAGTTTCCAGAAATTTCGAATCTTTCTGATTCTAAGTATCAGTGTGCTTTTTATTTTCCTTTCCCTTAAAACGTCCTCGTTATTCAAATACTATTCTCAGCATCTTTCTGTAGAACCATATCTCTATTGCCTCAAGTTCCTTCTTCTTCTGTGAAGAAATAGTCCAGTATTCATTAATATGTCTACGGCTATATCGTTTTGAATACACCGGTTCCCGTCCGATCACTGAAGTTAAGCAACATCGAGCCTGGTCAGTACTTAAATGGGTGACTATTTGGGAATACCAGGTGCTGTAAACGTAAGGACCAAGAATGGTCCACCGGTCCTCCTGGTTTGGGGGTTGGGTGCAGGGCTAACAACCCTGTCGCGTAAAATAACAGGTTGTTACAGCAACAAAATGTTGCTGCCCTATGCACCATCTGGGTGTGATGGATAAATGATGATGATGATGATGATTGCTACCCTATGCACTATCTGGGTGTGATGGATAAATGATGATGATGATGATGATTGCTACCCTATGCACTATCTGGGTGTGATGGATAAATGATGATGATGATGATGATGATTGCTGCCCTATGCACTATCTGGGTGTGATGGATAAATGATGATGATGATGATGATTGCTGCCCTATGCACCATCTGGGTGTGATGGATAAATGATGATGATGATGATGATGATTGCTGCCCTATGCACTATCTGGGTGTGATGGATAAATGATGATGATGATGATGATTGCTGCCCTATGCACCATCTGGGTGTGATGGATAAATGATGATGATGATGATGATGATTGCTGCCCTATGCACTATCTGGGTGTGATGGATAAATGATGATGATGATGATGATTGCTGCCCTATGCACCATCTGGATGTGATGGATAAATGATGATGATGATGATGATTGCTGCCCTATGCACCATCTGGGTGTGATGGATAAATGATGATGATGATGATGATGATGATTGCTGCCCTATGCACTATCTGGGTGTGATGGATAAATGATGATGATGATGATGATTGCTGCCCTATGCACCATCTGGGTGTGATGGATAAATGATGATGATGATGATGATGATTGCTGCCCTATGCACTATCTGGGTGTGATGGATAAATGATGATGATGATGATGATTGCTGCCCTATGCACCATCTGGGTGTGATGGATGAATGATGATGATGATGATTGCTACCCTATGCACCATCTGGGTGTGATGGATAAATGATGATGATGATGATTGCTACCCTATGCACCATCTGGGTGTGATGGATAAATGATGATGATGATGATTGCTACCCTATGCACCATCTGGGTGTGATGGATAAATGATGATGATGATGATTGCTACCCTATGCACCATCTGGGTGTGATGGATAAATGATGATGATGATGATTGCTACCCTATGCACCATCTGGGTGTGATGGATAAATGATGATGATGATGATTGCTACCCTATGCACCATCTGGGTGTGATGGATAAATGATGATGATGATGATTGCTACCCTATGCACCATCTGGGTGTGATGGATAAATGATGATGATTCATTAATATTAAGGAGGAGTGGTATTATGTAGCAATGCATCATTTTGTTTGAAGGACCTTTCTCTTTTGTTCTTTAGTGCTTTTAGTTTTTTAAAGACATTTTTCCTTATTTACATGGTATGGATTGTTGTCCTCATCTTTATTGCCGTTTTTTATGACGTTTCGGCCCCTGTACGTTCCGGCCTTCTTCAGGTACTAGGAATTTAAACCCGAACCATTTATTTCGATCACTGGGGTATATCATTCTCATTCCATGAGCGATGCCACTTCCAGATGTCATGTAGTTATCTCTCTTTAATTTAACTCTTTAAGTTCACCACTTCTGTAGCCAGGTATTGAACTCACGACTCTTTGGATCAAGACACTTGAACTAACCAAAGCTTATATCCCCTAGGCCATGTAAATACTACCTCATATCAAGCAGACAAATATTCTCCCTTATTCAAATGATTTCGGTGTTGTCTTTTTTTGTTGATATTGGTATCTCCGATTCATTCTTCACATCTTGGACTGTTTCTTTTCCTGGCAACTATACATTATGTCTCCTGAAAATCAATGGCGAGTGTGGAACTCTAAAAGTGTGGGGGGGGGCACTTAGGAACCGAGATTTTTCTGAGTTGGAGGGGGGCAAACTCAAGCAGTGTTTTCATTTTCATACTACGCTACTGTCATATACACAACTTAGAAATGACTGAGTATAATTATGTCCCTTGGGAAAGTTATTAATCCATCTCTTCCCTCCAGTTATGGGTTAAATAATAGGACAGATTGGGTTCTATAGCCTTGGCTGGCAACCAGTCTACCGCAGAAAGCAGTGGCAAACCTACTGCGGGATAATCTTCTGCCCAGTCAGTCGTCATGTCTCTTTCGAGACATGATCGCCCAAGCGTGCATCACGTATGGCACTTAACTGAATGACAACTTAATACAAGTTACAGAAAACATTCATTATCCTTCAATATTTGTCGATTATGTGGCGATTATGGAATTCTGAAAGTGGGGGTGGGCACTTAGGGTCCGAGATTTTTTTTAAGGAAGAGGGGGGCAAACTCAAGCAGCGTCTTCATTTTCATACTACACCCCGCTATCATATACTTACCTTAGGAATGAGTTTCTGTATAATTATGTTACTTTACTAAATTAGACGGAAAACTTTTCATTCATAATAATGGAGTTCTAATCTATTCTTGCCCTCTTTTCCGCTCTAAAGCTGTTGAAACATGAGAAGTTAATTTCAAAACAAAATCAAAGGGATAATACTAATGTCAATATTAGCAGAACAGTGTGGTTTGTCTGCTCTGATGTTTTGGAAAAATGAAAAAGAAAATGCAGATAGAAAAGTACTAAAGATCAAATCTTATCTAAATCAGAGGCTGTTCAGTTTTTTTTTTATAATCATGTTGCACCAAGCAAGGCATTTTACTGCCACTGTTGAGCAGGGGGTTACATAGGAGATAAGTTATGAGAAAGAGTGACAGGTTATAGGTGTGTCAGGAAGACATTAAAATTGGAATTAAAAGGAGGAGGGCAAACTCAATCGGGGTGGGGGCAAACTCAAGCAGTCTTCATACTACACCTCTATCGTATGCACAACTTAAGAATGAGTTTACGTATGTGTTGTGGATTCTTGTTAAAAACCACACAAAATGATAAATAACAAAAAGCAGATATGGAGATAAAAAGTGTAAATTATATTGAACAAAAATATACAAACTGGAACACGGGTTAGACAACTCAGCAAATATTAGGAATACTGTTAGTAGGAATCAATATATACAATCGTGTAGTGAAGAGGTATATCCGGTAATGAGTCTATATTCTTAGTGACCAACTAGCGGCTGTATAACCACTCAACTCAACGGTATTTACCAACCTTCCCACGCAAGGCTAGGTGTGACACAAGGTCTTTTTTGTGGGTCTTTCGGGCAATATAGCCCGGCCAAAAATATCTGTCTATCTTTCCCCAGTCGCGATTCTACCCTTCGACGGAACCACGACTGGTAGAGCTGAGAGTGTCAATAGTAGAGTACAACTACTCAACTCAACTATATTTAGTTGTCCTTCCCACTAAGGGCAACATGTGACATATGGTCAGTTATAACTGGGATTTCCGGGCTATATGGCCCGGCCAGAAAATGTCTGTCCCTTTTTGCCCAGTCGTGATTCTACCCTTCGGCGGAATCACGACTGGGTTATTTCTCTCTGCTCGGAAACAGAGAGCGCCCTCTACCAGAAGGAAGAGAGCTGACAGTGTCGTAGCAGAGTACAAGGACTCAACTCAACTCCCGGTCTCTGTATAGGCAGGATTATATGTACACCTAAGACAAGTCCATCTTATGTGAAAAAAAGGGTAATCCCCAACAGTATGTTCCTTCTGTAAATTAAACAATAGCTTTTCATTCATATTAGTGGAGATCTAATCTATTCTTGCCATCCTTTTCACTCTCAAGCTGTTAGAACACAAGAGAGGTTAATTTCAAAACCAAATCAAAGGGTTAATACTAACGTCAATTCTAGCAGAACAGTGTGATTTGCCAGGACTGATTTTTTTCTTCTACAAAACTTTTTTGGCGCACAAGGATAAACGTGAGAAAAAAATGGCGACATTATTTTTAATTAACGTCTTATTTCAGGTATGAACATATGACTATTAAGTCTCTTTTCCTCTTTAACAATATGTCTGTTTCTATCTATCTGGTTGTTTTATTTTGTTTTGCTTCCAAACTTGTCTGTGTCATTAAAAAGCTAAATGAAAAAGAAAACGCAGAGAAAAAAGTTCTAAAGATCAAATCTTATCAAAATCAGTTTCAGAAATTTGGGAAGCTTTTAAAAAAAGGATGTACGTTGTGGTGCAGTAGATATCGGCTCGGAACGAGAAGTCGGAGAGCCGAGTTCGAATTCAAGTTGAATACGAGCAAATGAATCCTTCAATTCTCCCTAAAGCTATGGGTTAAATAGCAGGATAGATTGGGAACCAGTCGATTGCAGAAATGACTGCGGAAAAATCTTCTACCCAGTTAATCATGTCTCTTCGAAACGTGATCGCCAAAGCGTGTATCCTGTATAGCACTTAACTGACTGATAAAAGTGGTGGGACAAACCAAGGGGACAACAAAAATTCTGAGTTGGGGATTTGGTCCTTTCTGGCACACACGTAGAATCGCCAATGCTTACAATCCCATCAACTTGCAGTTGAACCGACGAGTTGCAACCATAAATTCTATTCTAGCAGCTTATTATTTCGCTTGTGAAACTTGTAATGCCAATCTTTATTTACTGTCTTCTTGATTCAGTCATTTAAGTGCCATGGGCGATCATGTCTCGAAAAAGACATGACTGACTGGGCAGAAGATTATCCCACAGTAGGTTACGATTACTTTCTGCAGTAGACTGGCTGACAGTCAAGGCTATAAAACCCAATCTGTCTTATTATTTAACCCATAACTAAAGGGAAGAGACGAATTATACCTTTCGCAAGGGTATTTGCGCGTAAGTGAATGCAATGAATTCAACTAGAAATCGAACTAGGTTTTCCGATTTCTCGTTCTGAGCCGATATCCACTGCACCACAACGCACATCCGTCTTCTTGATTACTTTTCTTTTATTGCTCTTCTTTTTTAATATTGTTTTTCACTTTCTTATTCTTTCAAACTCAGCAATCTCTTTTGTCTCAGTGGTTTTACTGCCTTGTTTGGGGTGAAATGATTAGAAAAAATACCCGCCCCCCCCCAAAAAAAAACATTGATTTGAATCCTTTCTTTTTGCTTACCTTTACTATGGTCAGTAGGAGTTCCTGCCGTTTTCTTTGCCATCAACGCGTAATCTTCAACATATTCTATGTTGTTAAAATCATGTCGGCCATTAATGAATTCTGATAGGACATCTAGTTCTCTTATTATCACCTCACTATAAAGGTTAAATAAATCCGGTGGGAAAACGTATCCTTGTTTTCTAGCTCTACTTTTTGTGTTAGTCAGTTCAGAGCCATACGGGATACATGGCTTGGCCGATCATGTCGCTATCAATCCATGACTGACTAGAGAGAAGATTTTCCTGCAATTGGTTGCTATTTCTTTTTGCGGTAGACTGGTTGCCACCAAGGTTACAGAATCCAATCTGTCCTTCTATTTAACCTATAGTAGGTGGGAGAAGAAATGGATTAATCAGTCAGTTAAGTGCCATACGTGATACACGCTTGGGCGATCATTTCTCGAAAGAGACATGACTAACTGGGCAGAAGATTATCCCGCAGTAGGTTGCCATTGCTTTCTGCGGTAGACTGGCTGCCGACCAAGGCTATAGAATCCAATCTGTCCTGTTATTTAACCCATAACTGGAGGGAAGAGATGGATTAATACCTTTCCCAAGGGTATTTGCGCGTAAGTAAATGCAATGAATTCAGCTAGAATTCGAACTCGGCTCTCCGATTTCTCGTTCCAAGCAGATATCCAATGCACCACAACGCACATCCTCTGGAGGCATACGTTTCCCAAAAGTATTTGTGCGAAATCATGCATCTTTCAATCCATGATTAGGCAGAAGATTTTCCTGCAGTAGGTTGCCATTACTTTCGGCGGTAGACTGGTTGCCAACCAAGGCTATAGAACCCAATTTCTCGTGCTATTCAGCTCATAACTGGAAAGAGAGGAGATGGATTAATAATTTTCCCAAGGGTATTTTTGTGTAAGTAAACGAAATAAATTTAACTAGAATTCGAACTCGGCTCTCCGATTTCTCATCCGGAGACGTTACACCAGAGTGTATGCACAACGCACATTGTTTGTATACATTAATTCATTTTCTATCCACATGCAAGCGGCTTATTCATTGTAAGCGTTTCCGATTGTTCTCATGTTTTTCCCAGATAAAGAATGAAAGAAAAAATGTAGTGTCAGTCAGTTAAGTGCCATACGTGATAGACGCTTTGGGCGATCATGTCTCGAAAGAGACATGACAGAAGATTATTCCGCAGTAGGTTACCATTACTTTCTGCAGTAGACTGGTTGCTAGCCAAGGCTATAGAATCTAATCTGTCCTGTTATTTAACCTATAACTGGAAGGATGAGACGGATTAATACCTTTCCTAAAGAAATTTGTGAGTAAGTGAATGCAACGAATTCAACTGGAATTCGAACTCAGTTCCCTGATTTGTCGTTCCGATTCGATATCTATTGCACCACAACGAGCATAAAGGTAAAGCAAGGATTTGATGTTTTTCTTCTAGCAGTTAATAATAGATCTTTGTGCCGTATTTTATCAAAGGCTTTTACAACGTCTACAAAACATACAGTACTGTGCAAAAGTATTAGGACAAGAACTATTTTATCTTTTATGAGGCATATTGACAGAAAATAAACAATTTAATTAAAGTAATTTTATTTGATTGACTCAACAAATGCTTTAACAAGAAAAAATACTTATTGTAAAATAAATTTAATATTTAGTATAATTGCCTTTTGCTTTAATCACAGCCTTCATTCTGTCAGGCATTGACATCACAAGCTTCTTCAATGTATCTTAATAGTATCTCCTGCCAAGCAGCTTGTATTTGTTTCCAAAGTTTGTCTTGCCAAGTAACATTAGATTTATCATTTTTTTATCCAAAATACCCCATAGATGTTCAATAGAGTAGTTTCAAAATAACTTGTTTAATAGAAAATAGGAAAAATTAAATATAACTTCTTTTTAATATATTTCTTTTAAACCTAGTTTTAAATAATCAATATTTATTAGCAATTTACTTGGCTTTTGACCCTGTATTTGAATTTCAGTGAGGTTTTTAGGAAAATCACCCTTGTCCTAATAATTTTGCATACTACCGGTAGTGTGCAAAAGTGTTAGGACAAGGGTGATTTTAAACTTTATGCCTCATAAAAGATAAAATAGTTCTTGTCCTAATACTTTTGCACAGTACTGTACGTCTTGATCTTTCCGCGTTTGTATTATTCACTTTGATAACATCATGATTCTAAAGAAAATATTTCTTGTTCTAGTGAATTGCTTTACCAAATTATACTTTCATGTCTTCCAAGTTTCATATCTCTAAACTTTAATTTCTTAAGAATGACGAATATTTACTGTCACTAGTTCTGGAATTGAGAAGCGTTGTTGATGTTCTTGCCCAAACAAATCGGAGTTATTATTTCCTTTACGTTTTATACAATATATTGACGTACTTCCCGAATACAACTAAACGGACATACTCAACTCTGTCCATCCCTGATGCTGGTTGCGCGAAGATTAGTTCTAATCTGACGTCATTCCATGAACAACTTCCTGTTAAATTTGGAAGCCCTTTTCGATGAACGAACGAAATTTAGAACGGGACAAGTGAAAACAGAGAACACTTTGCAAATACAAGGGTATTGAAAAGTAACTCCCTATTTTATGCATTATAGACTTTCCTGTCTTGTAAAAAAATATAGTTAGACGGGAGAGTCGATCATACAAAAAATAGAGAGTTACTTTTCAAGTAAAAAGGCGGAAAATGAAAATAGGTGTGTGACAATATAAAAAAATGTTTTAGACTGAATTTATAAGAAAGGATCAAGAAAACCATTCAGAGTTTGGCAAAGCTTGAGATTAAAAACACTTTCTTATTTTTCCTTTTCCTTCTTTCCTTCATGTTGTACATTTTTTTCTTTCTTTCCTTATTCGGTTTACTTTCAGCTTTTTCTACTTTTTGCCATTTTTTTCTTTTCTGCGGTATACAGTTATTGATTTATTTTACTAGTTTTTTTTTTCTTGGGTTTACTTTTATTTATTTATTTATTGGTTCACAGTACCTTTTTCTTTCATTCTTTCTTTCTTTCTTTGGTTTACCTTTATTTATTAATTTGGTTTACACTACCTTCTTTCTTCCATTCTTTCTTTCATTCATTATTTCATTATTTCTTTCTTTCTTTCTTTGGTTTACCTTTATTTATTTATTTGGTTTACACTATATTCTTTCTTTCTTTCTTTCTTTCTTTCTTTCTTAGGTTTACCTTTATTTATTTGGGTTAGATTACTTTCTTTCTTTCATTCTTTTGTTCATTCTATCTTCCTTTTTTCTTTCTTTGGTTTACCTTTATTTATTTATTTGGGTTACACTACTTTCTTTCTTTCTTTCTTTCTTTCTTTCTTTGGGTTACACTGCCTTCTTTCTTTCTTTCTTTCTTTCTTTCTTTCTTTGGGTGACACTGCCTTCTTTCTTTCTTTCTTTCTTTCTTTTTCGTTCTTTCTTTCTTTGGTTACCCTTATTTATTTGGTTTACACTACCATCTTTCTTTCATTCTTTCTTTCTTTCATTCTTTCATTCTTTCTTTCTTTGGTTTATCTTTATTTATTTGGGTTACATTACCTTCTTTCTTTCTTTGTTTCTTTTTTTTTTTGTTTGTTTGTTTCTTTCTTTCTTTGGTTGACCTATATTTATTTATTTGTTTTACACAATTTTCTTTCTTTCTTTCTTTCTTTCTTTCTTTCTTTCTTTGGTTTACCTTTATTTATTTGGGTTGCTCTACCTTCTTTCTTTCTTTCTTTCTTTCTTTCTTTCTTTTTTTATTTATTTTTTTGGTTTACCTTTATTTATTTGGGTTACACTACGTTCTTTCTTTCTTTCTTTCTTTCTTTGGTTTATCTTTATTTATTTATTTATTTATTTGGTTTACACTACCTTCTTTCTTTCATTCTCTCTTTCTTTCTTTCTTTCTTTCTTTCATTCTCTCTTTCTTTCTTTCTTTCTTTCTTTTCTTTACTTTTATTTATTTATTTGGTTTACATTACATTCTTTGTTTGTTTGTTTGTTTCAATTTTTCTTTTTTTTTCTTTCTTTCTTTGGTTTACCTTTATTTATTAATTTGGTTCACATTACTTTCTTTCTTCCTTTCTTTCTTTCATTCATTATTTCATTATTTCTTTCTTTCTTTCTTTGGTTTACCTTTATTTATTTATTTGGGTTACACTAGCTTCTTTCTTTCTTTCTTTCTTTCTTTGGTTTACCTTTATTTATTTATTTGGGTTACACTACCTTCTTTCTTTCTTTCTTTCTTTGGTTTACCTTTATTTATTTATTTATTTATTTGGGTTACACTACCTTCTTTCTTTCTTTCTTTCTTTCTTTGGTTTACCTTTATTTATTTATTTATTTATTTATTTATTTGTGTTACACTACCTTCTTTCTTTCTTTCTTTCTTTCTTTTTTCTTTCTTTCTTTTTTTTACCTTTATTTAGTTAGTTTACACTACCTTCTTTCTTTCTTTTTTCTTTCTTTCTTTCTTTCTTTCTTTTCGGAAATGGCGTATATAATCTAATTTCCATTGTTAGAAACATGAGAATTTATTTTGGAAGTGTTAAAAAAATATGAAATAATGCAATTAGTATATAGCATGACAGGGCGAATATATGGAAGACATTTTCAAACATGAAATTATCATGCTTTTTATTCAGAACTTTTCACAGCTTATAAAGTCTAAAGCTTTGTGGAAATTAAATGCGAAACAAGATTTTCCTGATGCCAATGGAAAACCTTTTGCAATCTTAGCAAATTTAAACAAGAAGAAATGATCAATACAAAAATCTGCTTAAATCTATTCCCAATACGTCCCAAGTTTCATATTGTTCGAAAATGTTAGATAAAAAATTACCGACCGTATATGAGAACAAGACGAAAAAAATCTAGTTAAAATTTGCCGATAAGGGCTTTAATGTTGAAACTCACAGACACCTAGACAATATTTAGTCATTACTTGATGGGGTTTCTTCGTCTGATGTTAATTTTACACTAAAATATATTAACTCAGATTTCATTTTGATATAGACCCGTCATTGAAGTAACATAAGCTTAAGTAGGTAGAGACAAAAGACAGGAGAGTGACCCATTGCACCTTACCGGACAAACGTTTTTCACTGACAAGAAGAAAAAATATTGAATTAACTGCTCGTATTGCTGCTAGGAAAGTTCGTTCTCTGTGTCGGGCTATACAAATTTTTTCCAGAATCTATCTTATATACTTATAATACCGTTCGTCCTTGTTTTGAGTTATGACGCTACATGCGGTCGACACGTAGGTTATATCTTTAGCCATTCTTGACAAAATACAAAGAGGTAACTGCAATTTTATTGGTCCTGACCTGGCATATTGGCTTCATTCACTTTTCCATCGCCATAACTTCCCTGTGACTTTTCTATAAATATTTTCCTGGTAATTGTTCTGATGAACTTTTCTGCTATGGCAGCTAGACTTTATGAATTTAAGCGCGGTACTAAATTGGCGGCAAGGTTTCATCATTTTACAGTCGAAATGGCTAGATGCAGCTGTAAGTTCTATGCTAAACGTTTCTTCTATCGTATTTCTCGCTTGTGCAACTCTCTTCCTGCTTCCTGCTTTCCAGTCAACTTTGCTTTTCAAAAGTTAAAATGTAATGTCAATCGTTTTCTTCTTTTAAAAATTAAAAAAGTAATTTAAGATTTATTAAGAACGCTTTTACATAACGTTAGTTTCGTATAATTAAATTCAATAAATCTAATTGGATATTTTTAGATATCGTAAATAAAGTATGCAAACAATTAAGCAAAAATATGGAAGCGAGTTCCACAGGCAGGAAGGGAGAAAAAAGAAGCTATAGGAGTAGAATTGTCGTCTGCCTTTGGTTGATGTAATTATGAATGGGTGGGACCTAGTTGCCAGTCTGGTTGCACGAGTAAACTCATGTGGCAGTGGCACCAGTGACTTAAGTTCGTTGGAGCAGAAGCCATGAAAGTATTTATAGAACAGACAGAGGGATGCCATATTCTTACCCTTGTTGCTAAAACACGAATATTTAAGAGTCAATTACTTTCTAGGTACTTTTCTAAACCTAAAAAATAAATATTTATAGCAAAATAGGTCAATATAACAATAGTTACTTAATTTCTAAACAATAAAATAAGTTACTTGCATGTTGATTTTGTTTTGTCTCATATTTCCGTTTGTTAGATTATCACTCCTGCCTCCTGTCGATAATCACAGGCAGTGCGAATTTTGAAAGCCTCTTTCTCTATCATTTTTGGCCTTGGTAGCGACAAGACGTTCTCTTCTCGTTTTGTCCGTATGTAAGTGTCTCAGGGACATATACCGATGGTTGCTTTGAACTCTTGACAACTTTAACTTCATTTCTCGTTTTCCGTTATTGCAACATATCCATTTATCATATATATATATATATATATATATATATATATATATATATATATATATATGCATGAGGATTTATAATTATATTTAATAAAGCTTGTTTGTTTCAATTTCACGATTTTTGTCCAGAGACACAAGAGTCCTCCAACATTGTTTGCGGGACAAATTTCCGCAACACATACCAGAATTGATAGTTCTGATCTTGCTTTTGTTTCATTAACACAGATTCAAGGTGGATAATTAATTCAAAGATTAAAATGCATGAACCATTTTGTACACCCTTGTTAAAGGAGTGGGGGCAATGGATTTAACGCTCTACCAAATTGTATAATTATTATAATAAAACCTTAGAAAAGCCATGCTGAAGAGAAGTAAGGTTTCGAATCAAATTAATTATTCATTTAAAATATCCCTCCCGCTATAGTCCCAGAGAAGCACCACGCTTTGGCCCGAAGTTAAACATTTCCAGGAACAGGTTCTATAAAGGCAATTAATCTTTAGGAACTTATTCTGTTAATTTTTTTTTTTTGGTTTTTTTTTTCAATGTGAGAATGGAGAAAATCACTTAATAGCATCAAAAAGAATTAAACCATTTTGATATTTTAATAGAAAACATTTATTAAGATATTTCCAGATTGAAATTCTGTTCTCATCATATTTCTGTTCAGAAGATTTTTGTTTTAAATCGTATCATCCAAGCAAGTCGGGAACGTCACTGATGTGCAGGGAGTTACATAAGAGTAAAAAAAATTAGATAGGAAGAGAGTAAAGAGAAAGACGAACCAGTTAAGGATGGGAATACAGGTGTGATGACAGTTGCAAAGGTGGAGAGAAAGGAAAGGATATACAGGGTGGAGTAGAAAGAACTAGTCAGTCAGTTAAGTGCCATGCGTGATACACGCTTGGGCGATCATGTCTCGAAAGAGACATGACTGACTGGGCAGAAGATTATCCCACAGTAGGTTGCCATTGCTTCCTGCGGTAGACTGGTTGCCGACCAAGGCTATAGAACCCAATCTGTCCTGTTATTTAACCCATAACTGGAAGGAAGAGACGGATTAATACCTTTCCCAAGGGTATTTGCGCGTAAGTGAATACAATGGATTCAACTGGAATTCGAACTCGGCTCCCCTGTTTCTCGTTCCGAGTCGATATCCACTGTACCACAACGAAAGAACTAGAGTCAAGTGTTTAAGAGATGGGTATTGACATTGCATTTAAATTCCTGGATGTTGTAGCCGTCAGAAAAGCAAGAATATGGAAGCGAGTTCCACAGGTGGGAAGGGAGAGAAAAGAAGCTATAGGAGTAGAATTGTCGTCTGCCTTTGGTTGATCTAATTATGAATGGGTGGGACCCAGTTGCCAGTGTGGTTGCACGAGTAAACTCATGTGGCAGGAGCACCAGTGACTTAAGTTCGTTGGAGCAGAAGCCATGAAAGTATTTATAGAACAGACAGAGGGATGCCATATCCCGTCGGTGGGGAAGTGGCTGGAGTCGAGCCGCCAAGTCGGTACCTATCACATTATTTTTGACTCTAGTGTCATCAGCTCTGTTATGGTTCCTTCGCCATATTTAAACTGAATCACTGAAGTCGCAAAGATCCAATGGAAGACCTAACAGATTTGACGAGAAGATTTGCCATATTTTTAACTTCAAAACGATTTCTTTTGTCAGAATAAATAATATTCATCACGAAAACCCCTTTTTCAGCCTACACAAAACTTACAGCAATGGAAAATATTTTTAAAATGAAAACCAGCTCCAAGAGTTCGTCGAAAGTTGTTTTACATCAAAACCTGTAGAAATTTTACTGTAAAGTAAGAAACAAAAAATAATACTGAACACAAAAATTGAATAAAATATCATTTTATTTTATTTTTGAAGAATAAAGTTGATAAAAAAAGTAAATTATCTATGACTCAGCTGAATAGTTGTTTATTGATTTACTTTACGTTAGTCAGTTAAGTGCAGTACGTGATACACACTTTGGGCGATCATGTCTCGAAGGATACATGACTGACTGGGCAAAAGATTATCCCGCAGTAGGTTGCCATTGCTTTCTGGAGTAGACTGGTTGCCAGCCAAGGCTACTAAGCCCAGTCTGTCCTATTATTTAAGCCATAACTGGAGAGAAGAGACAGATTAATATCTTTCCCAAGAGTATTTGTGCGTAAGTGAATGCAACGAATTCAACTGGAATTCGAACTTGGCACCACGATTTGTCGTTCCAAGTCTATATCCACTGCATTACAACGCACATCCGATTTTAGTTAGTAAGCATCTGAAATTAATATAAAAACAACACTTCAATAAAACAAATAGAATTCGTTGTCCCCGTGTCTGTCTATCTATCTCTCTCTCTCTCAGTCTTTTCATGATCGATCGATCGATCGATCGATCGATCTATCTATCTATCTATCTATCTATCTATTTATCTATCTATCTATCTATCTATCCCAGTCTTTTCATGATCTATCTATCTATCTATCTATCTATCTATCTATCTATCTATCCCAGTCTTTTCATGATCTATCTATCTATCTATCCCAGTCTTTTCATGATCTATCTATCTATCTATCCCAGTCTTTTCATGATCGATCGATCGATCGATCTATCTATCTATCTATCTATCTATCTATCTATCTATCTATCTATCCCAGTCTATTCATGATCTATCTATCTATCCCAGTCTTTTCATGATCTATCTATCTATCTATCTATCTATCTATCTATCTATCTATCTATCTATCTATCTATCTATCTATCTATCTATCTATCCCAGTCTTTTCATGATCTATCTATCTATCTATCTATCTATCTATCTATCTATCTATCTATCTATCACATTCGCTGCTTGACACATAAGCGTAAATTTATTGGCTGACTTTTTGTCGAGGAATCTGTAAATCAATGTCTATTGTCACAACGCCAGCTTTTTCTCTGTTTCCACTCACCGCAGTTAAACGAGGTTAGCCGTCCATGGGAGATCGTTTATACATGGAAAAGAGAACAAGAAGCAGATTGTTCCCGACACATTTTTGCACTCTTGTCGAAAAGCAATAGATCATTTTATTGATGTTTACATTGTTAACGGAGTATTTCGCAAGTGGTACAATTCTCTAGGAACTCGTTAACATTATTTCTCTTTTTCAATGCCATGTCTAATCAGAATGTAGACATATATGGCTCACTGAAGGTTCCTTTTCTTTATTACCTGGGAATTGTCTCGCGTTCTTCGGAAGGAGAGTAGAATGGCTTACCGTTGCATTCCTTGGATTATTTTTTAATAATCATCCGTCCGTGCATAGAATACTGCTGTCATATATGGTCAGTCGCCCCTGCTGTCTATGTCAGTGTTCTCGACAGGCTCCAAAATTGAATCTGTGTTGTGATTGGTCCCGACTTGACGGCTCGACTCCACCCACATTCTCACCGGCGGGCTGTGGCTTCCCTCTGTCTATTCTACAAATATTTTCATAGCTTCTGCTCCGACGAACTTAAGTCACTGGTGCCCCCTCCACAAGAATTTACTCGTGCAACCAGACTGGCAACAAGGTCCCACCCACTTACAGTTAGATCAACCAAATGCAGGTGACAATTCTACTCCATGAGCTTCTTTTTTCGCACTTCCCCCCTGTGGAACTCCTTTCCATATTCTTGCTTTTCTGACGGCTACAACCCCCAGGAATTTAAATGCAATGACAATACCCATCTTCTATCCATTTGATTCCAGTTCTTTCTTCACCACAGTGTATATTTTGTTCTTTTCTTTTCTCTCTGCATTCGCAACTGTCATCACATCTGTGTTCCCATCCTACTCTTGACCTTTCTCTGACACTCTCTGTAACTGGTTTGTCTTTCTCTTCACTCTCCTCCTGCCTAAACCTTTACTCTCTTATATAGCCCCATGCGCATCAGTGGCGGTACCGCCTTGCTTGGGGTCAAACGATTCAAAATAAAAAATAGAAAATGACATGTTTCTTCAGAACTTATGTGATCGTGGGTCTCCACTGTTTCTTTTTTCTTCTTTAATCGTGCCGTGTCTCTTCAGGACGCGGGTGATCATGGCTCGACACAACTTCTGCTTTTTCTTTTTCTTTTTATTGTGCTGTGACCATTCATGACGTAGGAGGTCGTGGCTCTCCATTGTTTATTTTTTATTCTTCTATCTTGCCATGTCCATTCAGGACGTAAGTGAACATGACACTCCACAGCTTTAGTGTGCGGTTTGACTTCAGGGTTTAGAAGATCCGAACTCGAGAGATTCTTTACTTTATCTGTGAATTGCCATAGATTCTTGGGAAAGATAGTGGAGTGGTTTCCCATTGTTTTCTTAATAACTTTAAATTCAGTGCTGTTTTTGTTCCTTCTGAATGTAAGCAATCATGGCTCCACACAGATTCCTTTTCTATATATATATTCCAGTATATTTCCAAAGAATTCTTGGTGATTCTCACATAATATATATATATATATATATATATATATATATAGGTAGGGAAGATCAGCCGGTTACGCTGCCATAATTTCGATGGTTTCATCCGGCGGTTTTTTTCTATCTTTTCTAGTTAAATAACTAAAACCTCTACATGTTGAATCTTCATCTATTTTCAAACATGTATTGAGCACTTTCTAATACAACTGTTTAACTGTTCTAATTTAATTTAAATATGACATATAACGATTTAGTATATATATATATATATATATATATATATACTAAATCGTTATATGTCATATTTAAGTTAAATTAGAACATATTATATATATATATATATATATATATAATATGTTCTAATTTAACTTAAATATGACATATTTTGCTCTACGTAACTGCCTCTTAGTTAATCCTTTTTGGTTAGTATTGTATCGAGCACTTTTCTTTCTTTGTGGTTTGTTCCGTTTGAGGGTTTTTTTTCTTTGCTGTGAAGTGCTGTATGTATTGTCGGTGCTCCGCAGTTTTCTTTTTTTTTCCCCTCGTTGTCCAAAGCTTTATAGCCGAGGGCGATAACGGAGTTAGATTCTGCCGGTTATTCGTGGTTCTTAAAGATTACTTGTGTAACATTTTAAGATTTGAATACGTACAGAGTCAATTTTATTATTATATATATATATATATTCTAACTTATAGTTTAGAACATATACGAATTTTTATCCACTACAAAGTGTACATTTTGTTTCGACATTGAAATGACAATGTCTCCTCAGGTGGTGTGGAAAGGAATGGAAAGTCTCTTTTCTTATATTTGGCGAATTGTGTGTGGGATGTTAATGGGGTTAGTTGTAAGGGAATAAGTCTTGTAAATTGTCCGTTAGAATTTTGAAATTAGGAAATGGGTGGGAGATAGAGTTGCTTAATGAAATTGTCGGGAATTTTGTGGACAGATTTAACATTAAGATATTGTATAGCCTTTTTATGGCAGTGGCTGGATTTTTTTCTTCGGGTTTAGTGAAGGGGAGGGTAAGGAAGTGTAAGGGTGGGGAAGAGTAGGATTAGATTTGATGAAGTAGGGGAGAGTAGTTATCCTTTATTAGACCTATCTTTCTTATTTAATTATTTAAACTATTTTTTTTATTTAAACTCAATTTTTATAATTAATCCAATTTTGTGAAGTTAACCTTAATTTTAAATTTAGGAAATCGTTTTTTCTATAAAACTTTAAAATAGATCACAGTTGGTGTTATGGAATAGGTATTATTTGATGTAAGAGTGTTGTTGATATTATAAAGATTTGTCGTTTCTAAGGGCTCCTAACTTTGACTTTTGTAGTATTTTTAGCATGATTGTAAGGTTAGTTCTTTAATGTGTTTGCAGATTACCGTGGTTTCATACGTCTGGTTTAAAAGCCTGTTGCTATTCATGTATTTTAATTTTTTTTAAGACAAAGGAAACATGGTTCCTTTATTGATTTAGATGGTCTTGCTTGTTTGAGGATTTTCCATTTAACTTTATGTGTTTTATGTTCATTTTTTAACTTCCAAAAGTATTTGGAAAGAGACGTCATGTTTTTTTTTTTTTGTTATTGAACAATATATATATGTATATATATCTATGGTGTATATATATATATATATATATATATATATATTGTATAATTGGAGTAGATAGACTAAACTATCGCCCGGTTCACACTCCACCCACGTCTATTGAACAGGTAAAGAGACTCATCCCTTGTTCCCTGTTTAGGATGTGGTTTCCGGCTTTCTCTTTTCCATTCTTTTTACCCTTACGTAGCCCCCTGCGCATCAGTGGCGTTATCACCTTGCTTGGGGTGATATGATTAAAATATATATATATATATATATATATATATATATATATATATATATATAGTTGTATTTTGTTTTTTGTATATATATATATATATATATATATAAAAATCAAAATACAACTATTCGCATTTGCTTATCAAGAAGATTGGCACTACATCGCTCATACCATTTAAACCATCAGGTAAAACGTACCAAATTTGATACACAAAATCAAGGGCAAAAGTCTGATACGCATATTCCAACTGAAAGAAACGTTTAAAAATAATTGAAGCTTTTATGAAAAAAGAAAAAAAATTGACGTTAATAACATCAGCTAAGATCACGGCCATGAAATACTGGCATTAAAACTATTTCTACCTTTCAGTCACTTACACAAATTTCGCTCTCGCATTTGAACAACATTTTAAATAGCACAAACGAAATCCTTGAAAATGCCGTAAGCATTCACTTAGAACAATCATTTGGACACTTTTTGCAAACATTCAGTCAGTTAAGTGCCATACCTGAAACACGTTTGGGCGTTCATGACTGACTGGGCAGAAGATTATCCCCAGTAGGTTGCCATTGCTTTCTGCGGTAGACTGGTTGCCAGCCAAGGCTATATAACCCAATCTGTCCTGTTATTTAACCCATAACTGGAAGGAAGAGATGGATTAATACTTTTCCCAAGGGTATTTGCGCGTAAGAGAATGCAACGAATTCAACTGATTTCTCGTTCCGAACCGATATCCACTGCACAACAACGCACATAAGTCTCACAAATCTCTTATTCGCATCAAATAATATATGTGTGTGTGTGTCTGTCTGTATGTGTGTGTGTCTGTGTGTGTGTCTGTGTGTGTGTGTCTGTGTATGAGTGTCTGTGTGTGTGTCTGTGTCAGTGTCTGTGTGTGTGTCTGTGTGTCTCTCTGTGTGTGTCTCTGTGTGTCTGTGTCTGTATCTGTGTGTGTGTCTCTGTTGGTGTCTGCGTCTATGTCTCTATGGGTGTCTGTGTGTGTGCATTTGGACAGCTTAACTTCATTCAAGTATGTTTAATTGAATAATCTAGATAATCTATAATTATGTCCATTATTTTTTATTTCAATCCTTTCGAAGAAAGCGCCGTCATTTTTGGATTACCAGAACGCGTTTCATGCGCATGCACAGAAGAAACTTACAATCTATCAAGTACATTCATTTTTTTGTCTTAGCAATTCAACACTAAAGATGATCTTGAATTACTTTGAAAGTACTTCAGAAAGAGAGCAATTAGAAAAACTACGGTGCTTTCTTTAATGAGTTTAATTACAGCATGAAGAAATTAATGAATTCGAGAACATTAAAATAAAAAAAAATATATGTTTAGATTATTGCACCAAACATGCTTGAAATATATATTGCCATCTGCAGACAGATCTGTTTCACACCTCATCACTACGGATAGACAGCAGATTGCTTTTTACCCAGGATTGAAACCCAACTGAACTGGCGGGCGTCAGTCGGCGATTCTACCTCTGAGCTACGGAACCTGATATATATATATATATATATATATATATATATATATATATATATATATATATATATAAGGACAATTTTAGTGGAAAGATATATGACAAAGTGAAAATGTTTACATGTGACGTCTTTCGGAGTTAATCGATCTATGTTTGTTTACGTTTATGTGACTCTATATGAGCACGAATGATAGAAGATGGGAATTTAGAAAAAAAAATTGTGCGTTTTGAGTATATAATCGCGCCAATTTCTTTTAAATTCATTTTTTTTAGTTGTATCACCCAGAGCAAGGCGGTAATGCCACTGATGTGCAGGGGAGCTACATAAGTGTAAAAAGATTAATTAGAAGAGAGTGAAGAGGAATACGAACCAGTTAGAAAGGAGCAAGAGAAGGATGTGAATACAGGTGTGATGACAGTTGCAAAGGTGGAGAGAAAGGAAAGGATATACAGGGTGGTGAAGAAAGAACTAGAGTCAAGTGGTTAAGAGATGAATATTGACATTGCATTTAAATTCCTGGAGGTTGTAGCCGTCAGGAAAGCAAGAATATGGAAGCGAGTTCCACAGGCGGGAAGTGCGAGAGAAGAAACTGAAGGAGTGGAATTGTCGTCTGCATTTTTTGTTTCCATTTGTTATCAGATATGCTACATTTTCTGCGAAATGGTGAAACGTTTTAAGACCCTAGATACAAATTTACTGTGGATGATCTCGAAATTAAAGCCATTTCTAAACATTTTCGTTGTAGTGAGTTGTTGCCTCATTTAATTAGAGTAGCATTTTTTATGTCAAGATTGTTGTCAGTCACGTTACAGTCAGTCACGTTACTAATGCGTTTTTTCTACACTTTTGTGTTCATATAATCATTTATTTAAACTTCCCGAGCTTTCGCCAGTATATTCCTTCTGGCACTCCTTACTGGTGGTAGAGTAAATTTTTTCTTTCAGTTTTGGCTTGTTTTGTATAGATTCTGAGGACCCTAGAAGTTATGCCAGGATTCGTCATCGGCGGTCATCGTCTGAACAACATAAGATACGCAGATGATACAGTGCTGATAACAGACACGGAAAGGAAATTATAAAACCTCCTAAAAAATGTTGATGAAGAAAGTCGAAAGAAAGGACTACAAATAAACTACAAGAAAACAGAATGTATGGTCATCAGCAAACAGAGGAGCCAAAAAAGCCAATTACAGGTTGGGGATACTAAAATCAAGCAACTACAAAAAAATTAAGTACTTGAGAAGTGTTCTAACGGAAGATGAAAAGTGCGACACTAAGATCTGAAGACGAATTGGCGTGGCCAAGGACGCATTCCAGAAGCTAAGCAATGTATTAAGAGACAGAAACATTTCGCTCGAAGCAAAGAAGAGAGTAGTTGATTGTGATCTCTGTTCTTCAATATGACAGTTAATGCTGGACAATATCATCAAAGATGGAGGAAAAACTTGAAGCAATTGAAATGGGGTTCTACAGAAGGATGCTGTGAATATCATGGATCGAGCATGTGAGCAATGATGAGGTTTTAGAAAGGATGGAAACAAAAAGGAAATTAATAATGAGTATCAGGAAGAGATAGCTGAAGTTCTTGGGACATGTGATGAGGAAGGAAGGCTCGGAAAATCTGATACTCACAGGTCAGATAGAAGGAAAGAGAGACAGGGGAAAGCAGAGGATAACATATTTGACGGGCTTGAGCAGGTGGATGGCAGAGCGGGGTTTGGGTGGAGTAATAAGAGCAAGCGTGCTAAGAGCTATCAGAGATAAGGAAACGTGGAAGGCCATGATCACCTACGTCCTGAAGGGAGATGGCACATAGAAGAAGAAATCTTTAGTGTCAAAATTGCTGTTATTGTTTTAGTAGATTACTGGTGGAAAAGCATTTTAGGTATGAAGTTTTTTGTCATAAAGTGCTCAATATCAAGATAGTGATAATAAAATTAATGTGAAGAAACTTGTCACTTATCTGAGCAGTGTTTTTTCAGTCATCTCGACTTCGAAATTTAATGTAAGCTTCATTGCAATTTCATTATTCAATGTCATTTGCTTTTTTTTCTGCAGAAAAAGCAAATGAACATTACAATAGTGCCGTCACGAAACTTTGAATTCGGTATAACTGAAACAACACTGCTCAGATAAGTGACAAATTTCTTCAGATTAATTATATATATCCGCTTCACTCAACCGAGCACACATAGCTTAGTGGTTAGAATCGCTGACTGATGTCAATTCGGCCGTACGAGGGTCATTCAATAAATATTGTGAAGTTTTCGGTATAAGGACTTCTAATACAGATAGTTTTTTTTCAACGTAGTCTCCCAGCAGTGTCACACACTTTTCCCATCTGTGCACGAGCTTCCGTATTCCCTCAGCGTAAAGTCTTTGGACTGATGCCTCAATCACTCACAGCACTTTCGACTTCAAACTTCGTGCCTCTCGTGAACGCTTACAAGGGACCAAACAGGAGAAAGTCTGAAGGGGCAAGGTCTGGGCTGTAAGGGCGATGACAACACGACTTTCTTCTGTTTGTGCTCTGCATTAAGCATCTTTGGCACCCACCGGCAGCTGACCTTCGAGTAGGCAAGGTCATCATGGACAATTTTGTGTGCTGTCCCAACAGATAGGCTCAAAGTTCTTGCAATGTCATCCATTGTCACCCTTCTGTCTGACTGAATGATGTCATTGACTGATTCGATCACCTCAGGAGACCTCACTTCTGTAGACTTCCAAGGTCTGTATTCATCCTCAACACTGTTCCGTCCTTCTTTATACAATTTAGTCCACTTGTAGATATATTTTTGGCTGAAACATGTGGCATCATACCCGGTTGACATTCTCCTATAAATTTCAACTGGTTTGCATCCTTCAGCAACCATAAACTTGATAATAGACCTCTGTTCAATCCTGGAGCATGCTTCTTGGACGGTCATCTTTGTTAATCTCCAATACTCTAAAATTTTTTTTCAGTGTGCAAAAAAATGAAATCCTTTGAAAAAAATCCTTTGAAAAAAAAAAAAAGAAAAAAAAGAAAAGTAAGCTTCTATCTGTATTAGAATTCCTTATACCGAAAAATTCATCTTATTTATTAAATGATCCTCGTATTTCAAACTGGCTAGAAACAATTGGATGTCTGACCGTACTGATGAGCTGTGATCTCAGTGTTCTCGACAGGCTCCAGAGGAGAATTTGTAATGTGATTGGACCTGAGAGTACGACTTCAGCCAATTTCTCATCGTCGGGATGTGGCTTCCCTCTGTCTCTTCTATATATATTTTCATGGCTTCTTCTCTGACGAATTTGGGACACTGGTGGCCCCTCCCCAAGAATTTACTCGGACAACCAGACTGGCAACAAGGTCTCATTCATTTGCAGTTAGATCAACCGAGTGCAGAAATATTTTATTGGATCAGATTCTTTTCTCGCGCTTCCCGTCTGTGGAACTCCCTTCCATATGCTTTTTTCAGGAATTTAAATGCAAAGTCAATTCCCATCTCTTATCCATTTAACTCCAGCCTTTTCTACCCTGTGTATCTTGTTCTTTTTCTTTCTCTCTACCTTCGCAACTGTCTTCACTCCTGTGTTCGCCTCCTTCTCTTTACCTTTCTCTTTCACCCCCTTTATCTTCACTCTTCTCCTGCTTATACTTCAACTCTCTTACGTAGCCCCCTGCACATCAGTGGCGTTAACGCCTTGCTTGGGGTGATTAAAAAAAGATACAGCGAAAAAGGACTGTCCGCGAATCACTATAGACAGATTTATTTTTAATCCGACATGTTTATTACTTCAAACGTTATTATAGAAATAGATGTCGCATTTTTTTTACCTTAAAAAGTGTGTATTATGTCTATGGTTCTGAATATTCGATGAATTTAAAAATGGGCTGTCTATTTTAAATATGAGTCGCCACTAAAATAACAACGTTTGAATAATAAAAATGTCGGATTAAAAATAAATGCATTAATTGCTTAGTTTATGTTTCGGATACGAAACTGAGGTTATCGACGAAAAATATCTTCGTGAGCTGGTGTGCTTTTCTAAAAAAAGGAAAATAGGGATTGACTTTAATGTGACACACTTTGAAACCGAGTGGGAAAGCCCACCGGATCAAATGGTGGTTTCTCCCACAAATCGGGGACGCAGGTTCTTTTCTTGTTAGAGATTATGTTTTCTTTATTAAGATTTCTCTAACACACTATTTAAAGTAAAAATAACAAAATGGGGAATATATTCCAAATACGACTATCCGTTAATAATAACATTCGAAGTAATATATATATATATATATATATATATATATATATATATATATATATATATATATATTCTCTTTTCCAATCTTTTCACTCTTTTCTTTTTTCTTTTTTTCAATTGGAGTAGATAGGCTAAACTATCGCTCGGTTTGACACTCCACCCACGTCTATTGAACAGGTGAAGAGGCTCATCCCTTGTTCCCTGTTTAGGATGTGGTCTCCGGCTTTCTCTTTTCCAATCTTTTCGCTCTTTTCTTTTTTCTTTTTTTCAATTGGAGTAGATAGGCTAAACTATCGCCCGGTTTGACACTCCACCCACGTCTATTGAACAGGTGTAGAGGATCATCCCTTGTTCCCTGTTTAGGATGTGGTTTCCGGCTTTCACTTTTCCAATCTTTTCACTCTTTTCTTTTTTCTTTTTTTTCAATTGGAGTAGATAGGCTAAACTATCGCTCGGTTTGACACTCCACCCACGTCTATTGAACAGGTGAAGAGGCTCATCCCTTGTTCCGTTTAGGATGTGGTCTCCGGCTTTCTCTTTTCCAATCTTTTCGCTCTTTTCTTTTTTCTTTTTTTCAATTGGAGTAGATAGGCTAAACTATCGCCCGGTTTGACATTCCACCCACGTCTATTGAACAGGTGTAGAGGATCATCCCTTGTTCCCTGTTTAGGATGTGGTTTCCGGCTTTCACTTTTCCAATCTTTTCACTCTTACGTAGCCCCCTGCACATCAGTGGCGTTACCGCCTTGCTCTGGGTGATATGATTAAAAAAAAAGATATATATATATAGGATGGTATTTGCTGTTAACCAAATATCTCTTGCTGATAAAAATGGATGTGAGGATGGAGGAATGTATAGCAGCTTTGTATGAGAAATCGAAGAGCCGAGTTCGAATAGCAGTCAAGATCGCTACATTCACTTACGTGCAAATATTCTAAGAACACTTATGAAATCAGCTTCTCCCTAGCTATGGGTTATATAGTAGGACGCAAAATTATTATTATTATGAAACAATTTCTTAGCAAAAAATAAAAATATGTATTGTTTTTGCAATCCAAAATATCTTTCGGCTTTAAGTAAGCCGCAAGGTGTTGATCAGTCGTAAAAAACAAATCAATCAAATAATTAACTATAAATGTTTCTCGGAGTTACTTTTGTAATTTATATCCAACTAACTATTCGTGGCTTATGTAATTCTTACCCGTACTATATTAATCTGAGCATTTAATTGTCTTGGCAGTTAGTTGAACGTAGGTACCTCCAATTTTTCTGAACGTAGGTACCTCCAATTTTTCGCTGAAAAGAACAAAAAAAAAAAAAAAAAACAGAAAACAAAACAGGAAAAAAAGAAAAAAACAAAACAAAAAAACAAAACAAAACAGCATAACAGGAAGAAAAGATGTCCTAAACTTAATAAAAACAAAGTTCTATTGTCAACATGTTTGTTATTAATAAAAGGAAAGACCAAAATATGTCTTTTATTAAATTTGTTAATCATTTCTAACACGTTCGGAATTTGGGTTAAAAATCTCGTTTTTACGTCAGCGGTCGACATATTATTTACGATTAGGGTTATTGCGCCTTTTCTTTTAAAAACATATTGATTTGGAAATTCTTGTAAAAATCAAATAATTGTCGAATTTTAATGAAACTTTCAGAACTTATTCGAAAATGAAGGAAATTATTTTTGAAATTTATTGTAGAGAATCTTGGTAAAAATTTATGTATATTTTATATATGTTATCCACCACCAATACCAACACATATTCTTAATTCCATAACATTTTGTTGAAATATTTTTATTGGTCAAATGCAAGACTTAGTATTTGTCCATATTTCTGAGATGAGGTAATATTTCCAGTATTTACATTATTCGGACTATTGTTCTCATCTTTGTTGCCATTTGTATGACGTTTCGGCCGTTGTACGCGCCGGCCTTTTTCAGGTGCTCAGAATTTCGAACAGAACTCTTTATTACAATCACTGGGGTATATCATTCATCTTCATCCCATGCGTAGAGCCTCTTCTGGTTGTCATGAGTTATGTCCCTTTGGTATTGAACTCACATTCTAAAAGTGGGCAAAATACTAGTCTCATAAATAAATTGAAAATCTAACTTTTATTTTAAGTTTTAATGACAAATTGAGGATTTCTTCACATGAAGTCGTATTTTATGGGACACAAGGACTACGTAACTACGAAACATATCGAACCTGTGTCTGAAGCATTTATAGAAAACAATTTTTAGGGTTCGATCGATTTATTATGAATTTTTGTGACAAACTGATAAGACGATAAACCCAACAAAAATAAATAACTATCATCAGACACTATGAATTAGTTATCTTCATAGTCAAAATTGTGACTTTTTCCCCACTGTGACTTTATTACCGGTCACGAGCTGAACAGAAGTCATCTCTTGAAAAGTATTTATTTGTGTAAAGGAGAAGTAAGAAGAACTCCTATAATTCTCCTGATAGTTGATCAAAACAAGAAAAAATTTTCGTCTTTTATGTACAGTGTCACTGCAGGACGTAGGCGATTACAGCCCTGCACATCTCCCTAAACCTTGTAGTTCTTAATAAGTTTGTCTTGTAATTTCTCCCAAACCCTGTCCTGTCATCCATTTTCAAGACCATCAGGTATGTCACGCACTGCTTTCCCTTGCCCCTAACCTCAGCGTCCCCTCTTCTTCATGTGAATGTGTAATCACATCAATGTAAACATCACTTTACTCTGACGAAGTCTTAAAGGACGAAATGCATCACACGAAAAATATGTTTTCCATTTTGTCTTAGACAGAATATATATATATATATATATATATATATATATATATATATATATAATTTATATATTTGAACATATTTTTTAATCGATACTCGTATTTGAGTAAATATTCTGTTTTTAATCAAACAGTATATTTATATATTTATTTTTACCGGCCTGATTATTTACGATAAATGTTGATACGTAAATGTGTGTCATCCGTCAGGATTCGACCACTATAAACACAGGGGAAACCACCAATTGATCTATTGATAGGGGTCGCAGGTTCGAATCCTGTCGAATGACCCACTTTTTCGTACAAAAAATTTATTGTAAATAATCAGGCTGGTAGAAATAAATATATAAATATACTGTTTGATTAAAAAAAGAATATTTACTCAAAGAGAAGTATCAATTAAAAATAATGTTCAAATAAATAAGTTAAATATGTCGGTTGTTAAAATCATTTCGTTAATCTTCGGGATTATCCGTAACGCACCCCCACACATAAATGTAAAGAGTGAACCTTACTACAAAAAAAAAAAAAAAAAAAAAAAATGGAAAAGAAAGAAAAGAAAAGAAAGAAAAGAAATAGTGATGGAAATTGCATTTAAAGTTTTGCAGATTAAAGTTGGCTGGAAAGCATGGAGCCGCAAGGGAGTTCCGCAAGCGAGAAACGCGATAAAATAAACTGTTAATATAGTATTTACGGCTACATCTAGCCAGCTCAACTGTAAACTGATGAGATATCGACGTCAGTTTTGTATTACAACTCAGGTACCACAATGAAGAGTTAATTCGAACAATTGCTGTGAAAATCTTTACAGGAAAGGCACAGATAGGCAAAGTGAGGAAGTGACTGAAGCCGAAACGTAAAGTCAGGTTCAACAATATTGTTAATTCTTCATTGGATTTTATCAAAAGTTCTAGATAAATAGCAATGAAAAGTGTACTACATCACTGTTTGGTATTCCAACTGCTCGGCAGCGGACAAGTGAGCTCTCCAAACGGTTACAGATATCGACAGTCAAATAATTGGTTGCCTTCCTTGGAGGACATTTCTAATTTTCATTGACGGAGAAAAGCAGAAAACATAAGAGTCAGCAAGCAACCTGGTTATTACTTGTTTGAACTATTATCGACAAGACGACGTTTTAGTTCTATTAGTTATAGGACAAAGAACTTGAGGGACAGCTTTTATCCTTAGGCCCGCGTAAAGTGAACGCTTGCAGTGAACAAAACAAGTTCTAGATTTAAAAATTCAAATGCTAAGCACTGACTCATTGATTTTGTTAGAAATAAACGGATTTTCTCAAATTTACAAACATCGCTGAGCACACACAAAACTCGCAAAATTTCACACCTCGATACGAAAAGTTTGTCGTCTAATGGAAAGGCCAGAATCACATACGGGAGTGAATTCCCAAAGAAATAAAAGACGGAACAAAATCGGCTGTCGTCAGAGAGAAATGAGACAAGCGTAATTAAGACGTCCCTTTAGAAACGTCAAGCGATCGCTATTATTACCTCTCTCTTTTGCTCTTAACTCTTACCACCTTCCCTTTTCACCATTTACCCTGAGCAAATACTTCAAAGAAACTCCTACCCAACAAACGCACATACATACATACACACATACGTTCCTGCCTACGTACACATATACTCTTTCCAAGAAGTTACTACTAAGAACTTTTGATACTCTTAACTCATTACTTGTTTCTCATTGAACATTAACTTCTACCAATACATGTTATTCTTTTCTATTAATACATTTCTATTTTAAACAGGCAAAAGGTATACTTTTATTCTTCCACACATTCCAATCTCCATCCTTCTGATGATAGCGAATAATCTGTAAGTTGTAGGGAGTTCAATTATGTATGACACATAGCCAATTAATAAACATTAACCATCTCCCCACGGCTTCATGGTTAATGTATTTTTGAATAATCATTAACATTATGGGTAATGTATTTTTGAATAATCTTTCTCCGAAATCCCAAATATGAAAAACTAAAAAATCCAAAAGTTTTTGAGGTGCTGACATCCTTTTCCACCTTTATGGAACGTTTTTTTGAAAGCACTGGGAAGGTTCTTTGGTGACGTGCAACTGCTGTAAATCACCACATTTGCCTTGGGTGTGGGTTCCCCAGCCCAGCTATATAGGCTATGTTGGCGTCAGTTTCGTACTAACGATCACCACAGCAACACATTCTTTCGTGGATTACTTACCATGTATTTCGTGCTCAGTAAAGATATTCAAAAAGTCCTCAATACCAGAATCAAGCAGGTACAAAAATCTAAATACCTGGGAAGCGTTATAACAGAAGACGGAAAGTGTGACACAGAGATCCGAAGGCGAATTGGCATGGGGAATGAAGCATTCTAGAAGTTGAGTAAAGTATTAAGAAACAGGAAAACCTCGCTAGAAACAAGGAAGAGAATACTGGATTGCTACGTGCTGTCCGTCCTTCAATATGGCAGTGAATGCTGGACAATACCATCAAAGATGAAGGAAAAACTTGAAGCAACTGAAATGTGGTTCTACAGAAGGATGCTGCGAATATCATGGATCGAGCATGTGAGCAATGATGAGGTCTTGGAAATGATGGAAACAAAAAGGAAAAATACTGAGCATCAGGAAGAAACAGCTGAAGTTCCTGGGAAACGCAAAGAGAAAGGAGGGCTTAGAGAATCTGATACTGACAGGCCAGATAGAGGGAAAAAGAGACAGGGGAAAGCAACGGATAACATATTTGAAGGACCTAATCAGGTGGATGATGGAACGTGCTCAGAGCCACCAGGGATAGGGAAACGTGGAAGGCCATGATCGCCTACGTCCTGAAGGGATAAGGCACATAGAAGATCATGTTTCTTCTTCTTCTTCTTCTTCTTCTTCTTCTATGTGCCGTATCTATTTAGGACGTTGGCAATAATTCTTTCCGATCCACAACAGTCCGTTAAATATGATTATGATTAGTCAAAATATTCTTGGTTTCATTTGGCTAATTTAGAAATGTTGTTGTCGTAAGGGCAATGTAATTTTATAGTCGATTGTATGTCGCGGGACATTTTTTTTAGTCAAATGTTAATATACAGTCAAGAGCCGGAAGTGATTTCAGCTGTAGTGAATTTTACTAAAAGTCGTATCTTTTGACGTATACTTTTGACGCCAAAGTGACAACTTCCGGTTGTCTTACAATTGTTTAGTGGTTCCCACAATAACTTGTAATTGGGTGACAGAATAAGGTTTATAATTTATAAACGCGCATGCACACACACATACATATATGTATATATATTTTCTGAAAAATAAGTTGACTAAGTGGAAAAAAATTCGTGTGCCGTGTTTCGTTCTTTAGAACTTTATCGGACTAAAGTGATATTTTATTTTGATTCAGCTATACACGCGCATGGAGGAGAGGAGATGCTGTTAAATTATTTTTTAATCATATATTTTGTGTATATAAGAAATTGAGTATTTAACAAAAACCTTCCAACTGAGCTCTTTTCCAATCTTCTCACTTTGTTTTTTTTTTCTCAATTGGCGTAGATAGATCTATCTATCGCCTGGTTCACACTCCACCCACGTCTATTGAACAGGTTAAGAGGCTCATCCTTTGTTCCCTGTTTAGGATGTGGTTTCCGGCTTTCTCTTTTCCAATCTTCTCACTTTGTTTATTTTTTTTTCAATTGGAGGAGATAGATCTATCTATCCCCCGGTTCACACTCCACCCATGTCTATTGAACAGGTTAAGAGGCTCATCCCTTCTTCCCTGTTTAGGATGTGGTTTCCGGCTTTCTCTTTTCCAATCTTTTCACTATTACGTAGCCTCCTGCACATCAGTGGCGTTACTGCCTTGCTCGGGGTGATACGATTGAAAAAAACAAAAACAACAAAAAAATAACAAAAAAAAAACAAAGGTCTGATGTAGCACAAGATCGGTCTTTAACATGAGAAATCCGAGCCCTTAAGCTCAGGCAAAAATTTCCCGTTAGACAGGGTCGGGCTCTAGTCTAATTTTCCGCAGACAAAAAAATGAACTTGAGAGAGAAATAGATTATAGATATTTTATTTCCACATGCACAAATGTAGGTGAAATTTCTGAAAACGTTCGTCTTGTATACTACCTTCAAACTGCCAAACTACCTTCCTCCATTTTTTTCGTGATTACGGAATATCTGCGTTCCAAGAGTATGTTATTTTCTTTAAAGTACCAGTTATTGTGGGTTCAGTAAGTTCGGGTAGAGGACGCAAGTTGCATTCTGTGGGTAGAGGGGCCGCAAGGCGCTGTCTGCGGGGGGGGGGTCCGATGTTGCCAAGCACGGCACTGGTTGTGATTGAGTTGGTGGGTAGAACAATATATTTCGATTCTTTGGGTTTGTTGGGTTGGCTCACTTTTCTATTTTGAAATATTTTGTGAACCCTTTGTTTCGCATGGAATATGAAATAATCAGGGCATTCAGTCAGTTAAGTGCCATACGTGATACACTCTTTGGGTGATCATGTCTAGAAAGAGACATGACTGATTTAGCAAATGATTATCCCACAGTAGGTTGTCATTGCTTTCTGCGTTAGACTGGTTGCTAGCCAAGGCTAGCCAATCTGTCCTGTTATTTACCCCATAACTGGAGGGAAGAGACGGATTAATACCTTTCCCAAGCGTAAGTGAATGCAAGAAATTCAATTGGAATTCGAACTGGGCTTTCCGATTTCTCGTTCAGATCCGATATCCAATGCACAACAACGTATTAAAAGTATTTTCAATGTAATTCTCCTCTTCATGTAAATACTGAGGACTACATAATCTGCCGATGCTTAGGACTCTTAAACAGAATGATTTTCCAAGATTTTCATACTAGATTTTGTTTTGTTTTTCTGGTGAGAATAGAAATTTATGAGATCATTTTTATTCGTTGATTAGCGAGGGATATTTAGTTTTAGGCTATCGTTACTGGGAAAGATAAAAGTATTGTTAGCTTCCATTTCATCAGTAAATTCTATCATATGCTCGACTTTGTTTAGTTTATCTACATAGTCAGATAAATTAGTTTCCCGGTGATATATCAATAAAAAGTCAGTAATGTATCGGAATCATGCTGCTTGCTTAGGTAAAATATTTTCGAAAGGACCAGATTAAAGAAATAAAAAAAAATGCATATCAGCTACTCGCTTAGAAGCAACCCCATTGAAAATCCAAGTTTTTGTTAATAAAAATTATTATTACATGTGAAATGGCAATTGATTAGTGATTATTTAACAGATTAACTTCCCAGCATCCCTTCTCTTTCATGAGCATACGGAATAGCATCAACGTAAACATCAGTCAGTCAGTTAAGTGCCATACATGATACACGCTTGGGCGATCATGTCTCGAAATAAACATGACTGACTGGGCAGAAGATTATCCCGCAGTAGGTTGCCATTGCTTTCTGCGGTAGACTGGTTGCCGACCAAGGCTATAGAACCCAATCTGTCTTGTTATTTAACCCACAACTGGAAGGAATAGATGGATTAATACCTTTCCCAAGGGTATTTGCACGTAATTGAATGCAATGAATTCAGCTGGAATTCGAACTCGCCTCTCCAATTTCTCGTTCCGAGTCGATATCCAATGCACCACAACGCACATCCCACATTAATAAAAAATAAGTTTAAAAACACAAACGCGTCACACGAAAACTTTTCCTATTTGTCAATATTTTCCGAAAAATTATGCGTGAAAAATAATATCGCCCAAATGTCTGCCAAGGCTTTGGTGGCACACCTCCACTCGATGGTCTAAATCTTTGATGACGTCTCGGCATAGTTGATCCTTGATCTCCCCAATATGACTTATTATCTCATCCTTCATCTGTTGAAGTGTTGTTGGCTTGTTGGCATAGACCATACCTTTGAGATGACCCCAAGGGAAGAAATCTAAAGACGTTAAGTCGCACGATCGTGGTGGCCAATTGACATCACTGTTTCGGGCGATGATGCGACCTAGGAACTACTTTTGTTTGAACGTACATTTTCGTAAAAGGCTTCGATAATTTTAACACGTTTTTCGAATGTTGATCTTTCCATCGTTAAGGAGTGAAGTTGTTAAATCTGAAAGAATTTGAAAAAAAAAAAATCTGAAAGAATTTGAAAAAAAAAAAATCTGAAAGAATTTGAAAAAAAAAAATCATTAAGCGCTTAAACTTAATTCACGTTTAAAATCGACCAAAGTAAATGGAACACCCTAAATTGTGTATTTGCGCAGCAATTCATCATTTATATAAGTTTCATTTTTATCTAGGTATCCAACTTGCTTAAGGCAAACCGGGCTTAACGATAGCTTTATCTGTCCTGAAGGATGCAAGTTCAAATCCTGCTGAAGAGGGCGAATTTCCTGTGAAAGAAAAACTAGTGCAATTATTATTAGTTGTAGTAAGAGCATTATTATTACTTAAGTAGTAAAACTACTTAAGTAAAAACTACTAGTAAAACTTAAGTAGTAAAACTAGTGCAATTATTATTAGTTGTAGTAAGAGCATTATTATTACTTAAGTAGTAAAACTACTTAAGTAAAAACTACTAGTAAAACTTAAGTAGTAAAACTAGTGCAATTATTATTAGTTGTAGTAAAAGCATTATTATTACTTAAGCATTATTTTAGTGGATACCTATGTTTGAGTAGACGCTCTGTTTATTTATTAAGCAGTATATTCGCCGGTAGACGAAAATGAATAAATATACTGTTTAAAATGATAAAAAATCAGTCGAACACACACACACATACATACACACACACACACACACACACACACATATATATATATATATTAGAACTTTGAGTAAATTCTCGCTGTTTTCCAACAGATGGGGTTCCCAGAACTGCGTGCGTGTAGTTTCATGTGATAACCCATCTATAAAGAAGGACTATAAAACAAGCTTGAAATTCAGTGTATGTCATTTCGCCGAAGTGTAAACAACTTTGTTTTTCATAGCCTTAAGCATGTCTGATTTCGTGCCAAAGAAAGTGCATTTGCGGGGAATTTTACTGCACTACTTTATTCAAAAGAAATCTGCAGCTGATGCACGTAGACGAAGAGCGAGACTGTTGTAATTGAATGTCTTACACTCCCTGTCGCCTATGCGGACTGACTATATGAGTAGCCACATACAGTGGGCACAGGAGACACCTGTGAGTTGTCTCGGTAACTAGGCGGCTTCCTACGGACTGAGTGATCAGTCTGGAGCAAGTATTCTTGTTTACCTGCGTCCGAGCAGAGAGGGACCCGAGCGAGGCTCTGATGAAGGGTAGAGTCTCGCTTAGGTTCGTAAATAAAGAGCCCGACCAAGCCTTAAACTGAGTCTACGGGATATTTTTGGCTGAGCTTAAGGGCTGGAAGTTCCCACACGAATCAACTTTGTGTCACACATGTCTCAGAAAATTATATTGTAAAATGTTTTTATGGCCAGTTCTGGCCATAAAAACATTTTATGATATAATTCTCAACCAAACAGACAAACAAAAAACGATAATAAAAACCGAAACATCATCTGGTTCAACTAACCATATAGTTTAGAGGTAAAGACCAAAATAGGACAAATATTTTTAAACTAATAATAGACACTTTCCAAAATGCTCAGAACTAAACAAAATTTCCAACAGAAACACAATCAAGCTAAGTTATAGTTACACTAGTAATTTAGATAGTTTCATAAAAAAACAAAACGCCAGAAATTTAGATAGCATTGTACAAAACAAGACCACTAATAAAGAATGCAACTTCAGTGACAAAAAATAAATGTCCACTTCAAGGACTTTGAAATACAAAAGAAATCATTTTCAAGGAAAAAGCACATGACTTAAATGGCCAAAATAAAATATATTTGGGATCAACTAAAGACACCTTTAAGACCAGGTAGTGCAATCACAAGTCTATATTCAAAATAGAAAACTTAAAAATCTGTACAAAATTGGCTAGCCACGTGTGTAAATTGAAATCAAAATATGGAAAAGACCCAGACAGAACGTGGAGTATAGTAAAAATAGCCAAACCTTACAACGGTGGCAAAATATGTAGACTGTGCCTGGAAGAAAAGTTAGAGATTATGCTATTCCCAAACAAAAATGACTTATTGAATAAAAGAACAGAAATTATGACTAAGTATAGCCATACTAAAAAAATACCTATTAGGTTCATACAACCATGGATGAAAACGTTATAATTGCTAGTAATTTTAAAAATTACGTATGAGTTTCACAGAGGTTCCAATGCAAATGCAGCAGCACGATCTATTCAGGATGCTTATTGAATTGATGCAGTGAAAGAAAGAAGTTGTAGGTGGCGGTTTTCCTGTTTTCGAAAAGGAAATTTAACTTGGAAGATGAGGCTAGAAGTGGTAGCCTAAAAACACTTGATTCATATGCGCTGAATGCAGCTGTTACTCAAAACCCTACGGTAACCTCAAGAGAACTTGCGCACCAATTTAATGTATCCCATACAACTGCGTCACGCCAACTGAAAAGAATGGGGAAGATTTCAGTATTTGGAAAATGGTCCCGCACAAACTGTCTCCAGATAACCTGCGACAACGTGTTTCTTGTTGCTAATTTTTGCTTTCACGACACCTTCAGACACCATTTTTGGGTAGGCTTGTCATCTTGCCTCATCCTGCATATTCTCATGACCTAGCTCCCTCAGATTATCACTTATTTCGAGAATTACAAAACCATTTAGATGGCCTTAGGTTAACATCACGAGAGGAGATTGAAGATGAGTTAGATTCATATTTCACATCAAAACCTAAAGAATCTTACAAGCGAGGCATTTATAAGCTCGTTGACAGATGGAATCAAGTTATAGAGAGAAAAAGTTATTATTGTGATGAATAAAGATTTTCAAAAACACACAGTTTTGCATTTTCAAGAAGAAATTTTAAATCGGCAAAAGCTTTTGCACCAACCTGATACACTCAAGAATATTATCTTTTCAGTATTGTTGTTATGTCCTCATGTTTGCCTCTAATGCAATTTTTTGTATTTTATTGTTTTTCAAAGGGAGAGTTCTTTAAAGCTATCACGTGATGGGCGCGGCTGGGCATCGTGTGAGTGTCTGTCTATTTTTTAAAACTTTCACATCTCTATTTCCTCTCTTAAATAATGTAAGGTTGATAGAAAATTATTTGATATATATATTGTTTGATATATAGTGTTTCTCTTTTAGCAATGCGATTTTGATATTGGGATTTAAATAGTATTTTTGTGTTTTCAACCAATATTTTTCTGAAAGATTCTTGTAATTTATGGGTTAATAAATGTTTTTTATTGATCTACTATTACTAGATAGGTGACATGAAAGGAGTCTACTCAGAGAAGTGGTAGTATGGCCAATATAGGTAATTGATTTATGACAAGAAGCACAATCTTTTAAAGGGCATTGAAATTCATACACTATATTAGCCATCTCTAGTTTAGTTTTGATGGGGCTATTCTTATTAGAAACAACAAGGTTTCCATTTTCTATAATATATTATAAATATCACATGTTTTTGAGGAATTACGGTAGAAATATTGTGTTTAATACTTTTTGCATAGAAAGTTTGTCCTGTTTATAACTAATGTGCATTTGGTTGCAACAACATTTGTTCATGTTTTATTTGTGTTATTTTTCATACTAGTGTTGTATTTTTTTTAAGAATAATTATATTTTTTATCAATGATGCAGTTGGGAAAATTGTTGTCTCATGGTTATTTTATGTTATTTAGTTCGCTAAAAAATATCCTTCGGAGAGAAATTTTGGTGTGCACTATTTAAGAAGTTCGTTATTACTGCTATTATATATATATATATATATATATATATATATATATATATAGTCATGCGCAGACAGATCTGTTTCGCTGTATCACAGCTCATCAGTACGGTTAGACAGCCGATTGCTTTTTACCTAGGATTGAAACCCGACCGAATTGGCGTCAGTCGGCGATTCTAACTCTGAGCTACGGGCTCTCAGTAGAAGGAGGCAGCCTTTTTAGCGTGTATATTATCATTATACACGCCCAATAGCTAGAACAGTGTTTTAATTCATTGCTGAATGAACGATGGGTAAATGCCAGAGTAGCTACAGTTTTTCAAAGTCTACCATTCTTCCAGAGTGCTCAATCAGAGTGTAAGAGCGTATATATATATATATATATATATATATATATATATATATATATATTGGAAAAATAGTTGCTGGTTGGACCAGCAGTCGGTAGATAAAAAAGTGCTCAATGAGCAATCAAGACAAGTGAATATGTCAAAGAACGGAACACACACGACTTACTTGCTACCTGGTATCTTCAGACAAAATATTTTACCTGAAAAGAACAGGGTAGTGGAAACTTAGGTAGCAAGTAAGTGGTGTCTGTTCTGTTTTTTGACATATATATATATATATATATATATATTAAACCTACTTATCATATTTCTTTAGAATTTATAATATAAATATGTTATAATATCACTACAAAAGTAGCCATTTTGTTTCGACACTATCCGTGTCTTATTAAGTGATGATGTTTATTCCACATTGGAGAGTTTTAAAAGGTTCAGGACTAGCCAAACCCCCTTAATCAGGGAGGCATTGTTACATAGTCAGTGTGGACCAGTCAAAACAAAGCAATTTCTAACTTGAAGAATATACGAACAGATAGAAATAATATATTGCGTCTTTAACATTAATATTTGATTAAAATAAAGATCAGTATTATTAATCGACTATTAGATTCCCTGTACTTTATTTTTATTACGAATTTTAAGTTCTGAGTTGAACAAAAGCATTAGATTTAGGTTTTTATAACGTTATTTAGATGTTAAACGAGTAAAAGACGTGGGTGTATACATATTCAAATCTAAAGACGTCTAGAGGAGAGTCTATACATATTCAAATCTGATGGCTAAGGCATCGTGTATAAATAGATGTCAATTTCAAGCAGAAGATTGTCGTTACCTTCTGCAGTAGACTGGTATCCAACCAAGACTATAGAAAGTAATCTCTCCTGCTATTTAACCTATCGCTGGAAGGACAAAAGATGAATTTATACCTTTTCCAACAGTATTTGCGCGCAACTGAGTGCGATGAATTTGAAAAATTGCTTTTCCGATTTCTCATTCCGAGATGTCCAAAAATCTCAACATATTTCCCAACATTTGAAAAAAAAAAAAAAAAAGAAAAAAACTCATAATACGATTTGACCACGCAAGACAAGATGCAAGATTAACTCAGTATAGAGCATTGGTCGGCAAACTTTTGGAGAGTGACGGATAAAAAGCTATGTAGAATCATGGAGGAGGGCCAAACAGCTATGGCTCTAGTGTCATGGGGAAGAACCATGTTATTAAATATGTCAATAAATGTTCTATATGTTTGAAGAAAGCAAGAATTCAATATAATTTAATATCTAACGAAAATTTTGTTAAAAAATATTACGTCTTAAAAATAGATGTTTCATAAATCAGTACTGAAAAAAAGTTCCAATAAAATCGGTTGAAAACTATTTTATATTCATTTAAAAGTGCCTGCTCACGAAAGCAATTTCACAGAAAAAATGAAAGTGAGGCCGTAGGCTAATTTTGGCGATCCCTACAAATAAAAATAAAAGTAAAATACATTCTCCAGGTAACAAGAAATATTTTTTAAATTTCGACGCAATATATTCAGACTATCAACTGTCACTTTGGTTTGGTTTACCTATATTTATATCGTGTCCTGAGTAAGGTAGCGGGCTGGACAAAATTCACTCGGGGGGCCGGATGTGGCCCGCAGGCTTAGGGTTGCCGACCGCTGGAATAGAGGATCAGTGAATGAGGTTGTTTTATGAACATAAAAATAATAGGTAAGAAGTTCAGATCATGGAGAGTTTGTTCGAAGGATAACAGTTCAATTGGAACATGTATAGTTTAAGAAAGTTGCGATTGAGTAAGCATCCTCTCAGGAGTCAATACTACAAAATAGCGATTCTAGTGAAGAACCTGTTCTAATAGCACCTTTTTACTAATGAAATACGAGGGGAATGGTAATGATACGACCATGTGTACCTGGGAGGTTTTAGCTGTGAAGATCTGAATTAATGGGGGAGCAAGTCATGTAGCTTCTCGGAGGATTTGCCACGGATCATGGTAGAGTAGGGAGAGGTCTGCCGTAAGTCACTCGCTACTCTGTCACTATTTCCATGGAGAATATTTCGTCTGTGGCGAGGTGAAGAATGTCATCATTAATACAGTGTGATAAAATGTTCCTTTCCCAAAATTTGAACGTTATTTTGTTACTGTAGCAATTTTTGTGGGGGTGTTGTTGGGTAATGGATTAAGGAATCGGAGAGCGGCGTTCGAATTCCAGTCGAATTGATTACATTCACTTACGTGCTAATACCATTGGGAAAGGTATGAATCCATTTCTTCTTCTCCAATCTGTGGGTAAAATAGCAGGACAGACTGGGTGGCAACTGTTCTAGAAGTAAAACTCTGAATTCAAACCAGCCTGTCGTACCCAAAGATACACAACTTCTACTCTGGCTGCAGTACATGTGGTGTCCCTAAAGCTTTAATGATTCATGGGATATCTGGATCATGCTATCTATAAATTTAATCTGGACTGAAAATATTTTCATTAACAGTCGTGCCACCAACATGTGTAAAAATTCATGTTCCAGGTAGCTCTAAAAATTATCAAAAATAAAGGATACTTTTACATCACTTGGACAAAATCTATGGTTATTTAATACAAGGCTCAAGAGCCAGTCAAAGTAGAGGGTACTGTTAAAATGGTTATGATGAATGATGTGAATAAAAGAGGATGTAGTAGATTATGAGAATAAGGAGAATTGATAACGATTGTCACTTAACTTTTAGAAGTTAAGAATGCAGTTTTTGGCGAAACAGGAGTCTGTTTCGCAAAGTGGCAATTCTTGGGAATAGATGTCAGAGCCGAATTTACTTCTTACATTTGAAATACGGGGAACGTGAGGTTGATTTGACTCCGTAGAAGTAGCATAGCGTGTACTACTTGTTGATATAAATGATATAGCAGACTTACCAGCCAATAATCTATTGCTTTGTTACAGCAACTAAATGGTAAAATGTCGTTTGACATAAGAGTTCGTAAGAAGTAGAAGCGTGTCACTGAATCTCACAATGCAAAAAAATTGAACCCATTGGCATTTATTGAAGATTGATGAGTATTTACAGATATTGAACAGTGGATGTGAACACAGTTAGGCATTGCTAATGCTTTCAACGGTCGTGACACCGACATGTGTAAAAACCCATGTTCCAGGTGGCCTTAAAAATTATCAAAAATAAACGATACTTTTACATCACTTGGACAAAATCTATGGTTACTGGTGACTATGTGGAAAACAATATTATATCTGAAGACTTTTCCCCTTATTGTTTTGTCCGTATCTATTGTAGATTGTGGAGGCACGATGGATAGCGACTCGGATTGGTGAAACGAAGAAACGAGTTCGAATTTCAGTCGGATAAATTACATCTAATTACGGGCTAATAACTTTAAAAAAAGTATGAATCCATCTCGTCTCCCCCTAGCTATGAGTAAATAATAAGACAGATCGGGTTCTATTGGTTGACAACCGGTATAGGAAAAGGAAAACTCAGACCACCCTGGCGAGCGTTGGGCTCCGTCAGGCTGTTGTGCCCAAAGAAACACAACTACTGCGGCTACAGGAGAAGTGGTGTTCCTACGACTCTACGGATATCTGGACCCATTTGGTTACTGTAGCTAGAAACCGGGTTCCTTGTGGGTATTTTTAAAAATCTATTTCAAATCTGTCAATCAAAGGAAAGTCCGGAATTTTTACTTGCTGGACTACGGGCTCTCATGAAGTTCATCTTCTTGCAAAAAAAAAAAAAAAAAAAAAAAAAAAAAAAAATTAAAAATGAATAAATAAATAAACAACAAAAAAAAATCTATGATTAGGAAGCTCTACTGGGTGACGGGATGTGCGTCGTGGTGCATTGGATATCGGCTCGGAACGAGAAATCGGGAAGCCGAGTTCGAATTCCAGTCGAATTCCTTGCATTCACTTACGCACAAATACCCTTGGGAAAGGTATTAATCCGTCTCTTCCCTCCAGTTACAGGTTAAATAATAGGACAGATTGGGTTCTGTAGCTTTGGTCGGCAACCAGTCTACCGCAGAAAGCAATGGCAACCTACTGCGGGATAACTTTCTGCCCAGTCAGTCATGTCCATTTTGAGACATGATCGCCCAAGCGTGTATCACGTATGGCATTTAACTGACTGACTGACTGGGTGACGACAACTGTTAATAAGTGGTGCGCCAACTTCTAGCGTGGGGATTTTGTTATCCAAAAGGTAACTCACTTTGGTATATTTCAATGATCCCAAATGATCTTAGGTATGCAGAATCTGTCGACTATGTGCGGCTTAAAATGTTTGATTGATAATGATAATAGTAATATTAGCCGTTTCCTTATAAGTAAATAATTTCCTTATAAGTAAATAATTCTCTTATAAATAAATAATTTCCTTATAAGTAAATAATTCCCTTATAAATAAATAATTTCCTTATAAGTAAATAATTCCTTTATAAATAAATAATTACCTTATAAGTAAATAATTCCCTTATAAATAAATAATTTCCTTATAAGTAAATAATTCCCTTATAAGTAAATAATTTCCTTATAAGTAAATAATTCCCTTATAAATAAATAATTTCCTTATAAGTAAATATTCTGCATTCATTGAGCGAATAACCAACACTACAATCGATTATAACTTATAAAATTCTTTTATGAAAACATTTTTTAATGAAAATAGGTCTCTTAAGTCCACTAGCTGTTATTCCACTATTGAGGGGGATTTTCTTCCTAAACTTTTGTTTGAAGTCATGTGGAATATCAAACGTAAAAAAATTGAGAACCAATATGCCTTATATTCTGGGAGGTCTTCAACAGTGTGAACTCGTGAAATTGGTATGGCCACGTGTTTCGGGGCTGAGGAAAATATTTTGAGGACAGTCTCTTTAGAAGAGCAAAATAGTTAATAGTGTTGTGGCTAATCTTCGTCGCCAAGTTGTTGTGGCTGTTTGGGTCAGGAAGGAAAATACACGGAAACAAGAAGGTAAGTTCAACAAGTGTATTATAATGACAGAACATATATACAAAGTGAGAGTGTTAGTAGTCAGCAAATAGAAGTCCGAACGGTATAGTTACGGTGACTGCCTCACGATTGCCTCTAGACTGTCACACGTCTGCCTTCCCGGAAGTCAGGCAGGTTAGTATTTATTGAACAGAGGAAGTGTCCATTCCTATGTAGATAGGCACCCTAACAATCAGTCAGTTAGGTAAGAGCTATACGCCATACTCGGTTGGTCGATCATGTCTTATTCGACTTCTGACTGACTTGCCAATAAAGACTACATGACCCAGTCTGACCTGTTATTTAACACAGCTAAAGAGGAGAATAGTCAGATTCATACCTTTGAAGAAGGCTTAAGAGCCACTTAAAGTAGATGATTACTGAATGAAGTGTGTGATATGAATATAAGAGTACTAGCAGTATAGCCTGGCGTTGCTCGGGTGTAATGAATGCTTTAAAACTAATCCATGGTCCTGGAGCTCAGACACTTTGGACGTTGACACGAAAGACTAAAAAGCAATAGTTGTTTCCAGTTAAAGCGAAACCGTAGATTGAAAGAAAAATGAATGGATGTAAGTCAAATTTTCATTTCCTGGTATCGATATCAAATAAGTTTTTGTCGTTGTAAACTGAATTTTGAAGGCTAAATAAGTCTTCTGAGTAAATGGTATCATGGCTGAGACTAAGAACTACAATTATACCTACTTAGAGCCAAACCCGAAGCAAAAACTAAAATAAAAGGGCTGAAGAAAATACAGACATACAGGCAGATAAACAGACATACACACACAAACATCTTGCCTTTTTAATATATATAAATATATAAATATATATATTATCTATTTTCTGCACTATTGTAAGAACTGCAACATTGAAACTTCTGAATATCGTTTCTTATGTCTTTGTCTATGAGTGTATCAAATTTGATTAAAATCAGACCACTCCTTCTATAGCCCGATTTTTTCGATTCTCGATTTTCGATATTAATCGGGGGTACCTCGACACAAAACCTAGCTAAGAACACACGCAGACGCTTATAGTACAACTGTGTAAATTTTCAAGAAAATCGGTTCAGACGTTTCGGAGTCTGTAGGTAAAGGACACACACAGACAGACACACACACACAGAGACAAATTTCCATTTATAAATAAGTTTAGATTAGATAAAGTGAAGATTATGAGCATATGTAGGGTAGATCATGATTGACTCTTAACTTAATGGCCTTAAAATTGTAGCGTTCGAGAAGGCGTCAACGCGGGATTTTCTTCTACGAAACAGCAGTTTTGGGGGAAAAGTTGTCGAGATGAAATTGAGGGAATTAAATATTTTTTTTTAATATGGGAAGCACTAATAATTATATGTTAGTCAAATTATACGGATCCATCATTGTTTTAAAATTAATTTAGTTTTTCTTCATCTTTGTGCCGCGTCCCTTCAGTATATTGGCGGTCATGGCTCTCCACAATTTTCCGTCCTTTTTTGTTCTTAGTAAAATTTTACGGTTTTGTTATCTACGCTAAAACTTCTTCTGCTGCCCATTTAAAAAACTTGTTAGGTGGTAGATTATGCGTTTCGTTTTCTGTTCCTTTTCTTTACAATATGTCTTGTGAGTGTCAAGTTTTCCGAACCCCCTTTCCTCATTATGTGTCCTATAAATTTTAACTCTTCCTTTCTGTTGTTAAGTATCAGTCAGTTAAGTGCCATACTTGATACACGCTTGGGCGATCATGTCTCAAAATGGACATGACTGACTGGGCAGAATATTATCCCGCAGTAAGTTGTCATTACTTTTTGCGGTAGATTGGTTGCCAGCCAAGTCTATAGAACGCAATCTGTCCTATTATTTAACCCATAACTGGAGGAAAGAGACGATTAATACCTTCCCCAAGATTGTTGAACAAGAAAGTTTTTTTTAATCATTTAAATGCTGGGTGTGAGTGGGCGGAGAAAAGAACACAAGAGGACGCGAGTCAGAGAGAGAAGAGATGACAATTGACCTTACATTTAAATTCTTGGAGATTGTAGCTGTCTATGAAGCTAGTATACGAAAGGGAACTTCACAGGCGTGAAGTGCGAGAAAAGAAGCTGTAAGAGTAGAAGTTGCGGTTACATTTTATAGGTTTCACTGTAAAAGGGTGAGACCTAGTTGCTAGTCTAGTAGCTCGAGCACATTCATATAGAGGAGGCACCAGTGTGCTAAGTTCGTCGGAGCAGAAGCCGTGAAAGTATTTGTAGAAGAGACGTAGGGAAACCACATTACGCCCGTGAGAAAGTGACTGCTACTGAGCTACCAAATCGAGATCGATCACACTGCAGATTCTCCGTTAAATTTTGTCAAGAACCTCGAGGTGAATAGCAGGGTTATCTGACCAGATGTGGCATCAATATTGAATACACGGGCGGGTGGTAAATTTATATATGTACAGAATGGATTCAGACGGGAAAAACTTCCTGTTCCTACACAGTAAACCGATCTAACTAGTAGCAGATGTAGCTATGAATTCGATGTAATCATTTCACTTGAGGTCTGCTGAGAGAGTTAGGCCGAGGAAGCGCAGTGTTTTGCTTTCAGGGAGAATAATTTTGAGGTCCTCACCTCCTCAGCAGACAAGGCTGAATGCTTTGAACGGAGATTCTCGAACAATTCGAGTCTGGACTCGTCTGGGATTTTTACACCCGACTTCTCACCTAGAACTGAGGCTCAACTGAATGCCGTCCACGTTACACCCTCGCTTGTCTCTAAGATAATCTCAAAACTTGACCCCCACAAAGCGAGCGGAGGGGACGGAATCCCAGTCATAGTCTTATAGAAATGTGCCCCTGAACTCTCTTCTGTCCTTTCTAAGCTCTACAACTACTGCCTCTCTGCTTCCTGCTTTCCCGCCTGTTGGAAATCTTACTCTGTAGTTCCTATATTCAAAAACTCTGGAGAACCCTCGGACCCCGCAAATTACCGCCCTGTCAGCCTTCTTCCGATCTTTAGCAAAGTGTTCGAGGCCATTATCAACGCCGAGCTCGTTCAGCACCTCACAGAACACAGGCTTCTTTCGGACAAGCAGTATGGTTTCCGCTTCACCAGGTCTACAGCTGATATGCTAACGACCATCACCGAGTACATATACCAGGCACTCGACAGGAATGGCGAAGCCCGAACCATCGCCTTGGATATCTCTAAAGCGTTCGACAGAGTTTGGCATGCTGGCCTTCTATGCAAACTGCGGAGCTATGGTATAGCTGGACAATTGTTTGAACTAATCCAGTCATTCCTATCTAACCGCACATTGAAAGTGGTATTAAACGGACATGCCTCCCAGAGCTACCATACGAACGCGGGTGTCCCTCAAGGCTATATCCTAGGTCCTACACTTTTTCTGATCTACATTAATGATCTCCCCGATACCATAATATCCCAAGTAGGTATGTACGCCGATGACACCACAGTTTACTCTCGCCTTGATCAAAAATCTGGTGTGGGCAACAAAACTAAACTTGCAGCCGAGCTTGGAAAGGACCTCCAATCCGTAGTGGACTAGGGTAAGAAATGGCTCGTAAATTTTAATGCTTCTAAAACGAAGCTACTATCAATTAATCATCATAGACAACTGCACCTACCTCCGATTAGCATGGACCAGGCTTGCCTCCCTGAGAGTAAAATACTGCGCTTCCTTGGTCTGACACTTTCAGCGGACCTCAAGTAGAATGACTATATCGAATCAATTGCGAAATCCGCTGCTATGAAAGTCGGTTCTCTGTGCAGGGAACGGAGGTTTTTTCCGTCTGAATCTATCCTGCACATTTATAAATCTACCATACACCCGTGCATTGAATACTGTTGCCATATCTGGTCGGGCGCCCCTGCTATACTCCTTGGGCTTCTCGACAAGGTACAGCGGAGGTTCTGTAATGTGATCGATACTGACTTGGCAGACCGCCTACAGTCTCTCTCTCACCGGCGCGACGTGGCTTCCCTGTGTCTCTTCTATAAATACTTCCATGGCTTCTGCTCCGATGAACTTAGATCACTGGTGCCCCCTAGGTTCGAATTTGCACGAGATACTAGATTAGCAACTAGATCCCACCCTTTTACAGTGAAACCGATAAAATGCAACCGCAGCTTCTACTCCAACAGTTTCTTTTCTCGTACTTCCCGACTCTGGAATTCCCTTCCACATGACTGCTTCCCCGACGGCTACAATCTCCAGGAGTTTAAATGTAAGGTCAATAGACACCTCCTAACACAATAACTCTCTTCCATTCTTTCAAATACTCTTCCCATCCTCCCAATCACTCCACCCCTTCTGACACTTCCTATATCGAACTACTCTTTCTATTTACCTTCCCCTATGTAGCTCCAAACGCAATAGTGGCAGTGGAATGCCTTGCTTGGGGTGAAATGATTAAAGAAAAAAAAAACTAGCCTTATCCATGCTAATGTTGGGTAGGAGCGATTTTCAGTGATTGTTAACAGATAGCAACTTTGTTTTGGAAGCATTAAAATCCAGGAGCCATTTCTTATTGGGTGTCCTTTTCAAGCTCAGCAGCGAGGTTCGCTTTGTCAGATTCAGCGGATGTTTAATATCCATGTGTTCTACCGGAATTTTCATCATCATTGTTTGGACCTAGAAAGTATAATTTTAATAAAATGTATTAAAAAAATCAAATTTACTCATTGAGAGTACCATAAGCTATGAATCAAGTGCCATACGTGACACACGCTTGGACGGTCATGTCTCGAATGACTGACTAGGCAGAAAATTTTCCTGCAGCAGGTTGCCATTAATTTCTGCGGTAGACTGGTTGTAAATCAGGACCAAAGAAACCAATCTGCCCTGTTATTTAACCCATATCTGGAAGGAAGACACGGATTGATACCATTCCCAAGGTTATTTGAGCGTAAGTGAATGCAACGAATTCAACTGAAATTTGAACTCGGCACTCCGATTTCTCCCTCTGAGTCGATATCCACTGCACCCCAATACACATTCACGCATGATGAGAATCTCAATTTTCATAAGGTCGTATTCATAGGCAAGGGTTTTAAAGCCTTCCGCCGAAACTATGATAAAATCCTTCCTCCATCTACTCTACTACGACTTATGTACAAATAAATGAAAATAATTTTAAAGTATTATTTTTAGAAAATTTTGGTAAAAAATATTTTTTTTTACATCTGTTACCTCCCCCCACTCCAAGTAAATTCATCAAATTTCAAGAAATTAAATTTTGTTTCGAAAACTTGTTTTATTAGGACAACATGGGGAATAGAAATCATCGATATTTTCTTTTTTCAACAGTTTTTCTGAAAATCTGCTCCGTATAGTAAAAATTCCGTGTTCCCTTAAAAGATCATGTGTTTCACGGTTTCTTCACCGTAGAGGGAAAAAAATTGGACAATTATGTCAATACTGGCCAAACATAGTAAACTTATCTCCAGATCTGTTTGTCATCATATATCAAAAACCTACTTTAAATGTCGGAAAAATTAACGCTCTGTGATTACGAAATACTTTTATTCTAAATTACAAGCTATAAACAGGTAATACTTGTGTATATCAGATTAATTTAACATTAAATTTACTAATTTTTCAAAGATAACATGTCACAGATCTATATTTTATTTTTGCAATTTTTTTAAAAGCGAGAATCAATTTTGATTTACAAAGGTGTCGATCGCTTAAAAATGGCCGAAAATTTTTAAAATTAAAAAAAAGATAAAAATTTCAGATTCCAATCAATATAATTTCTGTTTAAAACATACCAAAGTATTTTGCTTACTGAAAATAGTAAATTTAATCATTTAGCTTTCAATTAAAGTTAAAATTGAAACTTCAAGAGAACTTATCAAAATTCATTTTAAAATTAAGTACCACGAATTATTGTCAAAATTGGAAGTACTCACATAATATAGCTGAGCAATTCAACTATAAAAAGGAAAATCAATATAATGTATGTAAATACAAATTAAAGACCTGTCATAATAGATTCCATCTTAAATAAAATCAGTAATGTTTTACAGCAATTCTTAGCATCAACTTGAGATTTTTCTTGTTAAAAGTTAAAGAATTTTAACATAATCAACATTATGGTTAAAAAATAGTGAATTTTAAACAGTGTTTTTGTGCGACTTATATAGGCAACAAATTCACAGATGTGGACAAAAAACAAACAAAAAAAAACGAAGCAAAAAGAACAACAACAACAAAGAAAACCCAGAATGACGTCAAAATCTGCAAAAAATCTTTCTGTCTTTAATTGTTGCTGGTACAGTGGATATCGGCTCGGAACGAGAAGCCGGAGAGCCGAGTTCGAACTCCTGTTGAATCCATTGTATTCACTTACGCGCAAATGCCCTTGGGAAAGGTATTAATCCGTCTCTTCCTTCCAGTTATGGGTTAAATAACAGGACAGATTGGGTTCTGTAGCTATTGGTCGGCGACCAGTCTACCGCAGAAAGCAATGGCAACCTACTGCGGTATAATCTTCTGCCCAGTCAGTCATGTCTCTTTCGAGACATGATCGCCCAAGCGTGGTGTATCACGTATGGCACTTAACTGACTGTTTAATTTGTAATGTATAAAAATGTAAGTAGAAGAAAACAAATGTTTATAATTTTATTAGCATCACGAATCACTTCCCGGGGCCATAATCAGGCTCGATCCCGCCCCGAGGATAGCTCGGGGATACTAGCATCGGTCCTTAATATTTACATGTACAAGTAATATTTAAAATGAAAGCATTTTTGCACACGCACTCGGAAAATCACCCAATATATATACATAGAAAAGGGGGACACGCACATATATGTACTTATAAAATTTTTTTATAATCGTATCGCTCCACGCAAGGCATTTTACTGCCACTGTTTTGCAGGGGGTTACATAAGAGGAAAGTTATGAGAAAGAATGACAGGTTATAGGGGGTGTCAGGAAGTGGGTAGCAGAAGAATGAGATTACTGATGAGAGTGGAGTGGAAGGAGAAAAGAGCATAAGAGAGAGGATGAAGGTTAGTGAGATAGGAGATGACTATTAAATTTACATTTAAATTCTTGAAGATTATTGCTGTCGGGAAAACAAGTAAATGGAATGTAATTCCACAGGCGGGAAGTGCGAGAAAAGAAGCTGGTGAAGTAGAATTTTCGTTTACAATTTATTGGTTTCACAGTAAAAGAGTAGGACCTAGTTGCTAATCTTGTTGCACGAGTAAATTTATATATAAGGGGCACCAGTGAGCTAAGTTCATCGGAGTAGAAGACGTGAAAGTATTTGTAGAAGAGGCACAGGGAAGCCACATTGCGTCGGTGAGAAAGTGACTGTATTTTAGCTGCCAAGACGGGATCAACCACATTACAGATTCTCCGTTTGATTTTGTCAAGGACACCTAGGTGGATAGCAGGAGCACCCGACCAGATTTTAAAGATAGACATTTATTTTATTTCAACATAACCTCTCCATATATATATATATATATATATATATATATATATTAATTCAGATACTTTAATCCAAGTGAAAAAAGCAGCAAGGTAAATTCCAAAAACCCGATCCTAATTAATATTAAAAATTTTATTTTAATATTAAAAAATGATACAGGAAGAGAGCCCCATGTAATAACATATTACAGAGCAAATATAAATTAAAAAAGGATTAATTCAATGATGTTGAATGACCATTTCGATGTGAAAATCACCACGTGGGGATTTTCACATCGAAATGGTCATTGAGCTAATCATTGAATTAATCCTTTTTTAATTTTACATATATATATATATATATATATAAATGGGGTCCTAAGCTTAATGTATAGAGACTCCAACGTCTGTAAATGAAACAAAGAGTGCGAACCAGACAGCACAGTGAACTGGTCCAAACTAAACTATGTTACACAATTTCTGCCATTGATCAGATGTTCAAAAATTGCTGACCCGGAAGTGTTTTTATTCTACGAAGCAGATTTTCGAAAAAAACGGGTAACTGATTACAAAAAAGAAATATAGAAGATTTACGTGCGTTGTGGTACAGTGGATATCGGCTCGGAACGAGAAGCCGGGAGGCGAGTTCGAATTCCAGTTGAATCCATTGTATTCACTTACGCGCAAATACCCTTGGGAAAGGTATTAATCCGTCTCTTCCTTTCAGTTATGGGTTAAATAGCAGGATAGATTGGGTTCTATAGCATTGGTCGGCAACCAGTCTACCGCAGAAAGCAATGGCAACCTACTGCGGTATAATCTTCTGCCCAGTCAGTCATGTCTCTTTCGAGACATGATCGCCCAAGCGTGTATCACGTATGGCACTTAACTGACTGACATTCTTTAAGGAGTCCTGCGCTTAACTAATAAAACAAAATTTCGAAACAATATTTACGACCGATTCTTTCTATGGTCGGGTCGTTCCAACATAGAGTTGCTAGTTTTCTTGCTGAAAGTTGAATTTTATAGTTCGTAGGTGATTAAGGGTTCTTTTTCTTTTTCAGAAATAATTCATAATACTCCTTCTGTTGACAAATTTATATGTTCTTTTTATGTGTGTTCTTTGTTCACATGTGTTCCCGGTTCAGAAACTATTGATATTTGTTGTGATTTGTTGTATCCTAGTTTCTTGACTCGTCCGAGTATGCCAGAGAATGTGTTCATTGAACTTATGAAATTTGCCACTACTTCAGTCGAATTTAGTTTCGATAATTATATATATAGACAAATTGACGGTGCTTCGATGGGATCTCCTCCGGGCCCTGCTTTAGCCAATATATTTGTAGGTTTCCATGAGTCAACCTTTTTTTACACATAACAGTAAGCCGTCTAGGTATTATCGGTGTGTGAACGATACTTTTTGTCTGTTTGATGTGAAGCTGATGCTTATTCCTTTCTCGCCATTTTGAATCGATTAAATCAGTCCCTGAAGTTTACAATAGAAAAGGAGTCTGAATATTGTTTATCGTTCCTGGATGTTCATCGGAATCCAAGTGAATTTCATACTTCCGTGTTTCGGCAAGCAACATTTTTGGAATTGTACACGTGGTGGGACTCATTTTGTCCAAGAAAGCGAAAAATGAAGACACTTACAAATAGGGCACTAAAAATTTGTATGGAAGGATATTTGCATGTGGAATTAGATTTTATCTGTAGCACCTTATCCAAAAACGGATATCCTTGTGATGTTGTGAATGGTGTGACGCGTGAGAAAATCAACAGTTTCTTTCAGAGGCGGACTGAGAGTGTTATAGGCTCTCGGGCTGATAATACAATGCCCCCCGCCCGCTCTTTACAGTGAAATGCGACATGTAGAACTGTGCATATTGGCTTGAGTTCAAGATATATATGTGTTTATATGCATAAAAAGATTTGAAAACTTCAAGGTCATGAAGATGTTCATGGACACATGCTGATAGTAACAACAAAGCATAATGACATGTCGGACAAAATTTAATATTTTAACTTAACTAAAATGCTTGGCAACAGGCAGGAGTTAGGAAAAAGGTGTCCTTTCTTTGCAAATTCTAGCAGAATTTTAGTGGCTTTTGGGAGTAACGGAGATGGGAGCAGGTGGATTGAATGACCATCTTCAGATTGTTCGCCAAGACTTGACCGGTACTACAGACTACAAAAGCGCCAGGTTTATAATCATCCGAATATTCTTGGAAGGTTAAAATGATTTATTGCGTCTTCCCTTCGATAAGGCAAGGGGTGCGGCGAAATCAAAAGGAGTCAGCTACGACCATGTATGAGACACACACACCATAATGTGCAGCTGAGTGACCCGAGTTAGATGGAGTGTATAACAAGGACATCCTTGAAAATTTTATTGGCAGCCAGGTTGGCCCCTTTGCAGTGCCGGGCCCTCGAGCATGGTCCGATTGATTGATGGCTCAATCTGTCCCTGGTTTCTTTAAAGGTAAGCCATATACCGTGGAAAAATGTCCAGTTTATTTAAGGCTTCCTTACATTGGTTCACGCGGTGAGCTTTTGGCTAGTCAAATTTCTCGAGCAGTTAGTTTTTGTTATTTCTCTTCTGAAATTAGAGTACATTTTGGCACTCATTCTGGTTTTCCGTCTATGCGAAAGGACTTACTTCCTCCACATCATATTTCTTCTGTAGTTTATAAATTTATTTGTAGTTGTGGTAATGGCTACACAGCAAGGACGTCCCAACGTTTAGATCAAGGGTAACTTACGGCCCGCGGGCTGGATCCGGTCCGCGGAGGCATTTTGACCGGTCCGCGAGCTTGATTAGTAATGACTCTGTTTTTAACATGAGAGACGAAGCTTTCGAATTCAACAAAAGGCCTGCTGTTATCTTCCTCTAATCCACCTAAACAAATTTGAATACTATGGCATGATCAAAACTCAATCACCCCCATTTCTGCGTAAAAAATAAAAATAATAAGCATAAAACAAAAACTGAGAGCTGATTTGATCGACCGACCGGCAACAGACATTAGGCGGGGACACCTTCAAAGGGACAATGTTGTCTCAGTCCGCTTTCTATTTCATTCCGCCAACAGCGACCACCCCCATTGCTTACCCTTGCCACCTATTTTATGTAAGTTACTGGAATATTTCTTATCTTATCATACGTAAGTGTATATGTTTGCAACTATTTGTACTCTTATGTATGGGTATATGTGTTTCGTTTTTGTTTGATGTGTGTGTGTGGTTTGTTTGTGGTACAATTTTCAATAACAGTTTCAGACCTACTCGTCATAGTTTCATCCACTTCACTTCGGTTGATATTTTTCACTTTGAAGTATTTTGACGTTCCTTTAGGAAATTTTGTGAGGTGTTTTTTTTTAAATTTTAGATTTTCTTTAGCTTTTCTGATTTCTCAATGTTTATTTTCATTATGGCTTTAAATATTTAGGTTGACAGGAGTCTGCATATATAATTTTCCCCAATTTTTAATTAATGGCTTTCATCCAGCCCGCAACCCGTCATTATAACACGATCCGGCCCGTTGGGTCGAATAAGTTGCCGACCCCTGTTTTAGATGGTAGAATTAAATAACATGTGCCATTAAGAATTCTCAAAATGGATGCTTGTCTGGGTCAACTTGTGAACACTTCCATGTCAGCAACTTCTGACCATTTGATTAATAGCAGAAATTGTGTAACCGACTTTAGTGTGGACCAGTTCACTGTGTTGTCTTGTTCACACTTTTTGTTTCATTTACAGGCGTTGGAGTCCCTATAAATTAAGCTTAAAATCCCATCTCCCTGTAAGCAGAGAGAATGTTTGTTAGGACTCCACATGATTACCATCGAGTGCCTGCCACATCGCCTTCATTTTTACCCTTCTCAACTTCATCTTCAGTTATAATATTTTAAAATATTGAAGAATTAAAAAAGATCTCTGTTGACCCTGATTGAAACCGGTCGATCGTTCTTTTGTTTCTTATTTTTTATTGTTCAACATTTATATGCCAGTAAATATGAAATTTACTTTGTTTCGTGCCGTTATATAATTTTGTACTTCCAATAATATATATATATATATATATATATATATATATGTATTTATTTATGTGTGTTTGTGGGGGGATGAATACCAAGAGGAAATATATTGAGACCGACAAAAGACATGTCAAGTAGAAGTTCAGAATCACCTACGTCCTGAAGAGACACGGCACATGAAGAAGAAGCAAATGATTACATTCAAGTGCATGAAGCTTAGTCACGGCCGGTCATGTTTGCGAGAAGTAGTATATATATATATATATATATATATATATATATATATAATATTAACTATAGCAACAACAATACCAACAGTAAAACTAGTATTAATCAAGTAATCAAGCTATAAGTTAAATCGTCTTGTACAACCCACCGAGAACAAACTGGGAGGGAAAATAAGGGGAAGCAAAAAAAGAAACATACGAATTACATGAACAAAAAGTCAAGCACTCGTAAGAAAGAAAAAAAATCCCAAGACGAAAACCCTAACACTAAAGCGCTCAATACCAAATTAGAGCAAACAAAGACAGAAAATCTAAGCAAGAGCCAACAACCGACCACGGTTTCGCCTAACGGTTCGTCAGGGAAATTGGCTGACAACAAAGATTTAAAATAGCAAATATAAAGGAACTCAAATTAAAACGAAGAAGACACCAAAACAAGAGAAAGAGGGGATACAATTTTATTTAAAAAAAAAAAAAATTTTTTTGAGAGAACAATTAAGCGAAAGGCTAATTCAGTAGGCAATTTTTCATATGTTTGCATTTATGTAAAATTTCAGATTTAGAATTTAGTAAATTCTGTGCGGGTTCAAATAACACAATAGCTAATTTTTCATCCCCGCATAAATTACAGAATTTATTACCTGGTTTATATTTCGAACATCATTTTAGTATTTCCCATTTCAAAATGGGGTCATTATTAGTAGTTTTTTTTCCCCCATACATAGAAAGCTAACGATGTATTACAGCTATATTTTTCATGCCTAAATGTACTTGAGTGGTTATAAAACCTAACTTTAAAAGAATCTTGCGTGGTACCTATATACGTTTTAGGTTATAAGTCGTTTTCATTCTTGTACACGTTAACTTTATAGACTACGCAAGATTGCTGGCATTTACCGTTTAATGGACAATTAGATTTTATTCTAAAATTGCATGGAATCTTGTTAACGTAAGACTTTCGGATTTTAGTTTTGTTTAGACCGTTTACAATTTTATCTATATTGGGTAAACAAGAATAACTCAATTTTATCGTATTTTTGTTGAAAATTTTATGAAGGAGGTTATCTTTTCCAAAATTTCTTTTTAATATAGAAAAGAATATTTTACCTATCTTAGATTTAACTTCCTTATTAAATGGAGGGTTGAACCAAGTAACCCTCCTATGTCTATTTTTATTTTGGGGGGATTTAGATTTAATAAACTTTAAATTATCTTTGTATCCACTTATATATATATATATATATATATTTTAATCATTTCACCCCGGGCAAGGCGTAAATACCACTGATGTGCGTGGGGCTACATAACTGAAAGAAAATTAATTAGAGGAGGGAGGGAGAAGAGGATTACAAATCAATTAGAAAGAAGCAACAGAAAGATGAAAATGCAGGTGTAATGACAGTTGCAAGGGGGGAGAGAAAGGAAATGATATACGAGGTGGGGGAAGGGCTAGAGTCAAGTGGTTAGTAGATGAGTATTGACATTGCATTTAAATTTCTGGAGGTTGCAGCCGTCAGGAAAGCAAGAATATGGGAGCGAGTTCCACAGGCGTGAAGTGCGAGAGAAGAAGCTGCAGGAGTAGAATTGTCGTCTGCATTTGGCTAACCTGACTGTGAATGGGTGGGACCTAGTTGCCAGTCTGGTTGCACGAGTAAAAGAAGCAAGTAGATGTGTCTAGCCACACTGATGAGCTGTGATGCAGCAAAACAGTCTTGTATGTGGATGACGAATATATATATATATATATATATATATGGCTATGTAATTGAAGGCTATCACAATGAGTTTAGTATAATAAAGGAATGCAAAGAAAAGTCACGGTCTAATAGTGGATGGACATGAAATCAAGCTCTCCTACCATTCTGAAGATAAGATTCTGATCTCGAAATATTAATGAATAATAAATAGTAAATAGCCAACACCTTCTTTACCTTCCTTTATTATACTAAACGCATTTTGATAGCCTTCAAATATCTACCCACACACCTTATATACACAATGATTCAAGCAAATTACAAAACTCTCCTATTGTGTATTTAGGTACCAAATTTTCTTTTAAACATGTCAGATTAAATATGTCTTCTTATTTCTAATAAAATCCGTTTATATTTACGGATAATCTTTCGCGTATTACAATTGAAAGATATCAGAAGTGAGCTGTAACGTTGACAGATATTATTATCATTCATTTCTCAAGATACCCAAGGACTTTCAATCTCTTTCCGAGATAATCTTCAGAGGTGCGAGTTATGGTGACAAAAAATAACCGCAAAACTCTGTTGCTAAAAATTACTGTATATTTTTCTGCTTCAAATATAACGGTTGACAAATTGCTAGCGTTTATTAGAACGTGAAAATTCTCCAAAATGGAATTTTTTTATATATTGTAATGTCATGGTCATGCACGTGTTAAATCATGAAAAAACTGTTCTTTTTACAAACATTTTAGAACATTACTACAGTATTCATAGCTGATTCTATTAACTGACGGCTTAAGTGTTTTAATGAATATTGCACCGAGAATCTGTAGTTTGCTTTTGTTGTTTTCTTGGTGTAGGATAGTTGTATTATTGATCATTTTCGATTATCGATTTTCGATATTTATCGGGGGTCCCTTGACACAAAACCTAGCTAAGAACACTCGCAGACGCTTATAGTACAACTGTAAATTTTTAAGAAAATCGGTTCATCCGTTTTGGAGTCAATAGGTAACGAACACACACACACACACACACACACACACACACACACACACACACACACACACACAGACGCAGACGCAGACACACACACACACACACACACATATACAAAGTTACATTTGTAAATATGTTTATATATGTGTGTGTGTGTACAAATGCAGCTACAGGTACCTAAAATAAAAGGGATATCTAAGGTTTAAAATGCATTTTAAAAATTAGAAATATTTCTTGAAGTTTTCATTCTAGTTTTAATTCCAAGCTAATAAATTAAATTCAATTTTTCGAATAATACTTTGCTTTATTTCAAATCTAATTTAAATTGACTGGAATGTTTTTTATGTCTGAACTCGCTAAATTCAGACATACTGACAAAACTGTCAACACAGCATAATTCTCTATTAAATCTTTTAAAAATAAAATATACATTTCTATAACTTTATTTGAGTAAGATTAACTGATTTAAATTTCAATAAATGTGATTTTTAAACAAATATTACTTCCAGTTTAAAATATCACAAAAAAGGCATTTTTAACACGAAGGTGGATGATTTCATTAATCACAATTGCGAGTTTTAGGTAATTTTTAGTAATATTACATGATGTACACAAGGTATGTACCTTTTTAGATAATTTTTGTAAATAACCAGTAATCTTAAAAGTGTTAAATAATTTAAATATTCTAAAATTTTACTGTATTTTGGCTTGATTTCTTCAATATGGCAGTGAATGCTTGGCAATATCATCGAGATGAAGGAAAAACTTGAAGCAACTGAAATATGGTTCTCTAGAAGGATGCTGCAAATATCATGGATCGAGTATGTGAGCAATGATGAAGTTTTGGAAAAGATGGAAGCGGAAAGGAAATTAATACTGAGCATTAGGAAGAGACAGCTAAAGTTCCTGGGACATGCAATGAGGAAGGAGGGTTTGGAGAACCTAATACTAACAGGCTAGATACAGGGAAAAAAGACAGGGGAATGCAGCGGATAACATATTTGAAGGGCCGAAGAGGTGGATGACAGAACGATAGTTGCGTGGTGTAACAGAAGAAAGCGTACAAAGAGCCACCAGGGATAGGAAGATGTGGAAATCCATGATCGCTTACGTCCTGAAAGAACAAGGCATATAGAAGAAAAACAAACTTTTTTTCCATCAAAATGTTTGTTATTATTTAGAGGAAAGATGAAGGTCAGGTGATTCACGGTTTCTTCCCCTTACAGGAAAAAATTGTACAATTATGTCACTTGTGATCGCCATACATTCATCTTATATCGCATCTGTAATGGGGTCATCACATTTCAAGCATGGGGAAAATATCGCAAAGTTCAACTCTGTGAGTTTTAGTTTTATCCTCAATTTTTGCTATAAACAAGTATTACTTGTGTTAATCAGATTAATCTAGCATTAAATTTGCTAAATTTTCAAAAATAATCTGTCACAGATATATATCTTATATTTAAATGATTTTTAAAACCGAGAATTAACTTTTTTACAAATGTGTCGATCGCTCGAAAACGTGCGAAAAAATTGAAAGATTAAAAAAAATTGAAAGGTTTTAGATTCCACCCAGTATAATTTCTGTTTGAAACACGTCTGAGTATTTTGTTAACTGGAAATAGTAAATTTAACCATTTAGCTTTCAATTAAAAGTAAAATAAAAGTTTCAAGAAAACTTTCTTAAAAATTCAATTTAAAAGTTAGTCATCGAAAATGAGTGGCGGTACATAGTTTAAATTAACACAAAAAGATATTTTTAAGATAGTGTTGGTCGATAAATTATAGCAGGCTTTTCCATTTATGATTAGCAAATATAGTTTTTTTTTTTAATTAATAACAAAATTGGTTAGCGTATACAAATTAATACAGAATTTTAAATAATTTAAAATGTATAAATTATTCTATTAATAAATGAAAATTCTTTGTCTTAAGGAAATTTTGTCCATAATATATTATATTCATAAAAATAATTAAAAACTTTTCTAATTTAAATAATGTCTTACTTTTATTGCATTTTTATTTTACATTTCAAAGCAGCTTTTCTTGAACTAGGGGTCCTCTTTGGAAAAAAAAAAAAGGAAAAAGTTGGTTATTTAAATTTTTAAAATACTTGTCCTCATAATTAATATAAATATAAGAATTTCTCGAATGTTCATAAAATTAAGTAAGTTGGGAGTGGGGGGGATATAGATTAAATAACATATTTTTACCTAAACTTTTTAAAAATAGAAAAATTAAAAAATAAATTAATTTATTTGTGAATAGGCCCTGAAAATTTTATGAAAATCAGAGAATTATTTCATTTTTTGCAAGAATTTCTAAATCAATGTTTTGCACTGCAAATAGGCTGTAAAATTTCCCATACTAATTAATGATCCCCTTTTGACGTCAGAAAAACAACATTTTTCAGTAAAATTTCGAAGATTCTAAAAAGGATAAAAAAAAAATAATAAAAATCTTTTGACCTTTCTTCTTAATAAAGACGAAGATTTTAACAATAAATCTTTCTTTTTGTTTGGGCATTTTCTATCATGGTATGCTCATTTTTAGCGAATATTTGGAGTTGTGTATGTGTATAAGGATATAAAAGCGTATAAGCTTGTTTTTGTTAAGTGGATTTTCATAATCTTCCAACATACAACTAAAGGGCTACCGAAAACACACGCGCATGCGCGCACACACACACACACACACACACACACACACACACACACATGATGTCTGCTGTAATCGGACAAAAAGATTTACTAACGTTCCTTTTCCGTAGGCTATTTCCATACTTTACTTTTCTCTTACCCCCACCCTCTGCTCCCTATTGCCCCACCTTCCTTACCTTTGCTGGTGCGATCATCCGATGTGTGTTTTGTCTTGTGTAACTTCCCCGCCACCATCATTTTTACCATCTCGATGCACCCCCCCCAACCCAAACATTTTTTCCGGCCGTCTATCGAGTGTCTGTCAAAAAAAAACCTTCACCCCCAACACCTACTCATACCCAATTTCTCACTATCCTTTTTTTTATTTGATTTATTTTTATATTTATTTTTTTTTTATCTTTTTTTAAAAATTTTCCACCTCCAACCTATTTCCTTCTTTGGGCCCCGTTTCTCGGATCTCACCCCTGACTTTGCGCCTGTCCCATCTTTTCCCCTGCGCCACCTCTTGCCGACTTCTTTATCCCAACAAGTTCCCTTTCCTCTCGGCTTTCAGCGCTCCAGGTTCCCTGTTGAATCGGTTACCAAAATTTAATGAACGAGGAAGACTAGACTTCAGACAAGAGGAGACTGACAGAGGGCGCGACTGGGGTCGGGGGTAAATAGCTAAGGAAATAGGTAGCTTGCCTGTTGGCAAGGATTCTGGGTGGACCATCGTCAGACGTCGGAAAGTCATTCCCAGAGAGAAACTGTGTTCCAGATGCACACCTTTCTACTCGATTACCGATCACATACGTCTGCCTATCATAGACCAAATATGTTGTCAATGGGGTGGAGATGAAAAAACATTAAATATTTTCACGCATTCTTACCTACAGAAATTGATAGGTATTTCCTCACGTTTCTTTCTATTTACAATCAAATTAACGGGTCAATGAATCTATTATGAAATTTATATAAAGATTGTTTGGGACATATTTCTTAAAACTAGATTTTAAAAAAGTGGTTAGGCTGCAGAGAATAAACAGAATAAAATAGAATAAAAACAGAATAGAAACGGCAAACAGAATAAAATCAGAAAACAGAATAAAGAAAATCAGTAAAGTCAGAATGAAAATAAAATAAAAAAACAGATCCAAAGAAAAGTGTAGAAAGGATAACGAATAAGGATATTGAAATAAGATTAAGAATAAGACTATAATGCTAAGAATATAGGATTGATTTAGATTGTAGAATAACAAAAAATGATAATTGCAAGTATAACGAGAATATTCAAATATATTATAAAGAAAATTATATTAAAAAACTAGGAATAAAAGAATAGGAATAAAAGAATAGGAATAAAAGAATAAGATTATAAAACCTAGAAAGCGAAAAAGGTAAAGCAATAATAAGAATGTAAATACAGTAGAATAAAACAAACAAACAAAAAAAAAAAACACTGATAAGAATGTTAGATTACGAATATAAATTGAAAGTACAATAAAAAGTAATTCTACGAATAGGAAATAATAAGAGCAAAAATACTAACGAAAACGAAATGCTAATAAAAAGAATAAAAAATTGAGAATAAAAATGTAAAAGACTAAGAAAAGTAAGAACAAATCGTTCAAAATAAGAATTAATGATTTTTTTTTCTCCGTAAAAATAAAGGAATAAATAAAAAATGATTGTTGCATGTGATAAAAAATATCACAAGTTTTCGTCAATAATAATGGTTTTATATTAAACAAAAGAAATTGTTTGAAACGTTTAAAATAAAATATTTTCATTCTAAAATATGTATGATTTTCTTAAAACTAAATTTAGTCTTAAAACTAAATTTTCTGACAAGAAAACATTCTTTATCTTTCATTTCTCAACCGTTAAAAATAAAATCTGAGATTGCCGACAAGAAATAATTTGGTATATCACTAGGGCGCCACAAAATAAATAGAAAAAGATACGTGGTTTAGAATTAATTATTAAAAAGTGCTAAACCAGATATAAAGGACTTCAAACTATGTTTTGTCTTTTATAAAAGGTAGAATTTCAGATCTGTTATTTTTTTACTTTAAATATTATTTTGTTTGGATTATAAATAAACCTTTTTGTTTCAATTTCGCATATACTTATTTTATGTAATACACTGGTTCTTGCTCGATCACCGAAGTCAAGCAACTTTGAGCCTGGTCAGGACTTAGATGGGTGACCGCTTAGGAATACCAGGTGCTGTAAGCGTTTAGTGACGGATGTGCGTTGTGGAGCAGTGTATGTCGGCTCGGAAAGAGAAATCGGTGAGCCGAGTTCGAATTCCACTTGAATACTCCGCATTCACTTAAGCACTGGTACCCTTGGGAAAAGTATTAATCATTCCCTTCCCTCCAGTTATGGGTTAAATAACAGGGTAGTACTTGGAGATCCTGCCCTTAAAAAGAAAACATCCCAATGGATCTTGATACTCGAAAAGGAAAAAAAAGTATTACTAGACACAAAAACTTATATAAAAACAACAATAAATTGTTGAAAGAAAAAGGTATTACCAGCAATAAATAAAATTTAGTTGGTAATAAATGACCCGTCGAGGTTGATATGCCATAAAACAAAACATCCAACCAACTTATTTTATGGAGTGAGACTTGGAAACATTTTGCGCGTATAAGACCTATATAAAAGTTTTAGAAGCTTATGCTTCGCATGAAAATACGGAAAAATAAAATTTTCAGATTTAATTAATCTCAGCAAGATTTTATACAAAAGACATCAAAGTATCGTCGATCGGACCCTGATCACTAATCACGATGGGCAGCTGTTCTCTCAGAGAGGCCCCCACTATCTTGAGCGCCTCTTGGGACTTAAACTCAACCCATACCTCAAATGAATCTCGTACATACGATCCATCGCTGAAGATGCTAGTAAAATGGTCAGTTTCCTCTACCTGACTCCTTTTGCTTTATTCAAATCAAGATAAAAATAGACTCTTCTTCATGTGCCGTCTGCCCTCAGGACATAGACGATCATGGACTTTCACTTGGTTCTGTCTCTTGTCATTCTCAATATTTTTTCTGTTGGTATATCTTCTAAGCCCCACTTCGCCATCCATTTGCTCAGACCTAACAAGTACGTCTCTGGATGCTTTCCCGTCTTTTATTCTTTTTATAAGACCTGTGAGTATTAAATTCTCGAGACCCTTCTTCCTCATTACGTGTCCCAGGAACCTCATTTGTTTCTTCCTGATATTTAGTACGAGTTTATTTCTCGTTTTCATCCTTTCCAACACCTCATCGTTGCACATGTGCTCGGTCCATGGCATCCTCAGCATCCTTCTCTAAAACCACATTTCTGATGTTTCAAGCCCCTACTGTTGCCATATTTGGGCAGTAAATGTCCAGTCTTCCATTTCTAGTCTTGATAGACTCCAAGAGTATATCCGTGTCCTTGTGGGTGACAAATTATTTTCCACCCTACAACCTCTTTCTCACAGACAAAATATCGCAGGCCTCTATCGCTATTGCCATGGAAAATGCCCAGACGAACTACATTCTTTAATTTCACCAGGTCAAAACTTCATGACTAAGACCCGCAATGCCACACACATTGTAGCGAACCACTCTCATTCCTTTCGCATTCTACTGATGAGATGTAAGTTCCACTCGAGCAGCTTCTCCCCACGAACCGCTGTTTTGTGGAATCGACATCTTAGAGGATGCTTCCCCGATCACTACAATCTTAACCTGTTCAAGCCTAAGGTTAACCGTTATCTTACCTACATATTCGCATAAACTGCACCTCTTACTATGTAACTTTCTAACTTGAGTGGCTTCCAGACTTTGTACAGGGCGAACATTGTAAAAAATATATATATAACTCCTGCTAATTGTCATGAGCTCAAAGGGTAAAAATTAATTTATTTATGTTAGTTTTTAATTTCAGCCAAAAGAGCAGTATCAGGCGTAAGATCCCCAAAGCACTGTAGAATGTGAATTAGCGAAAAATGAATATTGCTCTCTATTATAATTCTATTATAACAAAGACCAATATATATATATATATATCCCTCATGTCATGCTTAGGTGGCGTTTGGATTACTTTTTTTCTTCTTCTTATGTCTTAATGTAAGCTATTCAATACTACATCAATATATATGTTTCTGTCATTTTTAGAAGGCATATCGATATAAATATTTTGCCGTGATTTTTTATGACACGGGCCCACTCGTAAAATGAATAATGATTAAAACTGTTGTCAGATCTTTTTTTTTAATTCATTTTCAAGTTTAAATGCCAACAATCCGTCGTATATATATATATATATATATATATATATATATATATATATATATATATTAGACTATATATATATGTAAAATAAAACAAAAATTTGGATATTTAAATCCGTTGGATAGCCATTTCTACGTAGAAATGGCTATCCAACGGATATCAAAATATTGGTTTTGCTTTTTATATTTGGCTTTGTAAATAGAATGTAATATTTGCATCGAGCCCTTCACCGTGATCAATTTTAATATTAATGAAATTGATATTAATAGGATCAGGTTTTGGGCATTTACCCATCTGATCATACTTTTGGATTTAATATATATATATATAAGGCAATGTATATAGGAATATAGTTGCTTGTTCAGAAATTGCGCCCAGGTTACACCTTTCCTTCGAACTTTGCCTCTTTTCGAAGTTGCCATGGTTACAGCCACTCTGCCTTGGCTACCTTTATTTCCTTCATCCAGTAAGAGCCTAACCCTTCCACTCACCTATGTCTTCCTTCTCGTTCCTCTTTTATTCTGCCAACCCGTTTCCTGTTTTTCTTTGCTTGCTCTTTTCTTTCCCCTGTTTTTACGCCCCACTCTTGAAATTCACCTGAAACCCTTCTCTCCACCCTGAGAATCTCGTATGCTGACTCTCCATCCAGTAGAACCCTCTCCATTCCATAAACCCCTTACGCACAGAGGTGCAGTCGCTCAATACACGTAAGAACGACACACACACACACACACACACACACACACACACACACACACACACGCACGCACACGCACACTCAAACTTTCCATTAGATACATATCCCAAATATTTGCAGAGTTAGTGCGACATAAGGCCACAATAGTGGAGCACGATTTGAGAATCCATCTGGCTGCAGTTTGTGACGTTCGTCTGTTCGGCGAGTTTGTTGTCGGTCACGCTACGGTAGGCACACATGGTAAGTCTGTTGTCGACGAGGCAGGCGTTGGGAACATCCTTCAACGGGCACGAGTCATACAGAAGGTAGATAGCTTGGCACATGTATTTTATTAAGGCAAAAATAATAGACGAGAATAGAACACATCCATTTTCGGTCCGTCGAAAACAGGGCTTCACGCATGAATAGAAGCATGCACACATATATACACGCACACACATTCGCTTACACACGTGCGAATACACGCACATATTTACATACATATAAACATCTGTCGTATTTTAAATAACGTTAATAGTAATAAGTAATAACGTTGGAAAAACCTATTAAAACATTACTGTTGTTTACGTTTTAGCTACGAAATTAAAGCTAGCAGATATAGCTTCATAGAAGGTCAAACATGAGACGCCAGTCAGTTAAGTTCCATACATGTTACACGCTTTGGGCGATCATTTCTAGGAAGAAAAAATTATATATATATATATATATATTAGCAGTATAGCCCGGCGTTGCTCGGGTGTAATGAAAGCTTTAAAACTAATCCATGGTCCTGGAGCTCAGACTCTTTGGACGTTGGCACGAAAGACTAAAAAGCAATAGTTGTTTCCAGTTAAAGCGAAACCGTAGACTGAAAGAACAATGAATGGATGTAAGTCAAATTTTGATTTCCTGGTATCGATATCAAATAAGTTTTTTTTTGTCGTAAACTGAATTTTGAAGGCTAAATAAGTCCACTGAGTAAATGGTATCAGGGCTGAGACTAAGAACTACAATTATACCTACTTAGAGCCAAACCCGAAGCAAAAACTAAAATGAAAGGGCTGGAAAAAAATACAGACATACAGGCAGATAAACACACACACACACACACACACACACACACACACACACACACACACACACACACACACACACACACAGTTCCATTTATAAATAAGTTTAGATTTTAATACATTAAAATGTTTACTAATGTTCATCCAATGCAAGGCCGAAAAGCCACTCATGGTAGACTTTGTGGTGTTGTATTAGCGTAAAAAACACCAAGTAGTTAAGATGTCGAGCGATGCAGGAAAGACAACATCTAATTCCAGACTTAGAGAGGTCAAGATTGAATTAGTGAATAACATTTCACAATTCAGTTGAAGACGTTAGAAATAAAGTTCTCTTTTTGATGAGAATTGACTTGACTTGAGTATACATATATTCCTGCCATATGACAGAAACCGAGAGATACCGAAAGATACCGAGGTTTCACGGAGAATACAGCTCTGAGATCCACTCAGCCAGAATATTATTACGCAGCAACCGTCAGCTTCCGACGTGGTCATACTAAACCTACTACGGCTTCACTTCAGAGACTTGTATATATACATCGTACTAACTCGTATTCCTGGATTACTAAACTGCGTTCAAGTTTGTATCCTTTACGTTAATATACTTATTTTTCTATCTCAAATTCTGGTTGTTGTTAATTTATTTTGTGCGGTTCCCATTCCCGGGATCCATAACAAAATGTATGGAAGTTGACTTTTAACCCTCTAGGGCCATTCGTATCATATTTGATACAGTATGAAAACAAGCCTTGAAAGAAATATTTTCCTGAAAAATTTTTTAAGAGAAATATTTTATAAATTTCAAATGAAAGCAGTACTGACTGCTCAGTCAATGAATACCAAATGTTTCCTTATAGGGAAATACCAAATGTTTCCTTATAGGGAAATACTGTATCAAATATGATATGAATGGCCCTAGAGGGTTAATAGATAGATAGATAGATAGATAAACAGACTGAGATTTACCCTCTAGAGCCATTCGTATCATATTTGATACAGTATGAAAACAAGCCTTGAAAGAAATATTTTCCTGAAAAATCTTTTAAGAGAAATATTTTATAAATTTCAAATGAAAGCAGTACTGACTGCCCAGTCAATGAATACCAAATGTTTCCTTATAGGGAAATACTGTATCAAATATGATACGAATGGCCCTAGAGGGTTAAGGGAACCGGAACCACAATCATGAAACAATGGATACACCTCTATTCCTGCTCAAAAGACCGGAGAGGAGAGGGAATCGGACGATAGGTGAGCCTATGTACTATTGGAATATAAGAGGAAAAATAAGTAAATAGCGAATAATATTTCCGAGCTCAGTCAAAGACGTTAGAGGTATAGACTTTAAGTAGATTTTAGAAGGAACCGGAAGGCCAATTCTGAACAGGAAACAAGGTATAAACCTCTATTCCTGTTCAAAAGACCCAGGAGGAATGTATCGGAGAACGTCATCGGTACTTTGACACGATAGTTTCTTTTAGTTCATAATAATAATAATAATAATAATAATAATAATAATAATAACAACTAGAACAGTCAAAGAGCAAAAACCTCCGCCAAAGCAATACCGATATCATCAAGAGATGATTATCAAAATGAGAATAACTACAATGAACTTGTCCCCTCTGTTGTTTGTTTTTTTTTTAGCTTTTGAGTAATAAATATTAAATACATATTATAAACGGTAATATTTTAGTGCAGCAATTGTAATGAAGTAAAGTAATCTAGGGGAAGTAATTCAGTATTTGGCACGTGAAACGTACAAAAAAATATTAGTAAAAAAAAAAAAAAAAACGAAAAATAATCCAGAAAGTTTTCCATACGGATCGAACCCAAAATATAATCAGTTCGTGCTAGTCATGAGGCCAATCATCACTAAAAGTTTCATCCGAACCCATCCATCGGGTCTTGAAATATCCTGACCACGGACAGACAGACAAGCAGACAAAATAAACAGACAAACACGACCGAATAAATTACCTTCGCCTTACGGTGGTGTTTATAATAATAATAATAATAATAATAATAATAATAATAATAATAATAATGTGCAAACACTATGGAAAATCTGTAAACAAACACTGCTATGAACATCACCCAGCACCGGGTGAAATAGAAGATGTAACCATTTCTATGGGATTAAAACATCTACACAGACAAAAAAAATGAAGCAAATAGGCCGGACATTATTGTTAAAAACCAGAAAGAAAAAACTTGCCTATTAATTGATATGGCTTGTCCAGCGGAATGTAACATAGCACACAAGGAATTCGAAAAACTGTCAAAATATAAAGACCTGGAAATTGAAATAGAAAAAATGTGGAAATTGAAAACAAGAGTTGTGCCAGTGATAGTAGGTGCACTTGGAATGATAAAAATGGAACAAAACAACACATTGAAAGAATCCCTGGAAACCCTAGCTTAAGAGATATACAAAAAATTGTGTTGTTAAGTACAGCCCACACACTAAGGAGAACTTTGTCTATGTAATGATAGGGATGATAGGGGAGATAGAAAAAACATGAAATGGAGCCATAACAACACGCCACGCCCTGCCTTAGGTCTTTCCGCAGACTTGGTTGGTAGTGTGACCATAGTAGAAATCGAAATATGATAAATAATAATAATAATAATAATAATAATAATAATAATAATAATAATAATAATAATAATTTGAAAAACTATCGAAATATGAAGACCTGGAAACTGAAATAGTACAAAATGTGAAAATTGAAGACAAGCATAGGACCAGTTACAGTAGGTGCGCTTGGAATGATAAAAAAGGAAAACAACAACACATTAAAAAAATCCCCGGAAATCTCAAAAGAAATTAAAATAAAACATCTTGGTAAGTACAGTCCAAACAATAAAAACGTTGTCCATGCAACGCTAGGCGATTTTCTAAGCGCCGCTTAGACATGCCACAACGCCGAAAGTATGGGGCACCTAGTGAGGATCGAACTCACTACTCAGTTATAACAGGTTCTAGCGAGACAAGCTTGCTAACTATTACACCACACGAGGTGCCCTGATTTTCTAAGAACCGCTTAGATTTGGCACAAGACCGAAAGTATGGGGCACTCAGTGGGGATCGAACTATCTACTAAATTGCAATGGTCTTGACGACACAAGCTTGCTAACGATTGCACCACCTTGTAGTGCCGTTGTCTGTATAAACGCTAGTAATCTTATGAGGGTTAGAAAAACAAATCAAGAAATGTAACAGGCTTGCATCCCAGAGAGTAAAACACTACGCCACCTTGGCCTGACACTCTCGGCGGACTTCAAATGGAATGACTATATCGAATCCATTGCCAAATCCGCCGCTATGAAAGTCGGTTCTCTGTGCAGGGCCCGGAAGATTTTCCCGTCTGAATCTATCCTGCACATATATAAATCTACCATCCGCCCGTGTATTGAATATTGCTGCCACATCTGGTCGGGTGCTCCTGTTACTCTCCTCGGGCTTCTTGACAAAATACAACGGAGAATCTGTAACGTGATCGATACTGACTTGGCAGACCGGCTGCAACCACTCTCTCACCGGCGTGACGTGGCTTCACTGTGCCTCTTCTATAAATACTTTCACGGCTTCTGCTCCGATGAACTTAGATCATTGGTGCCGCCTAGGTACGAATTTACACGAGATACTAGATTAGCAACTAGGTCCCACCCTTTTATAGTCAAACAGATAAGATGTAACCGTAATTTCTACTCCAACAGCTTCTTTTCTCGCGCTTCCCGCCTGTGGAATTCCCTTCCACATGTCTGCTTTTCCGACAGCGACAATCTCCAGGAGTTTAAATGTAAGGTCAATAGACACCTTCTATCACACTAACTTGCATCTATTCTTCCAACACTCGCACCATCTACCCACCCCTCATTCTCGGTCTATGTAACCCCCTGCGCAATAGTGGCAGTGAAATGCCTTGCTCGGGGTGAAACGATTTGCCCTTGATTCTTTCCTCAGATTAGGTAGGAAGTGCGACCATAGCAGAAATAGAAATATAATGATGATGTTAATAATAATGATGAAGGTCTTTCCTCAAGCAATATTATTATTATTGTTGAGACAGACTAGACAGCGAGCATCTGAGGTAAAATGATAATACCTGTCTATGTAGCCCCCTGCGCAATAGTGGCAGTGAAATGCCTTGAGCTCGGGGTGAAACGATTTGCCCTTAATTCTTTCCTCAGATTAGGTAGGAAGTGTGCGACCATAGCAGAAATCGAAATATAATGATGATGTTAATAATGATGAAGGTCTTTCCTCAAGCCGCCATAAAAAAAAAATATTATTATTATTAGACAGACTAGACAGTAGCGAGCATCTGGAGGTAAATGATAATACCTGTCTATAGCCCCCCGCGCAACAGTGGCAGTGAAATGTCTGTCGGGGTGAACGATTTGCTTTAATTTTTCCCCAGATTAGGTAGGAAGTGCGACCATAGCAGAAATAAAAATATAATGATGATGTTAATAATAATGATGAAGGTCTTTCCTCAAACAATATTATTATTATTGTTGAGACAGACGAGACATAGCGAGCATTCATAAATGATAACACCTGTCTATGTAGCCCCCAGGCAATAAAGTGCGAAATGCCTTGCTCGGGGTGAAACGGATTTGCCTTAATTCTTTCCTCAGATTAGTGGAAGTGCGACCATAGCAGAAATAGAAATATAATGATGATGTTAATAATAATGATGAAGGTCTTTCCTCAAACAATATTATTATTAATGACGACAGCGAGCATCTGAGGCAAAATGATAATACCCGTCTATGTAGCCCCCTGCGTAGTGGCAGTGAAATGCCTTGCTCGGGTGAAACGATTTGCCCCTTAATTCTTTCCTCAGATTAGCAGAAGTGCGACCATAGTAGAAATCAATATAATGATGATGTTAATAATAATGATGTAGTTAGTCTTTCCTCAAAACAATATTATTATTATTGTTATACGACGAGACAGAAGTGAGCATCTGAGGTAAAATGATAATACCCGTCTATGTAGCCCCCTGCGCAACAGTGGCAGTGAAATGCCTTGTTTCGGGTGAAACGATTTGCCCTTAATTTTCCTCAGATTAGGTAGAAGTGCGACCATAGTAGAAATCGAAATATAATGATGATGTTAATAATAATGATGAAGGTCTTTCCTCAAGCAATATTATTATTATTATGACAGACTAGACAGAAGTGAGCATCTGAGGTAAAATGATAATACCTGTTCAGGTAGCCCCCTGCGCAATAGTGGGCGGTGAAATGCCCGTTCGGGGTGAAACGATTTGCCCTTAATTCTTTCCTCAGATTAGGTAGGAAGTGCGACCATAGCAGAAATAGAAATATAATGATGATGTTAATAATAATGATGAAGGTCTTTCCTCAAGCAATATTATTATTATTGTTGAGACAGACTAGACAGAAGTGAGCATCTGAGGTAAAATGATAATACCCGTCTATGTAGCCCCCTGCGCAATAGTGGCAGTGAAATGCCTTGCTCGGGGGGAAAAGTGAGCATCTGAGGTAAAATGATAACCTACGGCATATAAAGCAAACTTAGAAAAAATATGGACGAAAAAAATCGTCTTATATATGAAGTCGAGAAAACAATGGCTGATTTTATTTACCTTTTCATCCATCTTGTTCTCAACATATTTTTCTTATATTCTGTCAAATTTAGTTCTAGTAATAGTTCGTCTCGCAAATCATAATTAGCGAGTTAAATTCTGTATGGATTGCGACGTAATTCATCAGGGTAGTAGAAGCACTACGTGTATTGGAGCCAAAACAGCAGTGGTGTGTCTAGGGCAAGATAGGACAATCGTTTTCAGATTGAGTGAGAAAGAAGAGAGTACTAGATTGTAATTTGATGTCAGTCTTTCAGTATGGCAGCGAATGCTGGACAATTTCATCAAAGATGAAAGAAAAACTTGAAGCAATCGAAATGTGGTTCTACAGAAGGATGCCGAGGATACCATTGACCGAACATGTTAGCAACGACGACTATTTGCAGAGGATGGAAACGAAAAGGAAACTGATACTTGACACCAAGAAAAGAGAGTTGAAGTTTCTGGGATATGTAATGAGGAAGGACATATCGGAGAAGCTGATACTCACAGGACAGATAGTGAGAAAAAGACAGGGGAAAGCCACGCGCAACATACTTGATGGGCTTGAGCAAATAGATGGCAGATCAGGTTTTGGATGGGACAACAAGAGAAAGGGTGTTAAGAACTATAAGGGAAAGGAAGTTGTTGAGGGCCATGATCTATAGAGTAAATCTAAGTGCTGAAGGGATACGGTACATCAAAAAAGGTGAAGAAGTCGGTTTAATGAATTAAATATTATTTTTATTTATTTATCGATTTATTTTAGTTTATTGTTGTTTCAATAACACAAGTTTAAAGAGACACTCAAGGTAGTAAGATTACTGAATGAGAGGGAGCGTAAAATTGTAATGATCCGGGAAGCATTATCTTGGGAGTCTGTTCCACAGTGTAGTGGTGCTTATGAAGAATCCGTCCAAATGGAACTTCCTCCTTACCAATGTATTACGAAGGGAATGGGATCCTGTATACGAGGTGGGTCGGGTCTCAGTCGTAAATGTATTAACTGCTGGAACTAAGGAATATAGCTTGTCTGAACGTTTTCTATAAAAATAGAAACAGGGTAGCGAGAGACTCGCGACTTTTTATCTGCGAGAAAGGGTGGAAAATAATTAATCAACCACAAGGCCACGTTAACTCTTTGAACTCTATCAAGGCTGGAAAGTAAGGATTGCGTCGGGTGGCCCTGCTATTCACCTCGGGCTTCTTGACAAAATCCAACGGAGAATCTGTAATGTGATACCGACTTGGCAGCTCGGCTGCAGTCGCTCTCTCATCGGCGTGGTATGGCTTCTCTGTGCGTCTTCTACAAATACTTTCACGGCTTCTGCTCTAATGAACTTAGCTCACTGGTTCCCCTATGTATGAATTTACACGAGCTATTAGACTAGCAATTAAGTCTCACCCTTTTACATTGAAACCGATAAAATGTAACCGAAATTTCTACTCTAACAGCTTCTTTTCTCTCACTTCCCGCCTGTGAAATTCCATTTCGTATACTTTCTTCCCCGACAGCTACATTCTCCAAAAATTTAAATGTAAAGCCAATAGTCATCTCCTATCTCACTAACTCGCGTCCTATCTCTCAAGCTCATTTCTCCATCCACTCCTATTCTCATCCTTCTATTACCCTCCTCCTGACATCCCCTATAACTTACTCCTCTTTCTCATCACTTTCCCCTGTGTAACCCCCTGCACAACAGTGGCAGTAAAACTGCCTTGCTTGGGGTAAAAAAAATGTAAATGATCTTGCAAGCTTTTACCTCCCATAAGAATGGTTGATGCCAATCTCTAGAAGTGTGAAGCCTTGCACGTTAACGAGCTAACCCTTTCTGTTGACATGAAGTGGAATAATTATATTGAATCGACTGCTAGCTCTGCTGCTAAAAAATCTTGGTTCACTGTGTCGTGCTAGATATTTTTTCTCGGCATAAACTATTTCGTCCATATCGTCCAGATAGATAAAAGATGGTAATTGAAATTTCATTTAAAATTTTTGAGATTGTGGCTATCAGTGAAGCAAACAAATGGAAGAGAGTTCCTCAAACGGAAAGTGCGTAAAAAAATTTTTTTAGAGTAGAAAAGGTGTTTCCATTTAACTAATACGATGGTAAAAGGGTGGGACCTTGATGCCAATCTAGTAGCACGAGTACTCGGAGTATCAGGAAAAAAAGCTCGTCAGAGCATTTGCCATTAAAACATTTTATTTGTAGAAAAGACAGAGGGAAGCCGCATCACATCGGTGAAAAACTGATTAAAGGTGGGCCACCAAATCAAGATCGATTATATTGCAGATCCTCCTTTGGATTTTGTCGAGAACCCCGAGATGAATAGCAAGAGCACTCTACCAGATATGGCAACAGTATTCAATGCACGAATGAATGGTAGATTTATAAACGCGCAAATTGATTCTGACTAGAACCTCGTGATGAATATCTAGAGCACCCGACCAGACATGGCAACAGTATTCAATGCACGGACGAATGGTAGATTTATAAGTGTGCAAGATTGATTCTGACTAGAACCTCGTGATGAATATCTGTAGCACCCGACCAGACATGGCAACAGTATTCAATGCACGGACGAATGGTAGATTTATAAGTGTGCAAGATTGATTCTGACTAGAACCTCGTGATGAATATCTGGAGCACCCGACCAGACATGGCAACAGTATTCAATGCACGGACGAATGGTAGATTTATAAGTGTGCAAGATTGATTCTGACTAGAACCTCGTGATGAATATCTAGAGCACCCGACCAGACATGGCAACAGTATTCAATGCACGAACGAATGGTAGATTTATAAGTGTGCAAGATTGATTCTGACTAGAACCTCGTGATGAATATCTGTAGCACCCGACCAGACATGGCAACAGTATTCAATGCACGGACGAATGGTAGATTTATAAGTGTGCAAGATTGATTCTGACTAGAACCTCGTGATGAATATCTGGAGCACCCGACCAGACATGGCAACAGTATTCAATGCACGGACGAATGGTAGATTTATAAGTGTGCAAGATTGATTCTGACTAGAACCTCGTGATGAATATCTAGAGCACCCGACCAGACATGGCAACAGTATTCAATGCACGAACGAATGGTAGATTTATAAGTGTGCAAGATTGATTCTGACTAGAACCTCGTGATGAATATCTGGAGCACCCGACCAGATATGGCAACAGTATTCAATGTACGGACGAATGGTAGATTTATAAATGTGCAAAATGGATTCTGACGAAAAAAAAAATCCTAGCTCGACACAGTAAACCAATCTTTCTAGCAGTAGATGCAGCTATGGATTCAATGTAATCATTCCATTTGAGGTCATCTGCAATATTATCAATCTAACCTGGCATCTCAGCTCCAGTCACTTTTCCACGACTTTAATATAGCGTCAGTTAAGTGCCATACGTGATATACGCTTGGGCGATCATGTCTCGAAAGAGACATGACTGACTGGGCAGAAGATTATCCCGCAGTAGGTTGCCATTGCTTTCTGCGGTAGACTGGTTGCTGACCAAGGCTATAGAACCCAATCTGTCCTGCTATTTAACCCATAACTGGAAGGAAGAGACGGATTAATACCTTTCCCAAGGGTATTTGTGCGTAAGTGAATACAATGGATTCAACTGGAATTCGAACTCGGTTCCCCGGTTTCTCGTTCCGAGCCGATATCCACTGTACCACAACGCAACCTTTACTATAAATATTTTCATGATAATGTTTCTGTGAGCCTCTCGCTATTGTACATCGATTTTATGAATTTAAGCGTAGTACTGTGGTGCAGCGGATATCGACTCAGAATGACAAATCGGGGAGCTGAGTTCGAATTTCGGTTGAATTCCATGCTTTCACTCACGCGCAAATAGCCTTGGGAAAGGTATTAATCCGTCTTTTCCCTCCAGTTATGGGTTAAATAAAGGTTAAATAACAGGAAAGATTGGGTTTTATAGCCTTGGCTGGCAACCAGTCTACCGCATAAAGTAATGGCAACCTACCCAGTCAGTCATGTCTTATTCGAGACATGATCGCCTAAGATGTATCACGTATGGCACTTAACTGACTGACTGACTAGAGTTCTAGAGTCTACCGCAGAAGGAAATTAGCAACCTAGCGCGGGAAAAGTTTCTGCCTAGTCAGTCATGGATCGAAAGAAACATGAGGGTCCAAGCGTGTATCACATATGACGCTTAATTGGCTGACTATAGTGGCAAGTAGGTCTCATCATCAATATCTAGCTGCAACCATAGGGTCTATGCTAATATTTTATTATCTCGCATTTCTCGCTTGCGAAACTTTCTTCTGACTTCTTGTTTCCTCAAATAACTTAAAGTTAAAATGCATTATCTGGCTTCTTAGTTATTGCATTGTAACTCATTGAATCTTAGTGGCTTTATTGCCTTGGTTTTATCTTCTTAATCTCTACTGTTTTATTGTTCTATCTTCATAATAGTTTTTCTCGTATTCATTCACATTCAGTGGCTTCATCGCTTTGCTTAGGGTAAAATGAGTTTTCAAAAAAAAAAAGTTTAATTAACTATCTTGGCCTTGTGGCAGACTAGACAAGAAATTACCGCATTTCTGGCAACTGTTGTCTAGACACCATTTTTTACTCGGGGCATAATTACGACTGCGCTGTAGAGCTACCGGAAATTGCTACAGTATTTTTTTATTTCTAGAGAACGGCTCAGCCCATCCTAATGTTGAACTAAGAATTATATATATATATATATATATATATATATATATATATATATATATAAATAATATTTATATGAATATATATTATAATTTATATATATATATATTCATATATATATATATATATATATATAGATATATTAATATAATATATATATATTTATATAGATAATATATATATTTATATATTATGATTTATATATATTATATATATATATATATATATATATATATATATATATATAGTCATCCGCAGACAGTTCTGTTTCGCTGTATCACAGCTCATCAGTACGGTTAGACAGCCGATTGCTTTTTACCCAGGATTGAAACCCGACCGAATTGGCGTCAGTCGGTGATTCTACCTCTGAGCTACGGGCGCTCGGTAGAAGGAGGCCGTCTGTAAAAATTAGACTAATTTTCATATACTTTATTCGGCTCAACCGAATGTATATTTGTCAGTAAGAAAATAATTCCTAAATGCGAACTAGGAATTGAAGATATAATCAAACAAGTAGACTAATTTAAATATCTGTGAAGTATTTTAACAAACATCGAAAAATGTGAAAATCTGAACGTGCATTGGAATAGCAAAAGAAGCCTTCCAAAAGCTAAGTAAAATACGGGAACAGGAAAATTTCGTTTGAAACAAAGAAAAGAGTGCCAAACTGATATTTAATATATATTCTCGTATATGTCAGGGTCCAGTCGTGTTCGTTACATTCACTTACATGAAGACTCCTTTTGGAAAAGTATGAATCTGCATGTCGGTCTCCCTTGCTATGGTCTAAATAGCACGATATATTGCTTCCTATGTAGCCCTACTTGATACGCTTGGCTATTTAACAGTTCAACGTTATTCTTCTCCAAAACCAGCCGCCAGTCAAGATTATAGAACCCAGTTTGTCCTTCTATTTTACCCATAGCTCAGGAAGAAGAGATGGATTGATACCTTTCCCAAGGGTATTAGTACGTAAGTGAATATTATGAATCCAACTGGAATTCGAACTCGGCTCTCTGATTCCTCAAACCGAGCCATTACTCGACCATACCTCTATAACTTTACTATAAGTATATATTATTGCCATTTTAATAAAATCTCTATAAATATGTTTTATTGTCATATAAAAATGTATTACTGGCATCTTTATAGTTGAAGGATAAACACATTTTGTGGATTATGACGTAATCTGGGGTCTTCTTTTGTTCGTCCAAATCCGTGAATATCGCCCGTTTCACACTCCACCCACGTCTATTGAACAGGTTAAGAGGCTCATCCCTTGTTCCCTGTTTAGGATGTGGTTTCCGGCCTTCTTTTTTCCAATCTTTTCACTATTACGTAGCCCCCTGCACATCAGTGGCGTTACCGCCTTGCTCGGGGTGATACGATTAAAAAAAAAAATGCTAAATCTCGAAAAAAAAATATATATATAAATCACTATTTTTATTTTATTTTAACAAGATAAAGTTATAAGTTGATATTTGATTTACTAAGCGCCGCTTAGATATGACGGAAAGCCGAAGGTATGGGGTACCTAGATAAGGATGGAACTTCCTATTCAGTTGTAGCATGTTCTAGCGAGACAAGCTTGCTAAACATTACATCACGCCGAGTACCCCAACTTACCCGTTGATATAAAAAAATTGCAGCAAAAATCGATGATTTATTTAAGAAGGAATGATCTATTATGACATGTCTCTAAGTTATATTTAGATAGAAAGTATTTATTTTCAATTTTTCTAGTTGAATTTTTCACCTATATTGCATATGATCCATTAATGTATATAATTAAATTGCAATAGAATTTGTATTTTATACGAATACTACCTCATGAAACGAAAAATTGGGGAGCCGAGTTCGAATTCCGGTTGAACTCGTTGCGTTCACTTACGCGCAAATACCCTTGGGAAAAGTATTAATACGTCTCTTCCTTTAAGTTATGGGTTAAATAACAGGACAGATTGGGTTCTATATCCGTGGCTGGCAACCAGTCTACCGTAGAAAGTAATGGCAATCTACTGTCGGATAATCTTCTGCCCAGTCAATCATGTCTCTTTTGAGACAAGTGTGTATCACATATGGCACTTAACTGATTGACCTGATGAAAATTGAGAGGTAGTAGAATGGGAGTCTCGTATCATAGATTTTGGGAGTCGGGTTGTGTCACAGATTCATAGCGGGTGGGGATCGTCATAAAACCCATTCACCGGTCTTGATTTATGAATGGCACTCCTAATTTGGAAATGAGAAAAGTAACGTTTATTAGCATTTTTTTTGTTTTGTTCTCACCCGCTTACTCTCATAACTAAACACAGTGATAAACAAATTTTAAGTTTTTCTTTAATCAAGCAAGGCAATAAAGCCACTAAGACACAAGGGACTACTGAGAGTGAAAAAATAAGAAAAAAGAAACAATATTAAGCATCGAGGACAATAAACGTTTCATGAAAAGAACAGCAGATAACGATTGAAATTGCATGTAAATTTTTGAAAACTAGAAATCAAGAAGCCGGAAAAGAATTCCACAAACAGGAAGTGGGAGAAAAGAAACTGTTAGCATAGAACTTACGGTTGCATATAGTCAATTCAACTGTAAAATGTTGTGACCTTGTTGCCAATCTAATACTGCACTTAAATTCATAATGGCTTGGTACCAAATATGAAGGGGATATTTATATTGAAAAATACAAAAAATATGGTTAAGTTCCATGGGTGATACACGCTTTGAGCGATCATGTCTTGAAAGAGACATGACTGACTGGGCAGAAGATTAACTCGCAGTAGATTGCCATTACTTTCTGCTGTAGACTGGTTGCAAGCCAAGGCTATAGAACCCAATCTGTCTTGTTATTTAACCCATAACTGGAAGGAAGAGATGTATTAATACCTTTCTTAATGGTATTTGTGCGTAAGTGAATGCGAGGAATGCAACTGGACCACTGCACCACAGTACAAAGCCTGTAAGAAGTTAGTGAAAAGCAGGTTTTTAATCTGTAATCTTAAGTTTAGTTCGCCACTATTACTGATCAAAACATACCACATTATTCCTGACACCAAAACAACGCATTCTTACTACAGCCACCGTAATACCTCAAGTCTCTATGAAGTCTGAACTTGCCTCCATATTTACATTTTTTGTCTGTAGGGTAAGGGAATAAAAAACAACAATTTACAAAATCTAACTCCAAAGAGAACAATGACCATGAAAATATTTTTAGAAATGTTGACAGTGAAGCTAAAATTACGGCAATCGGAAAGTTAATGAAGCCGAGGATTCTTTCTTGTCTCAAAAAATGTACTCACACTTTGAATGACGAGAAAACCTTTATTTATGCACATAGAATGAAATGGAATAACTTCGAATACAGAAGAGAAATATAATTGAAGAATCATGTTCGCAAATGTTCAAATTGATGACCATTATTGTCCAGACGCTTCATGATGCGATACAGGCTATCTTTTGAGATGTGTGTTTCCCGAGCAGTTTGTCGAAGTGACTTCTGTGGTGACCGAAACAGTGCTTCCTGCACTTGCTCTTTTTTTTTCAGGGCTCGTGGATGTTCGTGGTCGTTCAGAACGTTTCTTGTTGACGTTCTGGACGGTTCAATCTGCTTCAAATTTGTCTCTGATGCGAGCAATAGACCAGTGCCTTGGTGGCGGTTTTGCGAATTCCCTTCTGAATCGTCTTTGCACTTCAATGGCGTTTTCGGTCTTCCAGTAACATTTCAGGACAAACCTTCTCTCTTCCAAACTAAGTTGCTTTCCTGCCATGCTGTGGTTAATTAATTAAACCTGCATAAAAAGCAAAAGATGCATGTTAGAGACAGTTAAAGGGTGAGTACATTTTTGAGACAGCCTGTTTATAGCAATGTTTCTTGAATTTTGCCATCTTTCGTGGAAATTGGGCACCTCGGCGTGGTGTAATAGAAATCTGTTACAACTGAGTAATGAGTTCGATCCTCACTGGGTGCCCCATATATTCGGCCTTGTGCCACATCTAAGCAGTGCTTAGAAAATTTAATACTCACCTGGTACATTTTGTGTTGGTTGGGGACCAAAAATCATCTCTCAGTTGCGTCTCTGTCGTCGAAGACAGAGTGCGGCTCAGTTATAGCACCGTCCGCGAATACTACATCATGAGACGGAACATACTTGATTGATTTGAGCAAATGGATGGCAGAGCAATATTTGGGAGGAGTAACAGAAGAAAGATACTAGGGACGGGGAGATGTGAAAGACCTTGATCGCTTACGTCCTGAAGGGACACGTTTTCATTTTAAACCATTGACGATTTTCACTATGGAAGATCATACGTGTAGACATCTTTTGCTTTAGAAACAGTAAAAGTTCGTAATAATTTTTTCACTGCAGAATAAATATATTTTATTTGAAAGATTTATTTGGTATTTAAAAAAATAAATATATTTTCAAATGACTAAAGCAGAACGAAATCAACGCAGTTGGGTCATTAATGGTAATATCTTACAAAATCTTCCATGTTTTAATTAATCATAGAAAAGTATTTTCTTTAAAGGAAAAGAAATCCGTATTTCTATGGAAAGTGCTTACACGTATTGCCTTCTGTTGTGAAAAAAGGGCTGATATAGCTTCAACAAAAAATACCATGAAAATATTTTTAGTAGTGCGGCCTACCTCATGATGAACCATATCTTAACCGGCATACTAGTCGGAAAAGATTACCCATGCTTCGTGTAAAACTGTTGAAACATTTCACATGAAGTTTAGTAAAAAACAAAAATAAAAATAACTACATTCGTGCTCTCACTTGGTTATAAATACAAAACAACATACAGTCTCTCTCTCTCTCTCTCTCTCTCTCTCTTTCACACACACACACACACACACACGCACACGCACACATACACATGTGCGCGGGAGAGAGTCAAAAGGAGAAAGGGAGAGGTTGAGGAGAGAATAGTATGGCTTATGGCATCAGGTTAATCGCACACAACATGGCATCAGACCACGTAACTAATCATTTTGGGAATGAGGCGAGAGGGAAGGAGGTTTTCAAAGATTAGAGAGAAAAGTCTGTTGGGCGTGCGTCGACCTCTCACCTACCAGTTCCCTGGCCTTCAGGTTGTAGCACACGTCCGCTAACCGGCCTCTCTTTCACTCTTCGCCATTTTATAACGTCTGAGCCTACATTTTCAAACCCCGTACAAAACCAACTCCTTCCTCAACCCTGCAACGAATCCCAAACAGGCACGGGCTTCTCTTGAGCCCTTTTTTTCTTTCTCTCTCTCTCGTTTTGTTTAGTTAGTGGGGGTTTCACTTTGTAGTGTAGTGTAATGACTGTTTTTTTTTTATTACTACTTTCTTTTTGTAGAATTTATCGCTACCTTTCATTATCTAATTCCTTTAAAATTTTCTTTTTAAAGAACTATTTCCTAATGTTTTGGTTCCGGACTTAGCTACAAAAGTTTATCTTCTTTTTAATTCAGTTATTTTATTTAATTTTGGTGGGAATAAAAAATAAAAAATATACATAATTTTTGGTTTTCAGGAAATTATATCGTCTCTCTCTCTATATATGTGCCATGTCGCCCCAGGACGCAGGCAATCATGCCTCTCCACAATTTCCCGTCCCTTGCTGCTTTAAACAAATTTTGTCATTTCGATATGTCTAAACTGTGTTCCCCCAACATTTACTCAAGCTCGTTAGGTAGATTATGCTTGGTTTTCTTCTGAGCCTCTTGCTTTAAATTATTATACCCTGTGAGTAACAAATTTTCTCAGCCCTATTTCCTCAATATGTGACCCAGAAATTTCAATTGTCTCTTCCCGATGTCAAGTATAATTTTCCTTTTTGTTTCCATCCTCTCTAAAACGTCGTCTTGCTCACATGTTCGGTGCAGAATATCCTTTTGTAATAGCCACACTTTTAAACATGTTTTTTTAGGTACTTCCACTAATTCGCTGAAGAAAACAAAAAAACAAAAAAAGTATAGTATGATGTTTAAAGGGCGCAAACTTAATAAAGACAAAGTGGTCCTTACGTATTATCGGGAGGACCTTTAAAAAAACGACTCAAAAATTAAAGTAAATTATTTATTGAAACGGTTAAAACAATAAAATAACATTACATTTGTAATTCCGGAGGCCAGAACGTCGCAATTGCTTCCAAAAGTGACTCAAAGACATCAGTACAGGCAACATGCTTCCGCCACATGAATTCGGCCAAATACGACTCCAAATGGTGACGTGCAGTGCCACAGTGCTTCTTGTTTCGCCACTTTGTCGATCCCCATAGGCGTTCCACTGTCTGCGTATGAGCCCCGGTGTTCGAATCCACAAAGTTGTACTTGTGGTTGACGTTGAGGTGATGAAAGCCTGATTTTTCCAGCAAAATTTTGTGAAAAAAAAGAAAAAGTAAAAATCAAAGGTCCTCCCGATAATACGTAAGGACCGACAAAGTTTTATCGTCAAAATGTTTATTAAGAAAAAAGAGCAACCAATTTTTTAATTATTTTATTATTTTTTTTAATCCTTTTTAACACGTTCAAAATTTTGAATAAAAATCTTTTTTTTTTTTCGTCAGCGAGTAACGAGATTTTTGTAAGGATTTACTATGGCAAATGTAATCATTGCACGACTCATTTTTTTCCACCGAAAAACACATTAATTTGGAAATTCTTGCAAAAATCAAATAATAGTCGGAGTTTGATGAAACTTTCAGAACTTCTTCACAAATGACTAAAATTATTTTTGAGACCATTATTTTTATAAGATCTGGGAAGAAATATATATACATATATATATACATGTTACCCACCTCCAATTAATTTCCTAAAATTTCTAGGAACTGTCGTACCGAAATTTTTTTTATTAGTTAAACTTTGGTTTACAAATGTGACGAACACTGAAAAATGGACGAAAAATTGAAATTTTTTAAAAATCTCAAAATTTTAGATTCTAGAACATAATTTCTATTTAAAATATCTTAAAGTATTTTTCTTACTGGAAATAGTAAATTTAATCAGATGACCTTCAATTAAGCTAAAATTAAAGCTTCAAGTAAACATTTTTGTTTTTAAACATTCAATTTTAAATTTAGTTATCGAAAATGAGTGGAGGTATTTATAAGTGCTGTGAGTAAAACTACGATTTTAAATCTATATAATAAAAGAATGATTGATTCTCTGTCTGTCACACATCGCTTGCCAGGCGCCCGTGTAGTGTAGTGTAATGTATATGCGTATATCTGTGAGGGACTTACATGTATGTGTGCCATTTTAATGTCCACAGACACAATCCTACACAGACAATTTGGTTGAGCACGAAATAAGACATTGAAAGAATACCTTCTCCTTTCACTCAGTCTGGACAGCTCCTAACCTGTGCTGAGCATAAAATCATAAATTTGGAGAAAATAAAAAAAAAGTTAATTAAAGATTTTATTGAATATTTCAGGAATTATTCATTAATAAATAAATTCATTTTTTTAAAGTTTTTAATTTTATAGAACTCTCTTTGTTCTGTCATCAAATTAGAAAGTACGCCCACACACACAAAGGTATATACACATGCAGTTCGAATGAAATTGATTGCTATGGACATCTGTATTACGAAAGCCAATTTTTCTTTCTGTCTGGCAACAAATCTTGGGTAACAGTAAAAGATAAGTCGAAATGCTTGGTCTTTTCTAATATCATTTTTATGACTCTTAAGCTGAATATATTTTCTATTAAATATATTTCAAATAGGCAAACAATTTTGATTTTTTCAGCTGATCACTTTGGTGTCAGAGAAATGACGGGTATCGAACTAGTCAGTCAGTTAGTTAAGTGGCATACGTGATACACGCTTGGGCGATCATGTCTCGAAAGAGACATGACGGACTGGGCAGAAAATTATCCCGCAGTAGGTTGCCATTTCTTTCTGCGGTAGACTGGTTGCCAACCAATGCTAGAGAACCCAATCTGTCCTGTTATTTGACCCATAACTGGAAGGAATAGACGGATTAATACCTTCCCAAGGGTATTTGCGCGTAAGTGAATGCAGGGAATTCAACTGGAATTCGAACTCGGCTCTCTGATTTCTCGTTCCGAGCCGATATCCACTGCGCCACAACGCAGATCCAAAAAAAATCAACGGAAAAAGTTAGTAATTAAATAATTTATTCCTTTTTTTTCTTTATTTTTTTTTGTCAGTTATAAGCCGAAAATTTTTTTCTGAGTGAATATTTTATTAACTGCTTTTGAGAATAACAACGATTTTTCCAGATACAAGTCCTCCTCTTTAACCCATAGCTGGGGAGAGATGGATTTATACTTTTCGAAAGTGAGTGAAACGAACGCGACTCTCATTCGAAATCGGCTCTCCGATTACACATTCCGAGCCGTTCTTCATGATACTAATTGTAGAATCAGTAATTAACGAAAGAACGGGTAATTAGTAATACCATAGTGTCAAGGCACACCAGTTTGGAAAGCTCTGGTAACAGCGTATTTTGTGTGTGTGTGTGTGTGTGTGTGTGTGTGTGTGTGTGTGTGTGTGTGTGTGTGCACACGGGCAAAAGATTGAACAGTGTGACTTCAGGCAGAGAATTAAACGACTACAATATAGGTTCATTAAATTTGACACTCACAGGTCATGTTGGGGGCAAGAGGACTGAAGGAAGACGGTACGACGACCTCGATGACGAAAAATAAGAATAGGAATAGAAATAATAATTGAAGAAGATAGGCGGTGTGGTGCAGTGGATATCGACTCGGAACGAGAAATCGTGGAGCCGAGTTCGAATTCCAGTTGAATTCCTTGCATTCACTTACGCACAAATACCCTTTGGGAAAGGTATTAATCCGTCTCTTTCCTTCAGTTATGGGTTAAGTAATAGGACAGATTGGGTTCTATAGCCGTGGCTGGCAACCTACTGCGGGATAATCTTCTGCTCAGTCAGTCATGTCTCTTTCGAGACATGATCGCCCAAAGCGTGTATCACGTATGCCACTTAACTGACTAAAAGAAGAAATATATAGGATCATTGCCTATGTGCACACGTTTGTGCTAATGATTAACTCCGTCAAGAAAGTAAGTAAAAGATAATAGGATCAATGCTAAGAAAGAAAACCTCAAATTACGTTACTTAAGATCCAACCCAAAATGCCAAATACAGGTGGGGGATAACAGAATCAAGCAAGTACAAAAATTTAAGTACCTAGGAAGTGTTCTAACAGAAGATGGAAAGTGCGACACGAAGATCCGAAGGCGAATTGGCATGGCAAAGGACGCGTTCCAGAAGATGAGCAAAATACTAACACACAGGAAAATCTCAATAGAAACAAAGAAAAGAGTGCAGGACTGCTACGTGATGTCAGTTCTTCAATACGGCAGTGAATGCTGGACAATATCATCGAAAATGAGGACAAAACTGGAGCCGGCCGAAATGTGGTTCTACAGAAGGATACTACGGATATCGTGGACTGAGCATACAAGCAACGAGGAGGTGCTGGAAAGAATGGCAACAAAAAGGAAATTGATGCTGAGCATCAGGAAGAGACAACTGAAGCTCCTGGGACATGCAATGAGGAAAGAGAGCCTGGAGAACCTGATACTGACTGGTCAGATAGAAGGAAGGAGAGACAGAGGAAGGCAGCGGATAGCATATTTGCAGGGTCTGATCAGGTGGATGACGGAACGAGGGTTGCCTGGAGCAACAGGCTCAAACATACTAAGAGCCACAAAGGATAGGGAGACGTGGAGAACCATGATCGCCTACGTCCTGAAGGGACAGGGCACATAGAAGAAGAAGATGCGCATCAAGACGTAGGCGATAATGGCCCTATCCATTTTTCAGTCCTTTGTAGCTCTTAATAAATTTGGACTTTTTGGCATTTCTCCTAAACTTTGTTCTGCCATTCATTTACTGAAGCTTACTATGTATCTTATACATTGTTTTTCTCTGTATCTCTTGTCTTCAATCTATCCAGTGAGTATTAGATTTTGCAAGTCTTCGTTCTTTATGATGTGCCCTAGAATCGTCAACTGTCTCTTTCTGACGTTAAGTATAAGTGACAGTTTTGTTGCCATTTTCTCTAAAACTTCGTCGTTGTTCAGATATTCGGTTTATGGTATCCTCATCATCCTTCTGTAGAACCACATTTCTTTAGCTTTAGATTGTCCAGCATTCACAGCTACATAGAAAAACAGATATCATGTAACAGTTCAGTATTCTTTACTCTGTTTTTAACGAAATGGCATACAAGTGGAATAACAACAACAACAGCAACAATAACAACAACAACAATAATAATAACAACAATAATAACAACAACAATAACAACAACAACAATAATAATAATAATAAATACCAAGAAACAATAGAATGTTCCGTACTTGCCCCAAATGAATATAAAAATCATCACTATAGAGTGGGGCAATATTTGCATTGGACAATGTGCAAACATTATAGGAAATCTGTAAACAAACACCGGTTACAGAAATAGAAGATCTCACCATTCTATGGGATGACACCATCTACACAGACAGAAAAACTGAAGCAAATAGGCCGGACATTATTGTTAAAAACCAGAAAGAAAAAAACCATACCTATTAATTGCAATGGCTTATTCAGCGAATTGTAACATAGCAACCATGGAATTCGAAAAACTGTCAAAATATAAAGACCTGGAAATTGAAATAGAAAAAAATGTAGAAATTAAAAACAACAATCGTGCCGGTGACAGTAGGTGCACTTGGAATGATAAAAAATGGAACAAAACAACACATTGAAAGAATCCCTAGAAACCCCAGCTTAAGAGATATACAAAAAATTGTCTTGTTAAGTGCAGCCCACACACTAAGGAGAACTTTGTTTATGTAACGCTAGGGATGATAGGGGAGATAGAAAAAACATGAAATGGAGCCATAACAACACACCACGACCTGCCTTAGGTCTTCCTGCGGACTTGGTAGGGAGTGCGACCATAGCAGAAATCGAAATATGATGAAAAATGTCAACACAATAATAATAATAATAATAATAATAACAATAATAATAATAATAATAATAAAAGTCTTTTCACGAGAAACTTTCAGGCAAATATTATGCATAATAATATGGATCCAAAATGCAGGTTTTGTGATAAACACCAAGAAACAATAGACCACCTAATCTCAGGCTGTTCTGTGCTTGCCCCAAACGAATATAAAAATCGCCACGATAGAGTTGGGCAATATTTACATTGGACAATGTGCAAACATTATGGAAAAGCTGTAAACAAACACTGGTATGAACATCATCCAGCACCGGTTACAGAAATAGAAGATGTAACCATTCTATGGGATTACACCATCTACACAGACAGAAAAATTGAAGCAAACAGGCCAGACATTATTGTTAAAAACCAGAAGGAGAAAACTTGTCTATTAATTGATATGGCTTGTCCAGCGGATTGTAACATAGCAATCAAGGAATTTGAAAAACTGTCAAAATATAAAGACCTGGAAATTGAAATAGAAAAAATGTGGAAATTGAAAACAAGAGTTGTGCCAGTGATAGTAGGTGCACTTGGAATGATAAAAAATGGAACAAAACAACACATTGAAAGAATCCCTGGAAACCCCAGCTTAAGAGACATACAAAAAATTGTCTTATTAAGTACAGCCCACACACTAAGGAAAACTTTATCTATGTAATGCTGAGGATGATAGGGAAGATAGAAAAACATGAAATGGAGCCATAACAACACGCCACTACCTGCCTTAGGTCTCCCCGCAGACTTGGTTGGTAGTGAGACCAAAGCAGAAATCGAAATATGATGAAAAATCACATAATAATAATAATAATAATAATAATAATAATAATAATAATAATAATAATAACAACAACAACAATAATAATAATAATCATCTTCTTCAATCTACAAGGGTTCGTTGGAAAGTGAAGTTTGTAATGAAAACTTGTCGCTACAGATTAACTGCAATTTTAAGCATATCACACCCCACCCGCCAAAAAATGTATTTCTTAAAATAGCCAAAGAATCCATTGTTTTAGCAGAGGTCTTCCTGTAGGTTTTCTTATCTCAATGGAAGATTCCCGAAAGCATGCCGTACTTCGCAATGATAATATCTACTCTGAAACCATGATACAACTAAGAACTTTAATTCTAAACACTTTAAATACCTCGGTACATGAATCAGATATAGCAAATTCAGGGCAGAGGGTTGGGGGTCTGGAGTTGTGCTACTTTTGTCCAGCACCGTAAGACGCAACAAACCCAAAATATTAGAACAACTAGAGTCGTGTATTTAAATAGAATCACCATGTTTAGACTTTTGTGCAGAATTTATGCAGCTTGTCCAATTCATTCAGGAATATATACTGTCATCTGTATAGAAGCTTCTTCTTGGATCGGAGATTAAAATGGCTTCACACCAACGAATAAATGCTGTAAATCCTTCATAAGATTGACGCTACATAATCATAGACAAAGAGCTTTACCAAATAGCGAAAGCATGGCCGGTGCGTACTACCCCCGAACACATCGACCAGGAGGGGGTGTCTGATTAGGGGCCCTAGGCAGTGCATTGTGAATCTTTGCTATCTTACCAACATTTTCTTTCATTTTTTTTTACCTACAAAGGAAACTAGGCAAAACTGACAACTATAAAATGATGACAAATCTTCGCGAATATTGACGCCATTCTAGGGTCTATTTTGGTTCAAATCCGTGAATTTCTTTTGCTAACATGTCTCGATAAAAAAACGAAAAGAAAAAAAACAACAATCTATATAAAATTTACTATTTTAATCTAAAATGTTGAATTTGTTAGAAAGATTATTCAACTTTATAACAAGAAAAATCTCAAGTTGATGTTAAAAATTGACTCACTTCGTTGTTGATTTATTTAAGATGGAATGATCGATTATGACATGTCTCTAATTTGTATTTAGATACATTGTATTTATTTTCAATTTTTCTAGTTGAATTGTTCACCTATTTGCATATATATAACAATTCAACTAGAAAAATTGAAAATACATACAATGTATCTAAATACAAATTAGAGACATGTCATAATCGATCATTCCATCTTAAATAAATCAACAACGAAGTGCGTCAATTTTTAACATCAACTTGATATATATATATATATAGTTGAACATATTGCATAAGATCCATTATCGTATATAATTACGTTACAAAAAAATTGTATTTTATATGAATACTACGTCATGAAAATTGAGATGCAGTTGAGTGGGGGCCCTGTAACATTGAGATGGGTGTCACTTATCATAAATTGAGAAGGCCACGAGACCATTGCACTAGTTCTTAACAAGACACGTAGCTTCTGAAGGTATTAACGATTTTCTTGGGGAGTCAGTCAGTTAAGTGCCATACGTGATACACGCTTGTGCGATTATGTCTCGAAAGCGACATGACTGACTGGGCAGAACATTTTCCCGCAGTAGATTGCCATTACTTTCTGCGGTAGACTGGTTGCCGGCCAAGGCTATAGAACCCAATCTATCCTATTATTTAACCCATAACTGGAGGGAAGAGGTGGATCAATACCTTTCCCAAGGATATTTTTGTGTAAGTGAATGCAATGAATTCAACTGCAATACGAACTCATCTCCCCGATTTCAAATTCTTAGGGAGAAATGATTAAAAAATAATTTTTTTTCTTATTTTACAGTGCCCGTGGCTACTCGACCGTGGTAGACGGTTACGTTAAGGGGTAATTTATATGGATAGACGGGAGAGATGGTGGTTAATTCTAGATTTTGTCTCTTTGTTTTTTATTTCCTCTGTGTCCTTCTCTTTCCCCTTTTTTGATTTCCCTTTTGGTTTTTTCATCTTTCCTATCCTCTACACCACGTACGAAAATTTTGCAAATAAAAGAAAGTGAATTTACATAAATGTTCTTTTAAAGAATAACGTTTATTACCATCATTACTAACTACCTGATAAGAAATTCTTCTTTCAATGTCGAAACAAAATGTACAGTTTTGTAATAGATTGTAGTTTGTACATGTTCTAAAGTATAATTTAATATATTTCGAAACGCGAAAATTTTTTTGTAGTGATACTATGAATTTATAAACCATTGTAACAACTAGTACAAAATATATATATATATATATATATATATATATTACTACAAAAAGAAATGGCCCCAAGTACAAAAACTTTCCGCACTGTATCCGATCCATGATGTCTTGAAAATATTTACAACAGGACTACGACCTTGTAGTGGAAGAGGATATGAGCCACGGTCTCTTGGTGGAATTTCCCAAGATCGCCGAAGAAATGTTTGTGCAGGAACAAGAGGGACTTTCGCATCATCAGAGAGGTGGGTGATGCCTCATCATTAGTAAGGCATTTCAACCAAGGCGCTCAAGGTCATAAGGAGCGAACCTCCTACTTCGTTAAACCAAGGTCGCTAATTAGACCATTTTGAACGGACATTCTCATTAATATCTTATATAACGCCATATGGAAAACGCCTGAACTTCGGAGAGGCCGTCCGTTGGCCGAAAGAGGAACTTGAAGGCTAACCAGCTTTCATGATTTTCGAAACACATACTTCCGCTTTGGCATTTGAGGAGATTCCTCCGGGACCCCAGACGAATTGCAACCTCAACCTTCTCCAATGCCTCCGACCAATTCATATCCAGCAAGTGATCAAAACCGAACCAGACGTCCGAGTATCTTGACCGGCTCGTCCGTCCAGAGAAAAGGCCCATGAAGAGGAATTCCCTTCGACGCAAGCGAACAGATTTATTCAGTTGATTTTTGTCCCTTACACCGTCTCGTAATTTCTGGTCTCTTTACCGACTTCGTCAATCTCGACTCCGTTTGACACAAAAACTGAAGGGTCATCAGCATAAGCGGATTACCTGGCCGAGGTGGTAGCACCAAGTAAGGAGATCCCGCGTAGGACCGGATTCGCCTTCGTCGAAGGAAAGGCCCCGACGCAAATACGTAATGTAAAGGCGGAAGCGGACAAACTTGACGAATCAGCGAGACAACACGAAAAGCTCCGCTCAGGAGCCGTGTACAAAAGCAGGATCCAAGTGCGAAAGTACGGCTTGAAACCGGCGACCAAAACTCCTCATTCCTCAAACCGAGCTCATCCCTTAGATTATCTTCAGCGTTCTCGCACCCCGCGCTAACACACGATATAATGACTTAGGATAAAACAATCGGGTGTCGAAGAGGACTTCCTTAACCCGTGTGAATTCTTTCCGAGTAAGGTGATAGAAGGTGCACTCGGCTGGAGGATTATGGCGAACCTCCTCCGCGCCATCATGCAAACATCTAAATGATGGAAATGCTTTCTTAGTGTCTTTCTTCCAGAAGGGGCTGTTACCCTCATCCTGCAGATAAATTTGGTTCAGGAACTTGAGCTGTAGTGTCTGTTGACGAATATCAAGAGCATTTCTAGATTACTCACAGACGGGTGGAGACAATAGACCTCGCGACGTATCTTAGGAAACTTGTCGCTACACAAGAGGTGAAAAACACTCGAACCAATAAAAATATTTTGGTTTACGGGAGCGGAAATACTGAGAGCCGATAAAGTAGGGAAATGGGCAAGGCACAAAATTCCACCCGCCCCTTTAAGGACACTTTTCTCCGAGACCACAGGAAAACTGTTTCTCGAATTTCTAACCAATTCATTTCTAACCAGACTCCAAGTGTTTTGAGAGGCCCGTCCGTCCTAGTGAAGTTCCCAGTAAGAGAGACTCCCTTGTACGCACCCAACCGTTTGTCGCGGTTTATCTTGGCCTCTCTTACAGTCTCATACCTGCTATTTCCCTGCCGACTTCGTCTTGCTTTTTACGAAAGGGGTAATGTCGACTGCATAGGCGGAATACATGGCCGATGTGGTTGCAACAGGGAGAGTAATTCCATGTAGGACCGGCTTTACCTTTAACTTGCAAAGGAAGGGATCCTTCAACGAAAGTGGGCAACTCTGACGAATGGATCTGGACAACATAAAAGGTTTCGACCTTACGCTATTCACTTTCACCACCGCACCGGCAGACAAATACTAGAGACGGGTCCAGGATCTAAAGTACGGTCCGAAGCCGGCTGACTCGAGGACAACCTCAAGAAATTGGTCAACCTTATTAAACGCACTGGACTGGTCTAAATTGATCAGTGCGGCTTCGCTGCCGACTTGTTCCTCGATCAAGTGTAGCAGATGAAGGTTTTCCTGAATAGTCCTACTTTTTAGAGTGCAAATCTGCTCGGGGTCAATCAGACTAGGCAGGACGGCCTGCAAACTGCTGGCCAAGACCTTGGACAAAATCTTTAACTTTGTATTCAACATAGTTAATAGCCGCGAATTATTAATCTAATCCTCTCCGTATTTGTTCATATGAAAAAAAAATAAAAATAAAAACTTGATCACACCTTTGGTAAAACGTTCTGTAATATTCCCGTTCTTCATCCATTGATTAAAGACCAGTACGATCAGAGGGACAAAAACGTGCGACTGTCCTAAGTACACCTTGTATGAGAGACCATCGATACCCGGAATCTTGTCTCTGCCGACAGGCTTCAACGCATCACAGATTTCCGCCTCTATGATCAGAATTCGGTTTTAGAACAGGCATAGAGGTTTATCTCTTGTTTCTTGATTAGGATTAGATTTCAATTATTTCTAAAATTTAATTAATTTCTTTATTTCTAAGGTTTCCACCTGTAAATTTCTTCACTAACTCTTTTTCCCTCCTCAATAGGGGTACATGGTTTCGACTATCGTCCAGTTCTCACCCTTCTCCGGGCTTTTAAATAGGAGTAGAGGTTTAGTCTTTGTTCTCTATTTAGAATTGGTTTTCTGGTCCCTTCTAAAGTCTTTTTATTCTCTTTCATTTCCATTATCCCCTTTCGTCTTAGTAGAATTATCACCTTGTTTGGGGTGAATTCGTTAAGAATAATACATAGAGGACCCTGACAGCATCGCCTACATCATGAAGGGGCAGTGCATAAGAAAAGTAATTAAGTATAACTGTTCGTCAGCGTATATTTGTGAATTCGATCATATTTTTTTTAATCGTATCACCCCGAGCAAGGCGGTAACGCCACTGATGTGCAGGGGGCTACGTAAGAGTGAAAAGATTGGAAAAGAGAAAGCCGGAAACCACATCCTAAACAGGGAACAAAGGATGATCCTCTTCACCTGTTCAATCGATGAGGGTGGAGTGTGAACCGGGCAATAGTTTAATCTATCTACTTCAATTGAAAAAAAAAGCAATGAGTGAAAAGATTGGAAAAGAGAAAGCCGGAAACCACATCCTAAATAGGGAACAAGGGATGAGCCTCTTCACCTGTTCAATAGACGTGGGTGGAGTGTGAACCGAGCGATAGTTTAGTCTATCTACTCCAAGTGCAAGAGAGGGCACCTAGAGATGGTGTAATAGTTAGCATACTTGTCTCGCTAGCATAATTACAATTGAGTAGCGAGTTTGATCCTCACTGGGTGTCCAATACTCTTGGCCTTGCGCCACATCTAAGCTGCGATTAGAAAATCTACATATTTAGGTGCAAGAGCCTTGCAGTCTTTGTCCAGATTAAACTTAGTAAATGTTTGTACGGGGTCATGTTGTGTCTACCGTAAAACCCCTCAGGTCGAATTTCACAGCTGAAACTGATGTTCATGCATTCGCTCCCACAACTTCGAGACACTGAAGCCCGCGTTCTGGGACACTCCAGCCTCTGCTAATCACCGTTTAAGGTTATAAAAAGGAATTGTTGGCAGGAGTAGCATTTCGGCGAGTTGGATGCTTGGTAGGGAAGGAAAAATGGAGTGGGTGATGATTAGCAGAGGGAAGGAGTGGTTGTGAGGGAGGAATACTTTGAGACAAGGAGCAGCATTAACTGAAAGATATGACGTTCATGTACGCGAAGAAAAAAAGAAGAAGAAAAAAAGAAAGAAGATCAACAAAAAAAAAAAAAGAGAAAGGAAAGTAAACATGATCAGTTATATAAAACTGGCAGTATAGCCCGGCGTTGCTCGGGTGTAATGAAAGCTTTAAAACTAATCCATGGTCCTGGAGCTCAGACTCTTTGGATGTTGGCACGAAAGACAAAAATCAATAGTTGTTTCCAGTTAAAGCGAAACCGTAGACTGAAGGAAAAATGAATGGATGTAAGTCAAGTTTTGATTTCCTGGTATCGATATCAAATAAGATTTTTTCGTCGTAAACTGAAATTTGAAGGCTAAATAAGTCCTCTGAGTAAATGGTATCATGGCTGAGACTAAGAACTACAATTATACCTACTTAGAGCCAAAACCCGAAGCAAAAACTAAAATGAAAGGGCTGAAAAAATACAGACATACAGACAGATAAACAGACACACACACAAACATCTTGTCTTTTATATATATATATATAATCGATTTTCTGCACTATTATAAGAACCGCAACCTTGAAACTTCTGAATATCATTTCTAATGTCTTTGTCTATGAGTGTATGAAATTTGATTAAAATCAGACCACTCTTTCTATAACCCTATTTTTTCGATTATCGATTTTCGATATTTATCGAGGGTATCTCGACACAAAACCTAGCTAAGAACACTCGCAGACGCTTATAATACAACTGTGTAAATTTTCAAGAAAATCCGTTCAGCCGTTTCGGAGTCTATAGGTAACGGACACACACAGACAGACACACACATACACACATACACACACACACAGAGACAAAGTTTCATTTATAAATAAGTTTAGATAGATGAATATAAACTGAAAAAAAAGTTTTAAAAATACATCTTAAGAAAAAAAAGAAGGGAAAACCACAAAAAAATAAATAAATAAACGCTTATTTTCAAGGATGAAAGACTGACGAATCTTAAAATATCAAAATCCAAAGCTTTATGTCATAATAATTTAAATTTTGACAATATCAATAAATAGGGATCTTTACTTGTGGTGCAGTGGGTATCAGCTCGAAATGAGAAATCTGAGAGCCGAGTTCGAATTTCAGTTGAATTCGTTGCATTCACTTGCTTGCAAATACCCTTGGGGAATGTATTAATCCGCCGCTTCTTTCCCCAGCTATGGGTTAAATAGCGAGACAGATTGGGTTCTATAACTTTGGTTGCCAACTAGGCTACCACAGCAAGTAATGGCAAACTACCACGGGAAAATCTTCCCAGTCAGTCATATCTCTTTCAAGACATGATCGCCCAAGCGTGTATCACGTGTAGCACTTAACTGACTGATGTTCCTTTTGAAGCAATTGAAAGATTATACTAGAAAAACGTACGAGAGAAATCACCATTAAAACAGCGAGAGCGCATATGCAGACTGCTATGTTTTTGTTTTTTTTTACAGTTTATCAACTCTGCTGATTATTTAAAGCCGAAACAAATTATGGTACTTGTGGGTCAACCGTCGCTACTTTGAAATTACTTTCACAAATACTAACGTGTAAATATATACTATTTGTTTCTTAAATTATATTTATTTTTCCAAATAGCAAACATTAATCGAATTATTCGGGTGGCAAGAACGCAGTGATACCCTGCAGACTGGTTTCGAATAGGTAGACACTATCGGGAAGTTGGCTTCTTTACATGAACTCGGCCTGATAGTGTTGTACCGTTCCATGGTGTCGTTTGTCCCTTCATTTTGCTGACCACCCACAAATGTTCGATATTCCGAGGATTCCGGGATCAGCATTAACGAAATCGTATCGATGATTACCCTTGAAACGTTAGAAGCCAGAAAGTGTGAAAACAGATAGCTCGTAAAAAAAGGTTAACTGGAATTCGAACTCTGCTTTTTTATTTCGCATTCCGAGCAGTTGTGCATTGCACCACCCGCACGAACGATATGTAATTAATTTTATAAAAAAAAGAAATACTGTAGTGTTGATTTTCTCAGTTACTTTGGGGCCAGTAATTAAACGCATATTTTTTTCTACTAAAAGCTGACTCAAGAGCCACTCAAGTTAGGTTGTTATTGAATAAAGTGTGTGATATGAATGGTAAATAAGGAAATAAGTAGTAAAGATTAGGGACAAAAGATAACGACAGACCCTTGACTTTAAGAGTTTAAGATTGTCGTGATCAGAGGAGCAACCCTAAAGTGGCAGTTCTTAGTGAAAAGAGCTTTCTTAGTGGAATTTTCTTATTACATGTGTAATAAAGAAGCAACGATGGTGTTTCGACTCGGTGGATATATCATGGTAGATCATAGTTGTGTAGGTCTGAACTGGTAGAGCTAAAAAAAAAAATGAAAATAGAACAGGAATAATTTTACGGCGTTTCTTTTGCGGGAAAATGGCTTCAGATCGGAAAATAAGGCGTTCAAGGTTGTTTCTGTGACTTTAGGGAGAATAAAATCGAATAAATCACTCCGAACCATATCATTTTTGCTCTGATCTGACTGTTGTAAATATAGAACAGGGTAGTAGGAGTCGAGTACATTTTAAAGTGATACAAGATGGAAAGTGAGGATTGGGCAGCTCTAGGCCATATATGGTAGCAATACTCCATTTTTGGTCGGATCTGGCTCTTGTAAAGATAAGCAGGATAGGAGGAGTCGGGTACTTTTTAAAATGATGCAAGATGGAAAGTGAGGATTGAACAACTTTAGGTAGCAATACTCCATTTTTGGTTTGATTTGACTCTCGTAAAGATAGACCAGAATAGGAGGAGTTGGGTACTTTTTAAAAAGATACAAGATAGAAAATGAGCATTTGGCTGTTCAAGACCATATATGGCAGCAACACTCCATTTTTGGTCTGATCTGACTCTTGTATAGGTAGATCAGGGCAGGATGAGTCGGGTACTTTTTAAAGTGATACAAGATTGAAAGTGAGGTTTGGACAGCTTCAGCATCAATACTCCATTTTTGGTTAAATTTGATTCTTTTAATGGTACAAGCTCGGTAGAAGCCTTCAGATACTTATTGCGGTTTTTCACTTGTTTCTTGTTCAAGATAAGGTTTCCGGTTACTTCTAAATTCTATTTCAAATTTATACTTCTGATATCTATGCCTAAAATTTGACAGTTTTACAATTTATTTATTTTTCCATAATAAGACTATAAGGGATGGTTATCTACTCTCTGTTTCACACTTGTTTCTGGTCATTTGAACAGGAGTAGAGGTCTATCCCTTGTTTCCCGCTTCCCTATAAATTCTATTTCAACTTTTAACTTTTTTGTTTTTTAATCATTTCACCCCGAGCAAGGCGGAAACGCCACTGATGTGCAGGGGGTTACATAAATGTAAAAACATTAATTAGAAAAGAGTGAGGAGTACAAACTAGTTAGAAAGGAACAATAGAAAGCAGGTGCGATGACAGCTACATAGGTGGAGAGAAAGGGAAGGTTATACAGGGGTGGGGAGAGAGCTAGAGTCCAGTGGTTAGTAGATGAGTATTCTATCTTATTCGCTTATACTCTGACATTAATGCTAATATTAGGTTTCCGGTTCCTTTTAAAGTATTTTCTTTCTTTTTCATTCCCAGTAGCCTCTTGCGGCTTAGCGGCATTATTGCCTTGCTTGATGTGATTTGATTAAATAAAATTTCTGAAATACCTCAACTTTTAGAATTTTTTTCTTACGAGAAGCATTCATGCATAAAAACTGGGAAAAACTTCTTTGTGAGAATATAAAATCCATATATCAGACTAATGATATGTAAGTGAATGTAAAAAAAAAATGAGAAAAGAAATCTTATGTAAAATTTTCTTCGGCTTATCAACCCATTCCAATTTATTTAAAGCCAGGGAATATTTTTAGATCGCAAATATTTTTTTTAATCGTTTCACCCGAAGCAAGGCGGTACCGTCACTGATGCGCAGGGGGCTACATAAGAATAAAAGTTTAGTCAGGAGGAGAGTGAAGAGAAAGACGAACTAGTTACAGAGAGTGTTGGAGAAAAGGCAAGAGAAGGATGGGAGCACAGGGGTGAAGACAGTTGCGAAGGTAGAGAGAAAGGAAAAGAATAAGATATACAGGGTGATGTAGAACGAACTGAAGTCAAGTGGATAAGAGATGGGTATTGACATTGCATTTAAATTCTTGGAGGTTGTAGCCGTCAAGAAAGCAAGTATATGGAAGGGAATTCCACAGGCGGGAAGTGCGAGAAAAGAAGCTGTTGAAGTAGAATTGTCGGCTGCATTTGGTTGATCTACCTGTAAATGAGTGGGGCATTGTTGCCAGTCTGAAGATGACAATGATTTAGCGATATAAATTTAACGAATTAAGCCATAGCTTGGAGAAGAAAAGGTGGATTCATGCGTTGCTCAAGGATATTTACATGTAAATGAATATTACGAATCAAACTGTAATTGGAACTCAGTTCCGGGCCATTATCCGTTACACATCGAATGATATCTTGCTGCCATATCTGGCCTAATATTCACTTTCCCGTCTCGAGTGGATTCGAAGTCGTTTATGCGAGCATATATTCATTTACGAGCAAATAGCTTTGGGAAAGGTAACAATCGGCATCTACTCACTCAAGCTAGGGGTTAATTATTCAGACTTGTATCACTAAACCAGTATTATCTAGAAATAAATATTTTACAATATCGAAATATTTTTTGGCTTTAAATAAACTGCAAAGGGTTAATCAGTCGTAAAAAACGAAACAGTCAATCAATCAAAACAATTTTAGTCATTCATCCGAGAAAACGGTTATTTAAACTTATTTATAAATGGAATTTTGTCTCTGTCCGTGTGTGTATGTGTGTGTGTGTGTGTGTGTGTCCGTTACCTATAGACTCCGAAACGGCTGAACCGATTTTCTTGAAAATTTACACAGTTGTACTATAAGCGTCTGCGAGTGTTCTTAGCTAGGTTTTGTGTCGAGGTACCCCCGATAAATATCGAAAATCGATAATCAAAAAATCGGGTTATAGAAGGAGTGGTCCGATTTTAATCAAATTTCATACACTCATAGACAAAGACATAAGAAACGATATTCAGAAGTTTCAAGGTTGCAGTTCTTACAATAGTGCAGAAAATCGATAATATATATATATATATATATATATATATATATATATATATATATATATATATATAAAAGGCAAGATGTTTGTGTGTGTGTCTGTTTATCTGTCTGTATGTCTGTATTTATTTTCAGCCCTTTTATTTTAGTTTTTGCTTCGGGTTTGGCTCTAAGAAGGTATAATTGTACTTCTTAGTCTCAGCCATGATACCATTTACTCAGAGGACTTAACCTTCAAAATTCAGTTTACGACGAAAAAACTTATTTGATATCGATACCAGGAAATCAACATTTGACTTAATTCCATTTTCCTTTTCCAACTATTGCTTTTTAGTCTTTCGTGCCAACGTCCAAAGAGTCTGAGCTCCAAGACCATGGATTAGTTTTAAAGCTTTCATTGTACCCGAGCAACGCCGGGCTATACTGCTAGTATACTTTTAGTATTTCACGTTGTATAGAATGCATGACATTCTTTCGAAGTTTTATTTTTTGCGTTCAGTTCTATGACCCTGTTTTTTGGTAAAGTAAATATTCTTATCAAAACTGAGATTTATGGAAATGGCGAAAATGCTACTTCAGACATTACCCATTAATCTGATCTAGTGCTATATTTGGAGATTCTTGATAACAGAATTTGCAATATTATCGGCCCCAGCCTTACATTTCGGCTTCAGTCACTTTCTCTTCGTCGTAACGTTTTATCCCTGTGCTTTTTCTATAAATATTTTCACGGTAATTGTTTTGATGAGCTTTCCTCTTTGGTACCTCGATTTACAAATTTAAGCGCAGTACTAAATTGGCTGTCAGGTTTCATCTTTTTGCAGTTAAAATAGTTACTTTTAACCGTAAGTACTCTGCTAATAGTTGGTTCTTTCGCACTTCTCGCTTTAGAACACTCTACTAGCTTCTTCTTTTCCAGTTAATTTAGATCTTCAAAAATTTAAATGCAGTGTCAATCGTTACGGTTTTAGAGCTTCGTCGCCAAATTGTTGTGGATCTTCCTCATCAATATGTTATGGAGTTGTGGCGAAACTTCGCCTCAAAATTGTAGAGACCAGATTGTGCCGGAAGTAAGGCACGGAACAAGAAGGTGGGTTCAAAACAGTGTATTAATATCAACAAAGAGACAAGATATTCAAAGTGTTATTATAGAAATAAGTAGGTCCGTAAGTATTATTACGCTGCCTGTCTAGTAGCTGTCGTTAACTGCTTCCGTTAACTGCTGTACTTGACTGCTCGTAACTACTCGTAACTACTCGTAACCGTTCTTTGACTCGCTCTCTAGAAGTCACGTAGGTAATTTGTATATAGCAAGAGGAAGAGTTCATTCCTGGTAGAAGGGCACTATAACAGTTATCTTCTGTTTTCTAAATACTCATTCTTTCTTTTCATAATTATGTTTCTTTTTTTAGCATATTTCTGCGCATTCAGTAACCCCTTGCGTCTTAGTGGCTTTATAAAAATATCAGTATATAATTAGGTTCAGATCAGCTAATTCCTTCTTTCGTATATTCGTTGTATTTATTATGTGAAAATGCAAAAGAACGTATATCTGTTTTTTTCTACTGCTGATATGCTAACGACCATCACCGAGTACATATACCAGGCACTCGACAGGAATGGCGAAGCCCGAACCATTGCATTGGATATATCTAAGGCGTTCGACAGAGTTTGGCATGCTGGCCTTCTATGTAAACTGCGGAGCTATGGTATAACTGGACATTTGTTTGAACTAATCCAGTCATTCCTCTCTAACCGCACAATGAAGGTGGTATTAAACGGACATGCCTCTCAGAACTACCATACAAACGCAGGTGTCCTCCAAGGACATCTTAGGTCCTACACTCTTCCTGATATACATTAATGATCTCCCTGATTCCATAAGAGCCCAAATAGGTTTGTACGCCGATGACACCACAGTTTATTCTCGCCTCCTACAAAAATCTGGTGTAGGCGTCAAAGCTAACCTCGCAGCCGAGATTGAAAAAGACCTCCAATCCATATTGGACTGGGGGTAAGAAATGGTTAGTAAATTTTAATGCTTCTAAAACGAAGCTACTCTCAATTAACCATCATCGACAATCTCACCTACCTCCCATTAGCATGGACCAGGCTTGCCTCCCAGAGAGTAAAACACTGCGCCTCCTTGGTCTCACACTTTCAGCGGACCTCAAATGGAATGACTATATCGAATCCATTGCTAAATCTGCTGCTATGAAAGTCGGTTCTCTGTGTAGGGCCCGGAAGTTTTTTCCGTCTGAATCTATCCTGCACATTTATAAATCTACCATCCGCCCGTGCATTGAATACTGCTGCCATATCTGGTCGGGTGCCCCTGCTGTTCTCCTCGGGCTTCTCGATAAGGTTCAGAGGAGGGTCTGTAAAGTGATAGATACTGACTTGGCAGACCGCCTGCAGTCTCTCTCCCACCGGCGCGACGTGGCTTCCCTGTGTCTCTTCTATAAATACTTTCACGGCTTCTGCTCCGATGAACTTAGATCACTAGTGCCCCCTAAATACGTATTTGAACGAGATACTAGATTAGCAACTAGATCCCACTCTTTTACAGTGAAACCGATAAAATGCAGCCGTAACTTCTACTCCAACAGTTTCTTTCCTCGCACTTCCCGACTGTGAAATTCTCTTCCAAACGATTGCTTCCCCGACGGCTACAATCTTCAGGAGTTTAAATGTTAGGTCAATAGACACCTCCTAACACACAAACCTGCTCCCATTCTATCAAACACTCTTCCCATCTGCCCAACCCTCATCCTCGGTATCCTTACTCATCTGTCACCTTCCTCCTGATATTCCCTATGTCTAACCACTCCTTCTCTTTACCTTCACCTATGTAGCCCCATGCGCAATAGTGGCAGTGGAATGCCTTGCTTGGGGTGAGATGATTAAAAAAAAAAAAGATTATGCAAAACGTTTGATAAAGTACGTCACAATGAACTATCTGAACTGTTAGGTAAACTTGATTTATTTGGGAAGGATATTAGAATAATCCAGACCATATACTGGGAACAAACTGCCGACATATGGATAGAACATGAATTCAGTTAATATACTAAAATAGAAATGCGCGAAAGCCAAGGATATGACTTCTCACCGGTCGTATTCAGCATAAACGGTGAGGTGATCCAGAGAAAAATAAAAGTCCTACCAGGATCCATTATTGGAGGTCATAATCATAATGACATAGCATGCAGATGACACAGTATTGATAACAGACACAGCGAGGAAACTAAAGAAACTTCTATAGAAGACAGTAAAGGAAAGCTGGAATAAATTACTAGACTGTTATGTCGTGAGTAAGAATAAATAACTCAACAACAGGAATAGGTTAATTGTTGTATTCCGTGAAAATCGTATTTACAAAGGTTATTAGTATCCAATACAAGAATAAAGGTTAATCGTCTCAACCGTCGTAAGACGTAGTATGAGCAATGGGTACTTCCGGGTCGTCACCGGAAGTCTACGACTGACTTGTCGATCGGCTGCTCGGCACACTCTCCTACGTAGAAGCCACCATTACTTTACATAGTAATGAAATAGTCTATTATAGCCGAATAGGCGCGGGCGTCCCAACATAGACATTAATTGTAAGAATTCAGAACCCACAAGAAGAAACAACTCAATATACAAACAAAAAATTGGAGCTACCAAAATCAAACAAGTAAAAATAATTAAATATTTATGAAGTGTTTTAATCGAGGACGAAAAATTCGACATTGAAATGTGCATTCCAAAAGCTAAGCAAAGTATTAAGAAACGGGAAGTTTTTTTTATTATAAACAATGAAAAGAGTAGTGAAGTGTTATGTTATATCAGCGCCCCTGTATGACAGTGAATAAGGGACGATCTCTTCACAAATAAAGAAGAGATTTGTCGCAACCGAAATGTGGTCCGACAGGAAATGATGCTTAGAATACCAAAGGTTAAACATGTGAATAACGAACAAACTTTTAGAGAAAATGAAAGCATAAAAGTCACTCATATCTAACATCAGGAAAAAACTGAAAAAAAATTCAGTCACATGATGAAGAAAGACGTTAGGAAAATGTAACACTCACAGGACAGATTGAAGGCAAGAGGGATAAAGGAAAGCAGCGCATAATACTCCTAACGAGCGTGTATAAATGGTTGGCAGAACAGGGATTAAGAGAAAGCGAAAAGAAAAGATTACTAAAATCTACATAGAACAAGAAATTGTGGGGAACGATGATCACCCACGGAAAAACACAAGAAGAAGAAGAAGAAGAAGAAGAAGAAGAAGAAATGAGGTTGAAAGAAAAAGATGAAAAAGAAGAAATGAACTATAAAAAAGAAGAAAAACTGGAGTAGAAAGAAGAAGAAAAAGAAAAAATGGAGTAGAAAGAAGAAGAAGAAGAAGAAGAAGAAGAAGAAGAAGAAATGAGGTTGAAAGAAAAAGATGAAAAAGAAGAAATGAGCTATAAAAAAGAAAAAATGGAGTAAAAAGAAGAAGAAGAAGAAGAAGAAGAAGAAGAAATGAGGTTGAAAGAAAAAGATGAAAAAGAAGAAATGAGCTATAAAAAAGAAAAAATGGAGTAGAAAGAAGAAGAAAAAGAAGAAGAAATGAGGTTGAAAGAAAAAGATGAAAAAGAAGAAATGAGCTATAAAAAAGAAAAAATGGAGTAGAAAGAAGAAGAAGAAGAAGAAGAAATGAGGTTGAAAGAAAAAGATGAAAAAGAAGAAATGAGCTATAAAAAAGAAAAAATGGAGTAAAAAGAAGAAGAAGAAGAAGAAGAAGAAGAAGAAGAAGAAATGAGGTTGAAAGAAAAAGATGAAAAGAAGAAATGAGCTATAAAAAAGAAAAAATGGAGTAAAAAGAAGAAGAAGAAGAAGAAGAAGAAGAAGAAATGAGTTTGAAAGAAAAAGATGAAAAAGAAGAAATGAACTATAAAAAAGAATAAAAAATGAAGAACAAAGAAGAAGAAGAAACCGAAGAAGAAGAAGAAGAAGAAATGGAGTGGGAAGAAGAAGAAGAAGAAGAAGAAGAAGAAGAAGAAGAAGAAGAAGAAATGAGGTTGAAAGAAAAAGATGAAAAGAAGAAATGAACTATAAAAAAAGAAGAAAAAATGGAGTAGAAAGAAGAAGAAGAAGAAGAAGAAGAAGAAGGAAAAGAAGAAGAAGAAATGGAGTGGAGAAGAAGAAGAAGAAGAAGAAGAAGAAGAAGAAGAAGAAGAAGAAGAAGAAGAAGAAATGAAGCAGAAAGATAGAAGAAATAGGGTAGAAAAGAAGAAGAAAAAAAATTATGTGAATAATAATCAGTTAAGTTTCAGCAGAAGTTATTGAATACAATTCTACTCTGTTTAACATTATTCGGGTATTTTAGCTTTCTTAGATGTCAGCCTCTTTTCGACCGGAGGCCTCGATTTCTGTCAGTTAACAAGACGAGTGTTTGATGTGAGGTATGTAAAAAGAACTAAAGATTCCACGTGCTTCTGGATGTTCGTTTTTACTTTTTTCTTAAATTTCTTTTTCCCATGGTTTCATTTTTTTCTTTTCGTTTCTCGACATCCCCGCACGCCTGCTTTGGATCATCTGTCTTTTATTTTTTATTTTTTTAATCCGAAATCTTACAAACGTTCCCCCTTTCTCTCAGTCCTTTTCCGAAATCAGTCTCCTTCTACAATTACTCAGACTGTTCCTTCAAATTCCAGCCGGCCGCTCATCGTTCCACATTGCAAACTCACCTTATCTCGGGACCAGAGAAAGAAATTCACTTCAATCTTTGCCGGTTATTCTTAACGCATGCGCGCACGGCAAAACAAGTTCGTCCCTAAGTCACGCGTATAAATAGTCCAATCAACTCACAGAGGCACAAACGCAAACTCAGGAAAGCGTCCACGTGCCTAAACATACACATAGAGAAATACATACAGAGATACGAACGCACATATATACAGACGATAATGTATATATAATAGTGAAATGCGTGCATTCGTCTGTACATATAGACACAGACGTACGATGAACGCATGGAACTATCATGAACGTTCACCTATCATAATGGATAGGTCTTCTCTCAAGGAAGCTCCTTGCTTTTAATGTTTACGGTAGGTACCTCGCAAATAACCTTGGGAATGGTATTAATCCGTCTCTTCCTTCCAGTTATGGGTTAAATAACAGGACAGATTGGGTTCTATAGCCTTGGTCGGCAACCAGTCTACCGCAGAAAGCAATGGCAACCTACTGCGGGATAATCTTCTGCCCAGTCAGTCATGTCTCTTTCGAGACATGATCGCCCAAGCGTGTATCACGTATGGCACTTAACTGACTGACCTCCAATATTTCAGCATAAATTTTCGATGCCTAAGTTTAAAATGAAATTTTTAAAATAAAAAAGACATTCTTGAAGATTTCATTTTAGATTTAATTAAAAGCTTAATGAGTAAATTTATTATTTCCATTAAAGTAAAAACTTCTGGTGTGTTTCAGATAGAAATTATATAGATTGGAATGTCACATTTAATTTTGATTTCTTAAATTTCTTAAAAGCGGCCATTTTTAAATTTTAAGAAATTTGTAAACAAACAAAAATCGATTTTAAAATATTTAAAAAATTTCTGACACTTTATTTTAGTAAAATTAGAAAATTGAAAGTTAAATTAATCTGATTTGAAATAAATATAACTTACTTATAGCATAAAAAGTAATATACAACCAATTATTAACGATTGGTCGTGTTCATCTGATTGAACGTTTGACGCACTGTTGAATGACGAAGCGATGAGAGCTGCCACGCATAACCATAAATGCAATTTTCATAAATCTAAGGGAAGGGACAAAACATTTAAATTACGTAACCTTTTCATAATAATGGCAATTTTAGTCAACCATACATGAAAATAAGGAACGTATTAAGTAAATAAAAATTATTTTAATAATCTTTGCGATTTTGGACTCGTAAATTTAGTTTCCACTTAATTATTCTATAACCTCCAGGGAAAACCGCAATACAGAATTTTACACGATTTTAAACTATTATAAATTATTATAATTAAAATTTTAATTAATATTACTTATTTATAAAAGCAATTAGAAGCTTTTCTAATTAAGTAATGTCATAGTTTTATTGGATTTATTATTTTTCAATTCAGAGTAGATTTTATTTAGATAGCACAAATTTGAAAAAAAAAGTCGGTGATTTACAAAGAAAAAGAAAAAATTGTCAGGGAACACGAAAGTTATGTGCGAAATTTCATGAAATTAAGTGTGTGGGGGGGGAATACATTTAAAAAAATTACCAATATTTTCTAAAGAAAACATTTACAAAATAATTTCATTCATTTGTGAATAAGTCCTGAAAATTTCATTAAAATCGGACAATTATTTGATTTTTACAAGAATTTCAAAATAAATGTATTTTCTACGGAAAAAAAACGTGCAAAAAAAAAAAAAATTAAAAGTTGTAGAAGGCGATGACGTAAACAAACAATATTCTAACCAAAATTTCGAACGTATTAGAAAGGATTAAAATATTTAAAAAAATAATTAAAAAATACTTTGGTCTTTCATATTAATTATAACATGAATATTTTGACGATAAAACTTTATTTTCGTAAAGTCTGTGGCCTTTTTCATTACGCTATGCTGTCTTTCCTGCGAAATCGTCAAGGCACTATGTTTACTGTGTCTCAAGCTCTTCTCAGACATGAAGGGGAACTTATACGTACGATATGTTGCTAGAGATGATGGTTTTTTCATTGTCAGTCAGTTAAGTGCCATACATGATACACGCTTGATCGATCAAGTTTCGAAATAGACATGACTGACGAGGCAGAAGATTTTTCCCGCAGTATGTTGCCATTACTTTCTGTAGTAGACTGGTTGCTAACCAAGGCTATAGAACCCAATCTGTCCTGCTATTTAATCCACAGCTGGTGGGAGAAGTGACGGATTCATACCTTATCTGATTTCTTTGTTTTTATGAGAGCCAGACCATATCTGGGTTGGAGGAGCGCCACGAGGTGGTGTGATGGTTAGCAAGCTTGTCTCGCTAGAATCATTACAATTGAGTAGAGAGTTCGACCCTCACTGGGCGCCCAATACCTTTGGCCTTGTGAAATATCTAAGCTGTTTTTTTATTTAATAATTTCACCCCGAGCAAGGCAGAAATGCCACTGATGTGCGGGGGGGCTACATAACTGTAAAAAGATTAATTAGAAAAGAGTGAGGAGTACAAACTAGTTAGAAAGGAGCAATAGAAAGCTGAGAATGCAGGTGCGATGACAGATACATAGGTGGAGAGAAAGGGAAGGATATACGGGGGTGGGGAGAGAGCTAGAGTTCAGTGGTTAATAGATGAGTATTTACATTGCATTTAAATTTCTGGAGGTTGTAGCCGTCAGGAAAGCAAGGATATGGGAGCGAGTTCCACAGGCGGGAAGTGCAAGAGAAGAAGCTGCAGGAGTAGAATTGTCTGCATTTGGCTAACCTGACTGTGAATGGGTGGGACCCAGTTGCCAGTCTGGTTGCACGAGTAAACACCTGTTGAAGAGGCACCAGTGACTTAAGTTCGTTGGAGCAGAAGCCATGAAAGTGCTTAGAAAACTACCATATCTAGGTTGAAGCTGACAGTAAGAAGAAGAAGAAGAAGAAGAAGAAGAAGAAGAAGAAGAAATGGAGTAGAAGGAGATGAAGTAAAATAGACTAGAAAGAAGAAGAAGAAGAAATGGCGTAGAAAAAAGTTGATAGAGTTCAAAAAGATTTCTGGGTGTTGATTTATTTTCCACCCTACAACCCCTTTCCTCACAGACGAAACGCCGCGTGTCTCTTGCTGTCCTATCTCTATTTCTATGGCGTGTGTTTTTTTTTTTTTATAAGCGTTTCACCCCGAGCAAGGCATGTCACTGCCACTACTGCGCAGGGGGCTACATAGAGTGGAGAAATGATGGTTAAATATAGGAAATGTCAGAGGGTGGGTGATAGGCGGGTAAGGATACCGAGAATGAGGGTTTGGTAGATGAGAGTGTTCTGAGAATAATTGGGAGTTAGTGTGATGGGAGGTGTCTATTTAAACACCTGGAGATTGTAGCTGTCGGGAAAGCAGACTTGTGGAAGGGAGTTCCACAGGCGGGAAGCGCGAGATAAGAAGCTGTTGGAGTAGAATTTACGGTTACATCTTATTTGTTTAACTGTAAAAGGGTGGGACCTCTAACGAGGTACATTCCTTAGTCCAACTAGCCCTTATATTTACTAACAGAACCCATCATACCACGTACACAAAATAGAATCATCCTCATTCTTATTGTATTCTAATCGTAATAAGTAAGTTTCATTCAGACAGCTTCTTCCCAAATGCTTTGTGGAACAGACTTCCAATAAGATACTTTCCCAATAACTTCAATCTTGACCTCTTCAAATCTAGGGTTAGCAGCTATCTTTCCTGCATAACCCATGAACATCACTTTTTAAAGTTTCTCTACACACATACAACGCGACATATATGAATCTTCTACTTTGAGCGGTTTTTGGACCTTTTATTGGCTGAACATTAGTCCAAAAATGTCAGAATTACAACTTCGAATTTGTTTACCGTAATGTCGTCACATTATCGTAATCTCGTCGGATTATCGTAATCTCATTGCTTATCGTAAATTCTGGTAAGATTTTTTTTTTATTTCGAGACGGTTTAATCTGAGAATCGAGGGAGAATAAATCAACTGACAGTCGAGTGATGAGAAGCAAAAAATAAAAAATAAAATAAGGAACGAAAAATAAAATAAATATATATGGAATAATTATTATGCAACATTTTCTTGTTTTATCTTCTTTTTCTTTTGGTTACACAAAAATTTGGTTCAATGGCATAGAATTAATGTTAACTAATAAAAAGATACAAAATTAGAATTAATGTTAACTAATAAAAAGATACAAAATTAGAATTAATGTTAACTAATAAAAAGATACAAAATTAGAATTAATGTTAACTAATAAAAAAGATACAAAATTAGAATTAATGTTAACTAATAAAAAGATACAAAATTAGAATTAATGTTAACTAATAAAAAAGATACAAAATTAGAATTAATGTTAACTAATAAAAAGATACAAAATTAGAATTAATGTTAACTAATAAAAAGATACAAAATTAGAATTAATGTTAACTAATAAAAAGATACAAAATTAGAATTAATGTTAACTAATAAAAAGATACAAAATTAGAATTAATGTTAACTAATAAAAAAGATACAAAATTAGAATTAATGTTAACTAATAAAAAGATACAAAATTAGAATTAATGTTAACTAATAAAAAGATACAAAATTAGAATTAATGTTAACTAATAAAAAGATACAAAATTAGAATTAATGTTAACTAATAAAAAGATACAAAATTAGAATTAATGTTAACTAATAAAAAAGATACAAAATTAGAATTAATGTTAACTAATAAAAAAGATACAAAATTAGAATTAATGTTAACTAATAAAAAGATACAAAATTAGAATTAATGTTAACTAATAAAAAGATACAAAATTAGAATTAATGTTAACTAATAAAAAGATACAAAATTAGAATTAATGTTAACTAATAAAAAGATACAAAATTAGAATTAATGTTAACTAATAAAAAGATACAAAAATATATTATAGAATATACATCACGGTAATAATGAGTAAAGAAACAAAGAAAACCGTGTTGCAATGCGTCTCGTTCTGAAAAAAGCCTTCACGTAGAATAAAGGTTTAATTATAAGAATCAACCCTCTATTTTTTCAACAGTGAAGTTCGTCCTGTACCAGGGGTGGACTGAAACATCGGTCAACTGGACCATGCTCGAGAGCCCGGTACTGCAAGGGGGCCAGTCTGGCTGCCAATAAAATTTTCAAGGATGTCCTTGTTATACACTTCATCTAACTCGGGTCACTCAGCTGCACATTATGGTGTGTGTGTCTCATACATGGTCGTAGCTGACTCCTTTTGATTTCGCCGCACCCCTTGCCTTGTAGAAGGGAAGACGCAATAAATCATTTTAACCTTCCAAGAATATTCAGATGATTATAAACCTGGCGCTTTTGTAGTCTGTAGTACCGGTCAAGTCTTGGCGAACAATCTGAAGATGGTCATTCAATCCACCTGCTCCCATCTCCGTCACTCCCAAAAGCCACTAAAATCTTCATATGACTGCTAGAATTTGCAAAGAAAGGACACCATTTTCCTAATTCCTGCCTGTTACCAAGCATTTTAGTTAAGTTAAAATATTGAATTTTGTTCGACATGTCATGCTTTCTTGTTACTATCAGCATGTGTCCATGAACATCTTTATGACCTTGAAGTTTTCAAACTTTTTAAGCATATATATATATATATATATATATATATATATATATATATATATATATATATATATATAAAGCAATCTGTGAGTCTGTGCGTGACTGTTCCCTATGCACGCCTACATTTTTTAAGCTGTGCCATTGAAACTTTCTGGGGACACATATCTACAGGGAAGCCAGGTCGACACATACTTTTTTCAGTTTAAGTGCAGCAATTGTCCTTTTTGCACTTTTTGGCCAATGGGCATGATTGTTTACATTTGCTCCGTAAAACATCTACGATCTAAGATGGTTGCTGAATTACGTCAAAGAAATCAAATCACACGTGTCAAACGCCACTAAAATATTAATTATTAAAAAAAATGAGCCTTTATATTTACTTTTTATTCCAACGTTTTACGTCACAGAAATCAAATCACACGTGTTGTTTTATTAAAAAAAAAAAAAAAATGAGCCTTTATATTTAATTTTTATTCCGACGTTTTAAAAATTCATTTGGTCAACAAAAAAATGTGAATATTTTTCCCCGTAATTTTGAAACAAAAGAAATATTTTTTTTTAAAAAAGTGTTTTTTTTTTCAAACAAAAACAAAATATGTAAAATAAAAAGTGGCATCTTCTCCTACTAATAAAATGTTCTGAGTTGACCGGGCAACGCCGGGCTATGATACTAGTCTTGAACTAAATCCAGTATGCACAGTTCACCTGCTGCATAGCCTCTACATGTGGCATTTGACTGTAAAGAGCGGGGGTGCATTGTATTTTCTGCCCGAGAGCCTATAATACTCTCAGTCCGCCACTGTCCTGTACAAGCCCAGTGAGCCACTTGAGGTAGAAGGGTTACAGAGTAAGAGGAACAATTTTGAGCGGATAGGTGAGGAAGATAACAGTTAACACTGGACTTGAACAGTGATCAGGGAAGCATCCTCTTGGGTGTTGGTTCCACTGCACATATCTAGGAATATCTCGTCTAGTTTAAGTAAAGTATTTAGTTAAAAATTCACTTTAAGTTAGCCAGTTTAACATATCCCTGATGAAGGTCGGAGAAAACGGTGACCGAAACGTTGCGACAACAACAACAAAGATAAGGACAATTTCGTTTTCACAGAGCAGTGGTTCGCGAGAAGAAGCTGCTCGAGTGTAACTTACATCTCACCAATGGAGTACGGAAAGAATGAGGATGATTTCCTACATTGTGAGTCGCAGGACAGGTCGTTGCAGGACAGGTCGTCGCAGGACAGGTCGTCGCAGGACAGGTCGTAGCCGTCAAGGTTGGATTAGCGGAACTAAGGGATGTGGCTCGTCTGAGTACTTTACATAGAAGTAACGATAGAGCAGTGAGAGGCTTGCTATATATCGTCTTCGAGAAAGGGGTTGTAGTGTGGAAAATAATTTATCACCCACAAGGACGCGGAGACGCTTTTGATATCTATCAAGACTAGAAAGTGAGATCTCATCAGAAACATGCCCAAATATGGCAGCAATGTTCTATTTACACACACACACAGACGCAAAATATTTTCCCCTGTGCCATATCTTCTCATGATGTTGGCGATCACCTCTGTGCACTTTTAAAAATTTTATCTTTTTGTTACATCTCCTAAATTCTGTCATCTATTTACTTTCATTTGCTAGGTAAGTTATGCTTCGTTTACCTCTGTTCTCTTTGTCTTAAAACTGTCCTGTGAGTATCAAATTTTCCAATCCTTCTTTCCTTATTATGCACCCAAGGAATTTCAGCTAGCTCTTTCAGATGTTACACATGATTGTCCTTTTTGTTGCCATTTTATCGAAACTTTATCGTTGCTAATATATTCAGGCCATAGTATTCTCAGTATCCATCTGTAGAACTTGGTCCTGGGTAAGACAGTAAACTGCATCCGGCAGCAAGGCCTCCAATTGAGAGTTTCTGAAGAGCATGGAACCAGCTATTAATTGCTGTTGTTTTCAGGTCTACCCTGACCCGGAGTAGTAGCACCTGCTAGGGTCCCAGCTATGGGCAAATAGTTAACCCCCAAACTGGGCTCAAAACACCATGAAAGAATAAAAATACACTTTTATAGAAATATATACATAAAAATAGACTTTCATAGAAAAGTATACATTTTTAAAGAAAAAATTATTATCATAACACATTTTTAAAGGAAACAAAATATCCCCAGCAAAACCTTTTTGAATACAAAACTAAAAACTAAGACATTTTCAGTTTTCTAAAATAGAAAAGAATAGAAACAATTTTTTTAAAATCAAAATCTGACTAAATCAACCTTCTCACTATAACCAAATATAAAAAAAAATACCTATAAAATCCCACCTTTTTGGCATTAAATAACCCACAGAGATGTTGATATGCCGTTAAACAAAACTCAAACTCTGTAGAACTAGATTTCTATTGCTACAAGTCTCTTCTTCATCTTTGAGGAGATTGTCCAACATTCCCTACTATATTGGAGAATTGATATTACCTAACAGGTCAGCCATCAACAATAGCCCGATGAAAAGAAATGCACCGAAAACACTTTCATGACCCTCCAATTTCATATTTCATATACAATGCGGAACAAAAGGCTCATAAAATATCAGGGGCTTCTGAAAAACGCAACGAGTCAAAAAATATATTGTTCTACCTACTAATTCTATCACAACTATAATTGAAGAGTTTATCTAAACTCAACATAAAATTTATGGTGCAATGGATATCGGTTGGGAATGTGCCGAGTTCGAATTCCGGTCGAATTCGTTTCATTCACTTACGCACAAATACCCTCGGGAATAGTATTATTCCATCTGTTCTCCATTCAGCTATGGTTTGAATAGCAGGACATATTAGGTTCTATAGCCTTGGTTGGCAACCAGTCTACCGCAGAGCGAAATGGCAATCTACTGTGGAAAAATCTTCTGCATCATCAGTCATGTCTCAAAATAGACATAATCGCTCAAGAGTGTATCACGTAGTGCAATTAACTGACTAATGTCGAAAAACAATAAAAAACTTAATCAATACAAAATTAAACAACAAGCCAAAACTTGAAATAGGAATTTACTCTATCACCTGCAATAATTGCCAGAAAGAATATATTGGAGAAACCTCAATATGTTTATAAATAAAAGATTATATGAGCAAGAAAGAGACATTTAAAAAAATACAAAAAACAACACATTAAACGAATTAGTTTTTTGCCGTAAAGAAACTGACCACACTTTGGACATGAAAATGTTAAAAGAGAATGTAATTCACTGAGACGAAAATGTTTAGAAAGTGCTTAAATCGGTAGATCAACAACAGTAAAATTGCGTTTAGGTTCTTACAACGTTTCACGATACTTGACAGATCTTTTATCACAATGTAAGATATTTAATAAAAAAATCATGGAAGCAAAAAAAAAAAAAAAAACAAAGAAAGAAAACGAATCTAAATGAAACTGGCTTGATTATATACCAAAATACACACACACACACACACACACACACACACACATATATATATATATATATATATCTTTTCTAAATGTAAAATTCCTAGCGTTCCTCGTTCATGATGAGGTGTTGTCGCACCAACAAGCAAAGTTCGATGAAGCCTTAATAGACGAAACATGTCACATGAAAAAGATTTTTTTTTCAGTTTATCATAAAGCTTTTTCCATATATATGAGGATATATATATATATATATATATATATATATATATATATATATATATATCAACAACAGTATTGGAGAAATTGTATGACAAAGTGGGAAAAGTTTTTGTGACGTGTTCTATTCTCCAGGATTTCATCGGACTTCATTTGTTTTCATCCATATATATTTTATGTTTTATTCCATATGTTTTATTCCATATATATATATATATATATATATATATATATATATATATATATATATGGAAAAAAACACGTCACAAAAACTTTTCCCACTTTGTCATACAATTTCTTCAATACTGTTGTTGATATATATATATATATATATATATATATATATATATATATATATATATTTATATTAACGAAACTGGTTATAAACAACCAACAATTTGAAATGATTTGTTTGAACATTATTTTAGATATTCTGTTTATAATCAAACAGTCTTATATATTTATTTCTACCGGCCTGATTATTTACGCTAAATTTTTGTTACAAAAAGGATTCGAACCTGCGAACTCTATCCACACAAGAGAAGCCACCATTTGATCTGACGCGCCTTAGACCTCTCGACCACGAGTGACGATCAGTCTAAGAAGCCTATAACATAATTTTCGAATTCATCGTAATAACCATCTCTGCTCTGAAATGTATCGTCATGTCAACATGTTACGGAAATTAACGAAGATTAACGAAACTGGTTATAAACAAACGACAATTTGAAATGATTTGTTTGAACATTATTTCTGATCGATACACGTATTTAAGTAGATATTCTGTTTATAATCAAACAGTATTATATATTTATTTCTACCGCCCTGATTATTTACGCTAAATTTATATATATATATATATATATATATATATATATATATATATATAGTCATCCGCAGATATATATGTTTCGCTGTATCACAGCTCATCAGTACGGTTGATTTAACCCAGGATTGAAACCCGACCAAATTGGCGTCAGTCGGCGATTCTACCTCTGAGTTACTGGCAGACTTTTTAGCGTGTATATTATCATTATACCTGTCCAATAGCTGAGAGTGTTCTAATTCATTACTGAATGAACGATGCGTAGATGCCAGAGTAGCTATTGTTTCTCAAAGTCTACCATTCTTCTAGAGTGCTCAATCAGTGTGTGAGTACAGCTACGGATACCTAAAAAAAGGATGCCTAAGGTTTCAAATGCCTTTTAAAAATTAGAAATATTTCTTGAAGTTTTTATTCTAGTTTTAATTCCGAGCAAATAAATCAATTTCCACATTTCCAATAATACTTTGATTTATTTCAAATCCATTGTAAATTGACTGGAATGAACTCGCTAAATTCAGACATACTGACAAAACTGTCAAGACAGCATAATTCTCTATTAAATCTTTCAAAAACAAAATATACTTTTCTGTAACTTTATTTAAGTAAGAGTAACTGATTTAAAGTTCAATAAATGTGATTTTGAAACAAATATTACTTACTTTCAGTTTAAAATAATGTAATATAACAATCTCGCCCCACCCGAGGAAAGGCTGATGCAAGCGGGGGTGTTTTCCGGTCGTTGAAAGGAACGGATGTTTGTTTGACCTTATTTCCGGCAGTAGCGGAAATGGCTACAAGAGGCAAACAGAACAGGTGTCTCTGAGAATTACGTGGGCGTGCGTGGGCGTGCGTGGGCGAGGCAAAAATCGGAAGTTCCGGTTTGGAGATTATAAAAAGACCTCGGCGCACGGATTTGAGAGAGACAGACGAAGACAGAGAGACTGAGGCAGACGAGAGAGCCAGACCAGACCAGAGGAGCAACAGAACAGACGACCCCCCCGTCAACCCTTAGAAGCGCGCTCCCTCAACTCTCTCTACCCTAGGCTACACGGTTCATCGTCATCAATAAAAATATAACTCATATTTTTATATATATGCGTGTTTGTTGTTTGTCGCTATATAACAAACACACAGCAAAGCATTTTTGGCACGAAGGTGGAAATTTTAATTTTGTTGAGAAAATTGGTTTTATTATTAAAGCCAGGAATCATTGGAGAATGTAAATCATCTCAGTCAGTTAAGTGCGATACGTGATACACCACGCTTGGGCGATCATGTCTCGAAAGAGACATGACTCACTGGGCAGAAGATTATCCCGCAGTAGGTTGCCATTGCTTTCTGCGGTAGACTGGTTGCCGACCAAGGCTATAGAACCCAATCTGTCCTGCTATTTAACCCATAACTGGAAGGAAGAGACGGATTAATACCTTTCCTAAGGGTATTTGCGCGTAAGTGACTACAATGGATTCAACTGGAATTCGAACTCGGCTCCCCGGCTCCTCGTTCCGAGCCGATATCCACTGTACCACAACGTAAATCAACTACTATTTCTGTTTTAAACATTTTGCCTGTATTTCTTTAAATCTGCTCTTAATAGTAACATAATAAATTCAATAAAACTATGACATTATTCAATTTAATACGCTTTTAATTGCTTTAATAAATGATATATATTAAGGACATTATAGTCTGAAGAAAAATTTTCGATTAATAATGAAATTTGAAAAGAATTATAATATATTATAACATTATATCATGGATATAACGATAAATTCGAATATTATTATATAATACATTATAATATAATTATAATAAATATTCATTGTTTTATTTTTATATTGAGCACTCTTTTAAATTAATGTTTTGAAGGTTTCAAATGTTTTCTTCTTTCCTTATTCATTTATATATATATATATATATATATATATATATATATATATATATTATCGTATCACCCCAAGAAAGGCGGTAATGCCACTGATGTGCAGGGGGCTACATAAAAGTAAAAAGATTACATAGGAGGTGAGTAAAGAGAAAGACAAACCAGTTAGAAAGGAGCAAGAGAAGGCTGGAAATACAAGTGTGATGACAGTTGCAAAGGTAGAGAGAAAGGAAAATATATACAGGGTGATGTAGAAAGAACTAGAGTCAAGTGGTTAAGAGATGGGTATTGACATTGCATTTAAATTCCTGGAGGTTGTAGCCATCAGGAAAGCAAGAATATGGAAGCGAGTTCCACAGGCGGGAAGTGCGAGAAAAAAAGCTGGTGAAGTAGAATTGTCATCTGCATTTGGTTGATCTAACTGTGAATGGGTGGGACCCAGTCGCCAGTCTGGTTGTACGAGCAAACAACTGTGGCAGGGGCACCAGTGATTTAAGTTCATCGGAGCAGAAGCCATGAAAATATTTATAGAACAGACAAAGGGAGGCCACATCTCGTCGGTGGGGAAGTGGCTGGAGTCGAGCCGCCAAGTCGGTACCTATCACATTACTGATTCTCCTATGGAGACTGTCAAGAACACTGAGACGGACAGCGAGTGCGCCTGACCATATATGACAGCAGTATTCAATGCACAGACGGATGGTTGATTTGTATATATGTAAGATAGATTCAGGAGGCAAAAACATCCTGGCCCGACACAGTGACCCAACCTTCCTAGCAGCGGATTTAGCTATTGACTCAATGTAATGGTTCCACTTGAGATCGGAAGATATATACAGTACTGTGCAAAAGTATTACGACAAGAACTTCTTTATCTTTTATGAGGCATATTGACAGAAAATAAACAATTTAATTAAAGTAATTTTATTTGATTTACTCAACAAATATCTTTAATAAGAAAAAATACTTGTTACAAAATAAATTTAATATTTAGTATAATAGCCTTTTGCTTTGATCAAAGCCTTCATTCTGTCAGGCACTGACATCACAAGCTTCTTCAATGTATCTAATGGTATCTCCTGTTCGCAAAGCGTGTCTTGCGAAGTAACATTAGATTTATCAATTTTTTATCCAAAATATCCCATAGATGTTCAATAGAGTAGTTTCAAGATAACTTGTTTAATAGAAAATAGGGAAAATTAAATATAACTTCTTTTTAATACATTTCTTTTACACCTAGTTTTAAATAATCAATATTTATTAGCAATTTACTTGGCTTTTCACCCTGTATTTGAATTTCAGTGAGGTTTTTCGGAAAATCACCCCTGTTCTAATACTTTTGAACACTACCGGTAGTGTGCAAAGTGTTAGGACAAGGGTGATTTTAAACTTTATTTTGATGACTCATAAAAGACAAAATACTTCTTGTCCTAATACTTTGCACAGTACTGTATATATATGTTCTAATACTTTGCACAGTACTATATATATATATATATATATATATATATATATATATATATATATATATAAGTCATGGTTACTAATGGAAGTATATTCCACTGTTGGATATTTAAAGTGCTCAATACAAAAGTAGAGTAGAAATATTTGGTAATTATTATTACTATAATAATAATGGGAGACTGCATAATTACAGAAAATAGTTTTTTCATTGGTTATTTTTGTGAAGGAAGAAATAGGCTTTGCGCCTCATCCTTCTAATTAAGTTTTGTGGACTGATTTGGCGAAATAATACCGTTTGCGAGGGAGTGGAAGTTTTTTAATGTTTGTTATTTCCATAGTTGCAAAAACAAAAAACAAAAAAAAGAAGTAAATGAGGACAGCGCCCAAATGAAAGGAGAAAATAATAATTGTTGTGGATTCCGGCTGAGGAATCACACAAAATAATGAACGACAAAACAGATACTTGACATAGAGAAATAGGTTATAGACTAAACTATCGCCCGGTTCACACTCCACCCACGTCTATTGAACAGGTGAAGAGGCTCATCCCTTGTTTCCTGTTTAGGATGTGGTTTCCGGTTTTTCTCTTTTCCAATCTTTTCACTCTATTTTATTTTTTTTTTCAATTGGAGTAGATAGACTAAACTATCGCCCGGTTCACACTCCACCCACATCTATTGAACAGGTGAAGAGGCTCATCCCTTGTTTCCTGTTTAGGATGCGGTTTCCGGTTTTCTCTTTTCCAATCTTTTCACTCTCTTATATTTTTTTCAATTGGAGTCGATAGACTAAACTGTCGCCCGGTTCACACTCCACTCACGTCTATTGAACAGGTGAAGAGGCTCATCCTTTGTTTCCTGTTTAGGAATATTATATATAAAGGCTCATTTTTGTTTTGTTTTTTTAATAAAAAAATATTTTAGTCGCGTTTGACACGTGTGATTTGATTTCTGTGACGTAATTCAGTAACCATCTTAGATCTTAGATGTTTTACGGAGCAAATGTAAACAATCATGTCCATTGGCCAAAAAGTGCAAAAGGGAAAATTGCTTAACTTAAACTGAAAAAATATGTGTCGACCTGACTTCCCTGTAGATATGTATCCCTAGAAAGTTTGAATGGCGTAGCTTAAAAATGTAGGCGTGCATAGGGAATAGTCACACACAGACTCACAAATTGCCCTTTATGCAAATAAATATATATATACTGAGAGAAAAACTCAACGCATGATTAAACGGTTATAAATTCAGAATTTCTTTCAGCAATCTAAAAAAATTACAATTGCCTCGTTCAGACTGATGATGATTTAATTGCTTCAGTTTACTTTCTTTCACCATACGGTCAGTTTTAAACTCATTGGAATGACATAGTGTAATCATTTCAATGTTTTTTTTTTCAAATTAGCTCATTTGCAGTCGTGTGTATAGCTTTGAAAAATATTGTGACATCTGTGATTGTAGATTTTTATCCCGCTCATACACTACGAGTCGATTAGATGTCAGTTAGTTGTCTTACGGCCATTGTTTTTGATGGACGTTACTTCAAGGAAGCGTACGGAAATTGTAACGCAGCACGAACACACTGGCAAGCCTTACAGAGAGATCGCGGATATTGTTGGTATCATCCTTTCAACTGTCAGTCGTGTCATTAAGTCGAAGAGACAAACTGGATCCATCAGTCCAAAATGTAAAGGAAAATACTGTAGGAAGGAAAAACAACTCCAAGGAACGACGTATACGTGATCAAGGAAAATGTGAAAGATTCTAAGAAAATATTATTCCTTTTCTTTTTATTAATTTGCATCACAGTGTAAGTTAGATTTCAGAAGAATGGATCTGTAGGAAGATGGTGATATAATGTAAAGTTTTAAATGTGTGTTCGTTGGTAGTAATGTATTAAAAAAATACTTTATTTATTCTATTATATATATATTACGAAATGTTACGTAAACTTACGAAATGAAATTAACTGGCATATTTTTAATGTCATATGTTTTACGACATATTTTTTACTTTTTGATTTGGTTTGGTTTCGTTTGTTTTACGGCATATCAACCTCAATGGGTTATTTAATGCCGACAAGATTTTTACAGTAGCTTTATATGAAGAGCATATACTTTCTTTGTAAAATGGATTTCGTTGAGAGTCAGATGTATTGCTGGTAATATTTTTTCCTTCACGTATTTTTGTTGGTAACATTTTCTCTTCAAAACGTTTTGTTGGCAATATTTTCATCGAAACGAGTTTTGTTGGTAAATACATTCATAGTATTTTGAATTCAGTTTGGAGGTTAACTTTTTACCCATAGCTGGGACCCTAACAGATGCTACCACTCCGGGTCAGGGTTCTATTTTTTGAACATTATTTTAAAAATAATATATCTCTTGGTAGTTTTCGGCAGTAGTAGAAGATTCCCACTTCAATATACGATCTGAAATATCTGTACTCATTCTACTACTAATACTACTGAATATTATCAATAAATACTAAGTCTTAATTTACTTAAGAACTCAACATTATAAACAGAATCTATTTCCTGGCTGTTCTAGTAGATGCTAATAATGATGATTTTAATGATGTGCCGTGTTCCTTCAGGACGTAGGCGATCATGGACTTCCACTTGGATCAGTCTCTTGTAGCTCTCAATATAGAGCTGTGTATATTTATTATAAATGATATTTTAGAACATGGTAAATTTTTTTATATATCCACTACAAATCGTACGATTTGTAGTGGATATATAAAAAAATTTAACATGTTCCAAAATATCATTTATAATATATATATATATATATATAAACAAATGTATAGCTTACAAACAAATAAGTTTTGTTTTTTAATATAGTACAGATAAAAAAGTAATCTAAATTTACATACTTGTAATTACTTAAAATTTGGTGATCTTTACAGTAGATCGTGAAATCTTCATTTGTGAATGTAGTTTGCTCTTGGACATTATAAAATAAAATGATTTTTTTAAAATTAAATAACATAACTAAATAAGTAAATTAAGTTATTAAAATTATTTTGCGATGGTAGAAATGAACTAATTTATGTTAAATTTATATATATTTAGTATTTACATTCAATTTTACATACGTATTTTAATATCATTTTATATACATTTATTCTAATATATTGTAAAGTAACATGATTTTATGGGCTTTTATTTTAAAACTTTTCCAGTGATATTAAAACTTCAGTATTTGTGGCGGACAGACGTAAAGTTGAATAAAATGAATTAAACCTGATTTTGATTTTTCCGCTCATATATATATATATATATATATATATATATATATATATATATATATATATATATATTGACAAAGGACGTATAATCAAGAACGACTTAACTCGAAACGATGTAACCCGATGTTTACCTGTATTTCTGATTGTAGGTATTTATAGTTAGGATAATGATAACTTAAACATAAAAATCAAAATCCTCTACTAAGTGTTCCAAGAAAAATAGGCTTCAAGATAAACCTTTCCAAAACAGAAAATGTCATCTAGAATTTGAATGAAAACAACATTTATTGTTTCGTCGAGGTGAATAATACACAGGGAAAAATGAGTGCTTAAGATATTTATTCAGCACAGTATCCGGTGCTAACGGGTATATACAAAAATACAGAACAATAAGTTACAAATAATTAACAAGACAAACTTACATGCAAAAGAGAGGAGGGTTTAAATAGTGAATAGTCAATGAAGTAAATCAGTCTGAATATTAATTTGCTTGTTACAACTTATTAAAAACGATTATTTAAATACATACTCGTAGACTCTTTCAGCCTATGAGACAGTCCAACGATTAGAGTGCTGAAGGGGTGCTAGCTACTCTATGCCAATATTTTCGCCCAACACTACATATTGCAGCAAAACTCAAACTCATATCAATGTTTTTAAATAAATTCGTCAGATCGAGACTTTTATGTGGATGTCATGCCAGGTGCGATTTCTGTTCAGTAATATATAAACTGTTAGCCGTATAAGTACAACCGCTTTCTACGACCAATGGTTAAAAATAACCTTGAACGAGTGAAGCTTGGGGGTCTTGACAAAGATCATCCGCTTTTGAACATTGTGGACTGGTGCTACAGATTCGCAAATAAAGAACTGTACTAAATAAAAGAAGCCACATCACTTGGTGACTACAAACAACAACACCAACTAAAATGAATAAAGATAAAATAACAGTATAATGAAGATGTTGATATTCCACATTACTTCAATTGAAAGATTTGGCAGGAAATCGCCCTCAATGCTGAAAAGATCAATAACAGCGACTGGACTTGAAAAAGGTATTTTGTTGAAGAAAATTTTTAAAAGAAAGATTTTATGAATTTCAATCGAAAGCAATACTGGCTCCTCGGCCAATGAATACTTTGAAAATAAAGAAAACGAATTCTTCGGTAAAGATCAAACGTGCACTCTCACCGATAGACATCATTTACATTATTCAGGCTATTGTCCTCACCTTTATTGCCATGTTTACTACATTTAGGCTGTTGTACGCACCGGCCTTCTTCAGGTGCTAAAAACTTTGAACCGAAAACTTTATTTCGATCACCCTCATTCCATGTGCGATGCCACTTCTGTCAGTCATGGAGTTATCTCCCTTTAAATTAACTCTAAGTTATTTGCTCACTGTACCCTGATATTGAACTCACAACTCTTTAGGTCAAGTCACTGAAGCTGACCAACGTCTCTATTCACGGGGCCACGTGAAGAAGGCCGGTGCGTACAACGACCGAAACCTCGTAAACATGGCAATAAAGATGAGGTCAATAGTCCGGATGACGTAATTAATGTAAGTACTGCCTCATCTCAGAAGTATAGACAAATAAAGACCGAGAGACACTAGGTAATTTTCGATACTTAAGATTTAAAATCAATTTTGAAAAAATAGAAAAGCGTTTTAAAGCTTTCATTTTAGCTTTAATTTGAAAGCTGAATAAGTAAATTTATTATTTCCAGTAAGCAAAATACTATTTGACAATCAGATAGAAATTATGCTGATTGGAATTTACTTTTTGGTGTTACTTTCAATAAAATCATTTTGACATATTTGTAAACGAAAGTTAATCGTCGGTTTTAAAAATCTTCCAAAAATTAAAATTATTTATAAATGGAACGTTGTCTGTGTGTGTGTATGTGTCTGTGTGTGTGTCCGTTACCTATAAACTCCGAAACAGCTGAACCGATTTTCTTGAAAATTTACACAGTTGTACTATAAGCGTCTGCGAGTGTTCTTAGCTAGGTTTTGTGTCGAGGTGCCCCCGATAAATATCGAAAATTAATAATCGAAAAAATTGGGTTATAGAAGGAATGATCCGATTTTAATCAAATTTGATACTCATAGACAAAGACATAAGAAACGATATTTAGAAGTTTCAAGGTTGCAGTTCTTACAATAGTGCAGAAAATCGATAATATATATATATATATATATATATATATATATATAAAAGGGAAGATGTTTGTGTGTGTGTCTGTTTATCTGTCTGTATTTCTGTATTTTTTTTTTAGTCTTTTTATTTTAGTTTTTGCTTCGGGTTTGGCTCTAAGTAGGTATAATTGTAGTTCTTAGTCTCAGCCATAATACCATTTACTCAGAAGACTTATTTAGCCTTCAAAATTCAGTTTACGAAGGAAAAACTTATTTGATATCGATACCAGGAAATCAAAATTTTACTTACATCCATTCATTTTTCTTTCAGTCTACGGTTTCGCTTTAACTGGAAACAACTATTGCTTTTTAGTCTTTCGTGCCAACGTCCAAAGAGTCTGAGCTCCAGGACCATGGATTAGTTTTAAAGCTTTCATTACACCCGAGCAACGCCGGGCTATACTGCTAGGAAAATATACTTTTCTGAAACTTTATTAGCTGATTTAAAGTATAAATAATCTGATTTTAACCCCCACCCCCACAAAAAAAAACACACAAAAAACTTTCAGTTTAAATAACAGTGAAATAGATTTTAAAAAAAAACAGTAGCATTGATGACGTAGTTCCGTTATCGCTCCTAAGACGCGTAACAAGTGCTGAAAATTTTAGTTATTTGAATTCCAGTTGAATTCGTCGCATTCAGTTATGCACAAATACCATTGGGAAAGATATGAATCTGTCTCTTCCTTCCAGTTATGGGTTAAATAATAGGACAGCTTGGGCTCTATAGCCTTGGTTGGCAATCAGTCTACCGCAGAAAGCAATGGCAACCTACTGCGGGATAATGTTCTGCCCAGTCAGTCATGTCCCTTTCGAGACATGATCGCCCAAATCGTGTATCACGTGTGGCACTTAACTGATTGACTGACAGAGACTTTATCTGTTAAAACATTATTTAAAAAATGACAGATGCGCCCCTTTTTGACATAATTCTTAAGTACTCAGTATTCTTGAAAATGTTAGAAAATATTCCTCGTAATCTTATTTTAGGAATGTTGACTTTAAATTTATATTACTATAGTCATAGCTCGTATTTTCTGTTAATGTCCTGTATGGTCGACTATACTTTCAAAAATGGGCACGTTATATAATATTTTATATACATAAAAATAAAAACATATTCTAAAAATCTTGATGCAAAATGATTTATATGAAGCTTTTCAATTTTTATTAGTAAATATAATTTTCACTTAATTACCTAACCGGATGAAAGTAAGGCAAAAATTTAAAAGATTTATATATTATTAATTATTATAATTAAAATTTAAAAAGAGAAGACAGTTCTTGTAAAAATTCATTATTCATCGAAAAAGGTTTTGTTCTTAAGTGTTCTTAACAGATCTTATTTATAAAAGCAATTAAAAGTTTTTCTGATAAAATAATGTCATAGTTTTATAGCATTTAATTTATGATTCGGAGCAGATTTAGTAGTAGAAATTTGCAAAAAAAAAAAGAAAAAAAATGGTTAAAAAAAATCCTGCTTTTAAATAATACTAAAAAAATATTCGAATGAAAATTTAAATTCTCGAAATTTCATGAAATTAAGTGTTGGGGATACCCTCCCACTTACCTCATCTCATACGTAACATTAAAAAATATTATTACCATGATTTTCTAAAGAAACAAATTCAAAAATAATTTAATTCCCTTGTAAATAAGTCCAAAAAGTTCCATTACAATCCAACAATTATTTGATTTTTGCAAGAATTTCCAAAAAGCACTCATCGTAAATATTACGTCAACCGCTGACCCCACCCCACCAAAAAAAAAAAAAAAAAAGACGAGATTTTTAACTAAAATTTCAAACGTGCGAAAAAAGAATAAAAAAAAATAATCAAATAATTAAAATATAATTTGTTCTTTCCTATTAATAACAAATATTTTATCGATAAAACTTGGTTTTTATTAAGTTCGGTTTTTTCTTTATCATGCTATGCTGTATTTTTTTTTTTTCAGCGAAAAAGTGGAAGCTCCGATATTACACACTGTTTAGTGTTTAATAAATATAAATGAAGGGTCTATTTAAAATGCGAAATACCCTCTGGAGCAACATTTGTATCAATAAAATGTCGGATTAAAAATAAATTCATTAATTCTTTATCTATATCTATATTTGTGTGTGTGTGTGTGTGTGTGTGTGTGTGTGTGTGTGTGTGTGTGTGTGTGTGTGCGCTTTTATTTGGGTGCATGTGCGTATGCATTTGTTTCTCTGTGTGTGCGTTTGTTTGGTGTGTGTGTGTGTGTGCTTTTATTTGGATGCATGTGCGTATGCTTTTGTTTCTCTGTGTGTGCGTTTGTTTGGTGTGTGTGCGTTTGTGTGTGTGTGTGTGCTTTTATTTGTGTGCATGTGCGTATGCTTTTGTTTCTCTGTGTGTGCGTTTGTTTGGTGTATGTGTGTATGTGTGTGTGTGTGTGTATACGCGCGCGTGTGACTAAAATGTTCTTTTCATAAAGTTAGATTATTGTATCTAATTTAACGTAAACATTTGTATTTCTTAAACTGTAAAAAAAAAAAACAAAAAAACAAACTCAGTCATTATATGTAATCACATACACACACGTCTCCATACATATAAAATATATAATTTTACGCGAACATACACACCTAAACATATACACACACACGCACACACACATATGGAGAATTACACACGCACATATATTCACGCACACATCTGTTTCAAGTATTGAATAATTCAGCCAATAAAAAACGTCAAACCAGTAAATGCATAGGTCAATATCGTTTCTTCATAGTGACGGTCAAACAAAATTTTCACACACACACACACACACACACACACACACACACACACACACACACACACACACACACACACACAGAAACAAAAGCATACGCACATGCACACAAATAAAAGCGCGCGCGCGCACACACACACACACACACACACAAGCATACATACACGCACACAAACGAACAAAAACACACGCAGAAACAAATTGAAGCACACACGCACAATACAGACACAAAAACACACATATACAAACAAAAGCATACACACAATTAAAAACAAGCAAAAACACACACACAAACACACACACAAACAAAAGCGCACACACAAACAAAAGCACACACAAAAACAAACAAGCCAGCAAAAGCACATAAACACACAATTAAAAACACACACACACACACAAACTCTTAAGCTTGGCTTATTTCTCCAACGATGTCAGTGGTTTTTTTCTGACCAACTGAAAGTAAACACCTTCCATTCAGAGAACAGACGCTGCATAGTCATCACACCTTCATGCAATTTGCCATGCCAAACGAAGCCAACTTTAGTATAAACCTATATTCATTCTAGGAAACACACACACACACACACACGCATATATATATATTGTGTATTTAGGTAGCAATCTCTCTTTTATGCAGTTTTCATTGAAAATAACTGGCCAAGTATTATCATTTAGTTTTTTTATATTTTTCATGCGTTTTTATGATTTTATTCTTTTCAGAACGCAAATTATATAAATCATAAAAACATGAAAAATTATATAAAAAACTTAATGATAATATTTTGTCTCTCATTTTCAATGAAAACTATATATATATATATAGCAGTTTTTTGGTCATAATTCCGAAAAAAAAAAAGAAAAACGACTTGAATGTAGGTAAATTCCACAGGACCCTATTAATTCTAAATATTTACACTGATCTACCTACAGGGTACAATGCAATTTAATTTATTTATTTACAGGGCCAATCGGGGTGACTAGTTCGAATTCCAGTTGCATTCCTTGCATTCTCTTACGCAAAAATACCCCTGGGAAATGTATTAATTTGTCTCTTCCCTCCAGTTATGGGCTAAATAATAGGACAGATTGTGTTCTATAGCCTTGGCTGGCAACCAGTCTACCGTGGAAAGCTATGGCAACCTACTGCGAGTTAATCATCTGCTCAGTCAGTCATGTCCCCTTTCGAGACATGATCTCCCAAAGCGGGCATCACATATGTCACTTAACTAATGACTGACTAACAGGGCCAATATTTATTACTATTAAAAAATTAAAAATTTTCTTAAATCGGATTGATATTTCAACGGATAAATTTAACACCCATCTCATCAGAGAAACAAAAATGTTATGGTATCGCTGACGAGATTTAAGAAAATGTTATTTTTGTATATATATAGTCATCTGCAGACAGATATGTTTCGCTGTATCACAGCTCATCAGTACGGTAGACAGCCGATTGCTTTTTTACCCAGGATTGAAACCAGACCGAATTGGCGTCAGTCGGCGATTCTATCTCTGAGCTACAGGGCTCTCAGTAGAAGGAGGCAGACTTTTTAGCGTGTATATTATTATTATACACGCCCAGTGGCCGAGAGTGTTCTAATTCATTGCTGAATGAACGATGCGTAGATGCCAGAGTAGCTACTGTTTTTCAAAGTCTACCATTCTTCCAGAGTGCTCAATCAGGGTGTGAGAGCGTAAATAGTCATCCGCAGACAGATCTGTTTCGCTGTATCTCAGCTTATCAGTACGGTTAGATAGCCGATTGCATTTTTACCCAGGATTGAAACCCGACCGAATTAGCCTCAGTTGGCGATTAAACCTCTGAGCTACGGGCTCTCGGTAGAAGGAGGCAGACTTTTTAGCGTGTATATTATCATTATACACGCCCAATAGCTGAGAGTGTTCTAATTCATTGCTGAATGAACGATGATATAAATTCAAGCCTGGTATTTGAAATAGAAATTTTTTAAAAAAGATGTCACACTGCGAGAAACATGGTGGCTACATTGATCTAAAGACATCTTGCTATATTTACCTTACTCGTCGCTGTGTTGCTTTTTGGTTTCTTCAACTCTACCCCGCCTTTAAGAATATTCATCAAAAACTGGTGTCAGCTAAGCTAATGAGAATTAAGCTGCTGTCAGACCCGACAGAAAATTGCAACAAATGAGATGCGGGGTAAACACGTCTATGAATTATTAAAGCGATTATACATTGATCGAAGTACAATGCAACCTAAGCTTGTAACAGGGTGAAACTGGAAACAAATACAATGCAAATTTTGTTTACCTTACATTCTGCCTTTTTTATTTTCGCCTTTTTTTTTATTTGGCTTCTGATAAAATCAAACAAAGCTTCCGTCATAAACACACACACACAGCTCATTTTTTATAACCCAAATAGATCCAATGTTGCGATTCGCACAAAACTGTTCTTCAAAATGATGGCCTCTTCAGTTATTAAAAGATACGCTTCTCTGTGTTTAATAATCTGCTGTGAGTGACGGCTATTAAATTGTAGCAGTAGGAAGATGGGTTAATGTTTTTTGAATTGGCCTTGTGTCATGTGGATGTGCGTTGTGGTGCAGTGGATATCGGAACGACAAATCGGGGTGCCGAGTTCGAATTCCAGTTGAATTCCTTGCATTCACTTACCCACAAATACCCTTTGGAAAGGTACTAATCCGTCTCTTCCTTCCAGTTATGGATTAAATAATAGGACAGATTGGGTTCTATAGCCTTGGTAGGCAACCAGTCTACTGCAAAAAGCAATGGGAACTTACTGCGGGATAATGTTCTGCCCAGTCTTTCATGTCTCGAAAGAGACATGATCGCCCAAGCATGTATCATGTATGGCACTTAACTGACTGACTGACCTGTGTCAAACATAACCATACTTCTTACAACTTACAATTTTATCCAGAATCATCAGAAGGTTACCAGAAAGTGCATTTGTGGAAAAACAAAAGTATACCTTTTGTATATTTAAACAGAAGTTTATTAATAAAAAAGAATAACATGAATTGGTAGAAGTTAATGTTCAGTGAGAAACAATATTATGAAGTTAAGGGTATCAAGAGTTCGTAGTAGTAACTTGTGTGGATGTATGTATGAGCGTTGTAGTTGGGTAAGTTTGTTTTTGAAGTATTCACTCAGTCTTAAAGAATTTCGTGCAGTTATCAAGTATAAGAAAAGATAGACGGGCGAATGATGAAGAGGAAGGTGAGAGAGAAAGAGAGAGGTAATAATGATAACGATTGATTTACCTTTGTCAAGTGTACGTGTTAATTACGCTAGTCTTCTTCTCTCTGATGAGAGTCGATTTTGCTCCGTCTTTTGTTTCGTTTGTGGGGCTCGAAAAGGTCATTTTGGAATTCACTCCCGGATGTGATTATGGCCTTTCCATTGGACGACGAAGAAACTTCGCATCGGCTCGCAAAAATGTTCCGTAAAAACAATTTGTTTCTGGTAATTGAAGATTACTTAAATTTTGTTTTTAGATGTTTCTTAGTTTTCTATTGGCCGAAAAACATTTCGCTTCAAGATGTGAAATTTCACGAGTTTTGTTTTGGATTCGCATTTGCAAGGTTTTGTAAATTCGAGAAAATTCGTTTTTTTCTAACAAAATAAATGAGTCAGTGCTAAGCATTTGAATTTTTAAATGTAGATCTTGTTTTGTTCGCTACAAGATCCAGTATTAATTAAAATAATTAATTTTAAGAATTTCAAAGAAACATCCAGGTTGTTCGAAAAATAATGTTTGAGTTCAGAATAAACCTTTTATGTGCGTTGAGGTGCAAGAGATATCGGCTCGAAACGAAAAGTCGGAGAGCTGAGTTCGAATTCAACTTAAATTCAGAGGTCATCAGTTCTTTTTTCCAGTTTATGATAAGGAGAATATAATGTTTTAAGTTTAAAGAGACTAATATAAAATATATTGAACGATCATGTCTCGAAAAAATGGCCAGAAAATCTTCCCGCAGTAGGTTGCCATTACTTTCTGCTGTAGACTGGTTGCCAACCAAGGCTATAGAACCCAATTTAAGCGCAAATACCATTGGGAAAGGCATTAATCCGTCTCCTCATATTGTGTTCTATAGCCTTGGTTGGCAACCAGTCTACCGCAGGAAGTAATAGCAATCTAATATGGAAAAACCTTCTGTCCAGTTAGTCATGTTTCTTTCGAGGCATGATCACCCAAATGTATATCACGTATGGCACTTAACTGACTTTTAATTGTATTCTAATATATATATATATATATATATATATATATATATATATATATTAAAAAAGGATTAATTCAATGATGTTGAATGACCATTTCGATATGAAGATCCCCACGGGGGATAACACATCACCTCAGCAACAGAAAAATCCTTAAAAAAATTTTTTTGATATTAATTAGGTTCGGGTTTTTGGAATTTACCTTCCTGCTTTTTTCCCTTGGATTAAAGTATCTGAATTAAATATATATATATATATATATATATATATATATATATATATATATATATATATATATATATATAAATATTCGTAATAGTTGTTCAAAAATATATTGCTCATTCCTAATGATTAAAATGACATCTATATTTTATATTACTCTCTTGAAACTTAAAACATTATATTCCTCTTATCTTAAACTGGAAAAAAGAAGGGATGCCTTTACTTTTTTGTATGAATTAAACCTTGGTCATAATGCTTCTCAAACTGTTTACATTACCGATATTTTTACATTACCGATGTTTTCACATTACCGATGTTTTTGCATTACCGATGTTTTTACATTACCGATGTTTTTGCATTACCGATGTTTTTACATTACCGATGTTTTTACATTACCGATGTTTTCGGCCAGAAACTGGATAAAATGCCCATATATTCAAGCAAAATAATCATCAATCGTCGAGGTTCAATTCTGCCACATGACAATACTCTACCACATGTTACCAGGACGACATTACAGAAGCTCACCGACTTGGGACTCGAGACTTTGCCACATATGCTCCAGATTTCTCACCCGTTGACTACCACTTTTTAAAACTTCTTAATATTGTATGGAACACCTCGGCGTGGTGTAATGGTTAACAAGCGCGTTTTGCTAGAATCATTATAACTGAGTAGTGAGTTCGATCCTCTCTGAGTACCCCTTACTTTCGGCCGTGTGTAACGTCTAAGCTACTCTTAGAAAATCACCTTCATCCAGGTTTGGGGACTGGGCGCAGGGCTAACAACCTTGCCCCATAAAAAAAACAGTTGTTACGGAAACAGCAAAAACGCTGCCCTACGCACCATTAGATGTAAGGAAAAGTTTATTTTTATTAATATTTTATGTCAAAAGACGTTCGTTACAAAGGGGATACAGAAACAGCATTCAAGAATTTCTTGGCGTCCTAACCATTAGTGTTTTACCATAGACGCATAAATAAACTTGTAACACGATGGCATAAATTTATAGATGTTCAGGGTCTTATTTTATATGATTTAAATACTTTTTAAATACAGTTTAACCCGGATATAAGATACCCGGATATAAGACAAACTCGGATATAAGAAATATTTTATCTGGTCCCAAATTAGAGGCTGTAGTAATGTATATAAAATAGCGCAAATCCGGATATAAGAGAAATCAGAATATAAAATAACTTTTATCCGGTCCCGACAACTCTCTTATATCAGGGTTACACTGTACATTAACTCGGAATAAACGTTGGTTCTAAAACCGGATATCATTTTCCAAACCAGCTGATAATTATAGATTCATAAGACGGGATATGTGAAAGAAATGTGGCTTTAAACAAATTCTTTTAATTTCAAAGACGATTCTTCATCAGGTCTTATAGATTAACGCTAAACGATCACTCAGAACTTTATTAAACAACAAAAGAAACAGATCATGAGAAAAATTCCAACAGCAGTAACAGCAAGAATGGATGGCGCATATAGCTAGTAAAGAAAATAATCAAGGCATTGACTTGCGTTGTGGTGCAATAGGTATTGGCTCGGAGAGAAATCAGAGAGTCGTGTTCGAATTCTAGTCGAAGTCATTTCATCCACTTACAAATACCCTTGTGAAAGGTATTAATCCATCTCCTCTCCCTCCAGCTATGGGTTGAATAGCAGGACAAGTTGGATCCTATAGCTTTGTTTGACAATCAATCTATCGCAGATAGAAATGGCAACCTACTGCGAGAAAATCTGCTTAGTCAGTCATGTCTGGAAATAGACATGATCACCCAAGCGTGTATCATGTATGGCAATTAACTGACTAATTGACTTTCCACACTACCAAAAACAAATGATTTTAAAAGGAACTCTCATCAATGACACGGTTGGAAAGAACAAGTTTTTAGCCACTAAACATTTTTGCGCATAAAAAAAATGGCAAAAAAATGGCATCTTAAAATTAGGTACGTACAATCAAATTTTCGATACCTCAATTTAAATTGAATTTTTAAAAATAGAAAAGTTTTCTTAAAGATATAATTTTAGCTTTAATTGAAAGCCACGAGATTAGATTTACTAATTACAGTAAGCAAAATACCCTGGTGTATTTCAAACCGAAATTATACTGATCGGAAGAAAAAAAAATTTAGTTTTTAAAAAAATTTTTTAATTTCAAACTTTCCCTCCATTTTTCATCGATTGTAAACAGTAGCCAATTCTCGGTTTTAAAAAAAAATCTTACAAAAATAAAATACATCTCGCTGACACATTTTATTCAAATTACCGAATTTAAACTTACCTGCAATTCCCTTGAAACAAGAATTGCTTGCTTATTGCCTGAAATTTTTCAAAAGAACACTTTCTCAATTACGGTAGCCTTGTTATCACAACTGTCAACACCTTATCAAAGACATTATTGACGATTTAAAGTAGCTGGCCAAAGGTATGGAAGACGAATTTGGTATAAAAAGGTTTATGTACAGATTTTTTTTTCATGTAAGGGAGGACAACCCTTGAATCACGTGACCTTTTAATGATAAAGACCGCGTATGGTCACCCGTACATACAAAATACGGGTAATCAACATGCAGAAAATTATAAAATTTTAATTATTTAACAAAATATAAGCACCTTTTTTTAAAGTAACAGTTTAGATTTTCCGATTAGTAAATATATTCGCCACACATTAATTTCAAAACATCTGAGAGACCTATGAGGAAGAAATTTAAAAAAAAATTTGAAACTTTTTAAAAAATTACTTAATAAAAAAAATTAAAAAATAATAAAAATGAAAACAATTCTTGTAAAAATTCATTATCAATGGAAGAAAAATTCCATTCAGACTATGATATCATTTTAATTTATGTTTATAAAAGCGATTAAAAGTTTATCCAAATAAAAAATGGCATAGTGTTATTGCATTTTTGTTTTCCTAATTCGGGGCAGATTTTCTAAAGACGAGCAGGTTTTGAAGAAAAAAGACAGTAGATTAGCATCCCAAAATAATTCCTGAATTTAATCAAAATTATCTATATGTTGAGACCTAGTCGCATTTTTTTACATTTCTGGAAATTAATTGATGGAGGGTAACATATGTAAAAAGAAAAATGTTTTTACCAATATTTTCTAAAAATAATTATTTCGAAACTTATTTCCATCAATTATGAATAAGTCCTGAAACTTTCATAACAATCCGACCATTATTTTATTTTTGCAAGAATTTCTAAATTAATGCGTCATTCACAGTCAAAAAATGCCTAGAGTAATATTACGTTTTGACGTAATAAAATCTAGCGTCAATTTATCCTTCGCACTGACGGGAGAAAATAAATACTAGATTTTGTTACGTTTTGACGTAATAAAATCTAGCGTCAATTTATCCTTCGCACTGACGGGAGAAAATAAATACTAGATTTTGTTACGTTTTGACGTAATAAAATCTAGCGTCAATTTATCCTTCGCACTGACGGGAGAAAATAAATACTAGATTTTGTTACGTTTTGACGTAATAAAATCTAGCGTCAATTTATCCTTCGCACTGACGGGAGAAAATAAATACTAGATTTTGTTACGTTTTGACGTAATAAAATCTAGCGTCAATTTATCCTTCGCACTGACGGGAGAAAATAAATACTAGATTTTGTTACGTTTTGACGTAATAAAATCTAGCGTCAATTTATCTTTCGCACTGACGGGAGAAAATAAATACTAGATTTTATTACGTTTTGACGTAATAAAATCTAGCGTCAATTTATCTTTCGCACTGACGAGAGAAAATAAATACTAGATTTTGTTACGTTTTGACGTAATAAAATCTAGCGTCAATTTATCTTTCGCACTGACGGGAGAAAATAAATACTAGATTTTATTACGTTTTGACGTAATAAAATCTAGCGTCAATTTATCTTTCGCACTGACGAGAGAAAATAAATACTAGATTTTGTTACGTTTTGACGTAATAAAATCTAGCGTCAATTTATCTTTCGCACTGACGGGAGAAAATAAATACTAGATTTTATTACGTTTTGACGTAATAAAATCTAGCGTCAATTTATCTTTCGCACTGACGGGAGAAAATAAATACTAGATTTTGTTACGTTTTGACGTAATAAAATCTAGCGTCAATTTATCCTTCGCACTGACGGGAGAAAATAAATACTAGATTTTATTACGTTTTGACGTAATAAAATCTAGCGTCAATTTATCCTTCGCACTGACGGGAGAAAATAAATACTAGATTTTATTACGTTTTGACGTAATAAAATCTAGCGTCAATTTATCTTTCGCACTGACGAGAGAAAAAGAAATACAACTAAATGAACCTGTTAGGACCTGTTAAAAACAATTAAAAAAATTGTAAAAATAATTAAAAAATACTTTGATTTATCCTCTTCATGATAGAAAAACATTTTGCCGAGAAATATTTTGTTTTTATTTAGTTTGAGGCCTTTTCCTTCAGACTATGCTTTTCTTTCAGCGATTTTGTTGGACGTACCTACTAAAAATCAAGCAAGTACATAATGTCTATAACAACAGAAAATAAGGTACTAATATCCGAACGTTCATGGGAATAGCAAACATTGCTTTACCAAAGCTAAGGAAAGTGTTAAGAAACAGGAAAATTAAGCAAATAAAACTAAGGTGTAGAACTGCTACGTAATATCAATCACTAGATATCAATTACTGCTATCATTAGATAGCAGTGAATGCTGGGCAATTTCTTTACAGATGAAGAGGAGACTTGATCAAACAGAAACAAAAAAAGTGCTTAACTGCTATGTAATATAATTCCTCCTAGATAGCAGTGAATGCTGGACTTTTTCTTCAGAGGTGAAGAGGAGACTTGAGGCAACAGAAACAAAGAAAAGATTGTTTGATTGCTTTGCAATATCAATTCTCTTAGGTAGCAGTGGATACTGGATAATTTCTTCATAGATAAAGAGAGCTTGAGGCAGCAGAAACAAAGAAAGAGTGCTTGATTGCTTTGCACGTATCAGTTGTTCTTGGAAGTAGCAGTGGATACTGGATAATTTTTAGATAAAGAGGACTTGAGCAACAGGCTCAAAGAAAAGAGTGCTTGATTGCTTTGCAATGTCAATTCTCTTAGGTAGCAGTGGATACTGGATAATTTCTTCTTTCGCTAGATAAAAGAGGAGACTTGAAGCAACAGAAACAAGAAAAAGGTGAGATTGCTTTGCAATGTCAATTCTCTTAGGTAGCAGTGGTGCAAATGTTTTCTTCATAGATAAAGAGGAACTTGACATGAAAACAAAGAAAAGTGTGATTGCTTTGCAATGTCAATTCTCTTAGGTAGCAGTGGATACTCGATAATTTCTTCATAGATAAGGAGACTTGAGGCAACAGAAACAAAGAAAAGAGTGCTTGATTGCTTTGCAATGTCAATTCTCTTAGGTAGCAGTGGATACTCGATAATTTCTTCATAGATAAAGGAGACTTGAGGCAACAGAAACAAAGAAAAGAGTGCTTGATTGCTTTGCAACGTGTCAATTCTCTTGGGTAGCAGTGGATACTGGATAATTTCTTCATAGATAAAGAGGAGACTTGAGCAACAGAAACAAAAAGGTGTGATTGTTTTGCAATGTCAATTCTCTTAGGTAGCAGTGAACACGGATAATTTCTTCATAGATGATAAGGAGACTTGAGGCAACAGAAACAAAGAAAAGAGTGTGGATGCTTTGCAATGTCAATTCTCTTGGGTAGCAGTGGATACTGGATAATTTCTTCATAGATAAAGAGGAGACTTGAGGCAACAGAAACAAAGAAAAAAGTGCTTGATTGCTTTGCAATGTCAATTCTCTTAGGTAGCAGTGGATACTGGATAATTTCTTCAGATAAAGAGGAGACTTGAGGCAACAGAAACAAAGAAAAGAGTGCTTGATTGCTTTGCAATGTCAATTCTCTTAGGTAGCAGTGGATACTCGATAATTTCTTCATAGATAAGAGAGGACTTGAGGCAACAGAAACAAAGAAAAGAGTGCTTGATTGCTTTGCAATGTCAATTCTCTTAGGTAGCAGTGGATACTGGATAATTTCTTCATAGATAAAGGAGAGACTTGAGGCAACAGAAACAAAGAAAAAGAGTGCTTGATTGCTTTGCAATGTCAATTCTCTTGGGTAGCAGTGGATACTGGATAATTTCTTCATAGATAAAGAGGAGACTTGAGGCAACAGAAACAAAGAAAAGTGCTTGATTGCTTTGCAATGTCAATTCTCTTAGATAGCAGTGGATGCTGGATAATTTCTTCATAGATAAAGAGAACAAGGGCAACAGAAACAAAGAAAGAGTGCTTGATTGCTTTGCAATGACAATTCTCTTAGGTAGCAGTGGATGCTGGATAATTTCTTCATAGATGAGGAGACTTGAAACCCAACAGAAACAAAGAAAAGAGTGCTTGATTGCTTTGCAATGTCAATTCTCTTAGGTAGCAGTGGATACTGGATAATTTCTTCATAGATAAAGGAGACTTGAGGCAACAGAAACAAAGAAAAGAGTGCTTGATTGCTTTGCAATGTCAATTCTCTTAGGTAGCAGTGGATACTGGATAATTTCTTCATAGATAAAGAGGAGACTTGAGGCAACAGAAACAAAGAAAAGAATTGTGGGTGCTTTGATATCTGAAGTTCTCTTAGGTAGCAGTGGATACTCGATAATTTCTTCATAGATAAAGAGGAGACAGGGCAACAGAAACAAAAGAAGATGCTTGAATTGCTTTTAATGTCAATTCTCTTAGGTAGCAGTAGATACTGGATAATTTCTTCATAGATAAGAGGAGACTTGAGGCAACAGAAACAAAGAAAAGAGTGCTTGATTGCTTTGCAATGTCAATTCTCTTAGGTAGCAGTGGTCCTGGATAATTTCTTCATAGATAAAAGGAGCTTGGGGCAAGCAAGAAACAAAGAAAAGAGTGCTTGATTGCTTTGCAATGACAATTCTCTTAGGTAGCAGTGGATGCTGGATAATTTCTTCATAGATAAAGAGGAGACTTGAGGCAACAGAAACAAAGAAAAGAATTAACTTAAATTGCTTTTGCAATGTCAATTCTCTTAGGTAGCAGTGAATACTGAGATCATTCCTTATAGATAAAGAGGAGACTTGAGGCAACAGAAACAAAGAAAAAGAGTGCTTGATTGCTTTGCAATGTCAATTCTCTTAGGTAGCAGTGGATACTGGATAATTTTTCTTCATAGATAAAGAGGAGACATGAGGCAATAAAACAAGAAAAGTGCTTGGATTGGCACAATGTCAATTCTCTTAGGTAGCAGTGGATACTAGATAATTTCTTCATGAATAGAGAGACTTGAGGCAACAGAAACAAAAGAGTGTGAGTTGCTTTGCAATGTCAATTCTCTTAGGTAGCAGTGGATACTGGATAATTTCTTCATAGATAAAGAGGAGACTTGACATAGAAACAAAGAAAAGAGTGTTTGATTGCTTTGCAATGTCAATTCTCTTAGATAACCACAGTGGATATGGATAATTTCTACATAGATAAAGGAAGACTTGAGGCAACAGAAACAAAGAAAAGTGTGCTTGATTGCTTTGCAATGTCAATTCTCTTAGGTAGCAGTGGATGCTGGATCATTTCTTCATAGATAAAGAAGACTTGAGGCAACAGAAACAAAGAAAAGAGTGCTTGATTGCTTTGCAATGTCAATTCTCTTAGGTAGCAGTGGATGCTGGATAATTTCTTCATAGATAAAGAGGAGACTTGAGGCAACAGAAACAAAGAAAAGAGTGCTTGATTGGCACCGTAATGAATTCTCTTGGGTAACAGTGGATGCTGGATAATTTCTTCATAGATAAAGAGAAGCAGGCAACAGAAACAAAAAGAGTGCTTGGGTGCTTTGCAATGTCAATTCTCTTAGGTAGCAGTGGATACTGGATAATTTCTTCATAGATAAAGAGGAGACTTGAGGCAACAGAAACAAGAAAAGGTGTGCAGATTGCTTTGCAATGTCAATTCTCTTGGGTAGCAGTGGATACTCGATAATTTCTTCATAGATAAAGGAGACTTGAGCAGCAAGAGAAACAAAGAAAAGAGTGCTTGATTGCTTTGCAATGTCAATTCTCTTAGGTGGCAGTGGATACTGGATAATTTCTTCATAGATAAAGAGAGGAGACCCGGGGGCAACAGAAACAAAGAAAGAGTGCTTGATTGCTTTGCAATGTCTCTTGAGTAGCAGTGGATACTGGATAATTTCTTCATAGATAAAGGAGACTTGAGGCAACAGAAACAAGTGCTTGATTGCTTTGCAATGTCAATTCTCTTAGGTAGCAGTGGATGCTGGATAATTTCTTCATAGACAAAGAGGAGACTTGAGGCAACAGAAACAAAGAAAAGAGTGTGATTTGCTTTGCAGTAGTTTCTTAGATAGCAGTGGATGCTGGATAATTTCTTCATAGATAAAGAGGAGACTTGAGGGCAACAAAAACAAAGAAAAGTGTTGTGATTGCTTTGCAATGTCAGTTTCTCTTAGGTAGCAGTGGATACTGGATAATTTCTTCATAGATAAAGAGGAGACTTGAGGCAACAGAAACAAAGAGAAAGAGTGCTTGATTGCTTTGCAATGTCAATTCTCTTAGGTAGCAGTGGATACTGGATAATTTCTTCATAGATAAAGAGGAGACTTGAGGCAACAGAAACAAAGAAAAAGAGTGCTTGATTGCTTTGCAATGTCAATTCTCTCAGGTAGCAGTGGATACTGGATAATTTCTTCATAGATAAAGGAAGACTTGAGGCAACAGAAACAAAGAAAAGAGTGCTTGATTGCTTTGCAATGTGAATCCTCTTGGGTAGCAGTGGATACTGGATAATTTCTTCATAGATAAAGAGGAGACTTGAGGCAGCAAAACAAAGAAAAAGAGTGTGATTGCTTTGCAATGTCAATTCTCTTAGGTAGCAGTGGATACTGGATAATTTCTTCATAGATAAGGAGGAGACTTGAGGCAACAGAAACAAAAGAGTGCTTGGTTGTGCAATGTCAATTCTCTTAGGTAGCAGTGGATACTGGATAATTTCTTCATAGATAAAGAGGAGACAGGGTATGAGAAACAAAGAAAAGAGTGCTTGATTGCTTTGCAATGTCAATTCTCTTAGGTAGCAGTGGATACTGGATAATTTCTTCATAGATAAAGAGGGCTGAAATGACAAGCAAAGAAAAGGGTAACTGATTGCTTTGCAATGTCAATTCTCTTAGGTAGCAGTGGATGCTGGACAATTTCTTCATAGATAAAGAGGAGACTTGAAATAACAGAAACAAAGAAAAGGTGCTTGATTGTGGCATGCAATGTCATTCTCTTGAGTAGCAGTGGATACTGGATAATTTCTTCATAGATAAAGAGAGAGACTTGAGGCAACAGAAACAAAGAAAAGAGTGCTTTGATTGTTGCAATGTCAATTCTCTTTGGGTAGTGGATGCTGGTTCATTTCTTCATAGATAAAGAGGAGACTTGAGCAACAGAAACAAAGAAAAGCGTGTTGATTGCTTTGCAATGTGAATCCTCTTAGGTAGCAGTGGATACTGGATAATTTCTTCATAGATAAAGAGGAGACTTGAGGCCACAGAAACAAAGAAAAGAGTGCTTGATTGCTTTGCAATGTCAATTCTCTTAGGTAGCAGTGGATACTGGATAATTTCTTCATAGATAAAGAGGAGACTTGAGGCAACAGAAACAAAGAAAAGAGTGCTTGATTGCTTTGCAATGTGAATCCTCTTAGGTAGTAGTGGATACTGGATAATTTCTTCATAGATAAAGAGGAGACTTCAGGCAACAGAAACAAAGAAAAGAGTGCTTGATTGCTTTGCAATGTCAATTCTCTTAGGTAGCAGTGGATACTGGATAATTTCTTCATAGATAAAGAGGAGACTTGAGGCAACAGAAACAAAGAAAAGAGTGCTTGATTGCTTTGCAATATCAATTCTCTTAGGTAGCAGTGGATACTGGATAATTTCTTCATAGATAAAGAGGAGACTTGAGGCAACAGAAACAAAGAAAAGAGTGCTTGATTGCTTTGCAATGTCAATTCCCTTAGGTAGCAGTGGATACTGGATAATTTCTTCATAGATAAAGAGGAGACTTGAGGCAACAGAAACAAAGAAAAGAGTGCGTGATTGCTTTGCAATGTCAATTCTCTTAGGTAGCAGTGGATACTCGATAATTTCTTCATAGATAAAGAGGAGACTTGAGGCAACAGAAACAAAGAAAAGAGTGCTTGATTGCTTTGCAATGTCAATTCTCTTAGGTAGCAGTGGAAGCTGGATAATTTCTTCATAGATAAAGAGGAGACTTGAGGCAACAGAAACAAAGAAAAGAGTGCTTGATTGCTTTGCAATGTCAATTCTCTTAGGTAGCAGTGGATACTGGATAATTTCTTCATAGATAAAGAGGAGACTTGAGGCAACAGAAACAAAGAAAAGAGTGCTTGATTGCTTTGCAATGTCAATTCTCTTAGGTAGCAGTGGATACTGGATAATTTCTTCATAGATAAAGAGCAGACTTGAGGCAACAGAAACAAAGGTATGAATTAGCTTTGCAATGTCATTCTCTTAGGTAGCAGTGGATACTGGATAATTTCTTCATAGATAAGAGGAGACTTGAGGCAGCAGAAACAAAGAAAAGAGTGTGATTGCTTTGCAATGTCAATTCTCTTAGGTAGCAGTGTATACTGGATAATTTCTTCATAGATAAAGAGGAGACTTGAGGCAACAGAAACAAAGAAAAGAGTGCTTGATTGCTTTGCAATGTCAATTCACTTAGGTAGCAGTGGATGCTGGATAATTTCTTCATAGATAAAGAGGAGACTTTCAGCAGCAGCAAAGAAACAAAAGAAAAGAGTGCTTGATTGCTTTGCAATGTCAAATCTCTTAGGTAGCAGTGGATGCTGGATAATTTCTTCATAGATAAAGAGGAGACTTTGAAGCATGAAACAAAGAGAAAGTGTGCTTTATTGCTTTGCAATGTCAATTCTCTTAGGTAGCAGTGGATACTGGATAATTTCTTCATAGATAAAGAGGAGACTTGAGGCAACAGAAACAAAGAAAAGAGTGCTTGATTGCTTTGCAATGTCAATTCTCTTAGGTAGCAGTGGATACTGGATAATTTCTTCATAGATAAAGAGGAGACTTGAGGCAACAGAAACAAATAAAAGAATAGCAGTGCTTTTTAATAATGGAATCTCTCAGTGACAATGGATACTGATCATTCTTCATAGATAAAGGGAGACAGGCAGCAAGGCTAAGAAAGAGTGCTGGGTGGTACACAATGTCAGAATTCTCTTCAGTGGCAGTGGATACCTGGAATAATTTCTTCATAGATAAAGAGGGAACTGAACAGCAAGGCAAAAAGGTGCCAGTTGTACAATGTCAATTCTCTGGTAGCAGTGGATACTGAATAATTTCTTCATAGATAAAGAGAGGCAGAACAGCAGGCAAAGAAGAATTAACTGATTGGCACAATGGGTATACTCTTAGATGTGATGATATGGATGTTGCTATGAATAAGAGGAGACAGAGACAGCAGGCAAAGAAAGGGGCAACGATTGCTTTGCAGTATCAGGAGATGTAGATGGCAGTGGATGGATGTTCTTCATGGTCAAAGAGGGCTTTTGAGGCAGCAAGTAGAAAAAGACATGCAGACAGCACTGCCTTCCATCTCAATTCTCAGGTAGCAGTGGTCTGGGTCATTTTCTTTGCAGTGAGAACTTGGTGAGCAAGAAAGTGCTTGGTGCTTTGTCATCAATTCTCTCCAGTGACAGTGGACACTGGGTCATTCTTATGATCAAGGGGGCTTGATGGCAAGGCAAGAGAAAGTGCGTGGTGCTTGCAATGTCAATTCTCTTGGTAGCAGTGATGCCAATTAATTTCTTCAGAGATAAAGAGGAGACTTGAGGCAACAGAAACAAAGAAAAGAGTGCTTGATTGCTTTGCAATGTCAATTCTCTTAGGTAGCAGTGGATGCTGGATAATTTCTTCATAGATAAAGAGGAGACTTGAGGCAACAGAAACAAAGAAAAGAGGGCTTGATTGCTTTGCAATGTCAATTCTCTTAGGTAGCAGTGGATACTGGATAATTTCTTCATAGATAAAGAGGAGACTTGAGGCAACAGAAACAAAGAAAAGAGTGCTTGATTGCTTTGCAATGTCAATTCTCTTAGGTAGCAGTGGATACTGGATAATTTCTTCATAGATAAAGAGGAGACTTGAGGCAACAGAAACAAAGAAAAGAGTGCTTGATTGCTTTGCAATGTTAATTCTCTTAGGTAGCAGTGGATACTGGATAATTTCTTCACAGATAAAGAGGAGACTTGAGGCAACAGAAACAAAGAAAAGAGTGCTTGATTGCTTTGCAATGTCAATTCTCTTAGGTAGCAGTGGATACTGGATAATTTCTTCATAGATAAAGAGGAGACTTGAGGCAACAGAAACAAAGAAAAGAGTGCTTGATTGCTTTGCAATGTCAATTCTCTTAGGTAGCAGTGGATGCTGGATAATTTCTTCATAGATAAAGAGGAGACTTGAGGCAACAGAAAAAAAGAAAAGAGTGCTTGATTGCTTTGCAATGTCAATTCTCTCAGGTAGCAGTGGATACTGGATAATTTCTTCATAGATAAAAAGAGGAGACTTGAGGCAACAGAAACAAAGAAAAGAGTGCTTGATTGCTTTGCAATGAATCCTTCCTTCTTAGTAGCAGTGATACTGGATAATTTCTTCATAGATAAAGAGGAGACTTGAGGCAACAGAAACAAAGAAAAGAGTGCTTGATTGCTTTGCAAATGTCAATTCTCTTAGGTAGCAGTGGATACTGCTGATAATTTCTTCATAGATAAAGAGGAGACTTGAGGCAACAGAAAACAAAGAAAAGAGTGCTTGATTGCTTTGCAATGTCACCCCCAGGTAGCAGTGGATACTGATAATTCCTTCATAGATAAAGAGTGAGACACATGAGGCAACAGAAACAAAGAAAAGAGTGCTTGATTGCTTTGCAATGTCAATTCTCTTAGGTAGCAGTGATACTGGATAATTTCTTCACAGATAAAGAGGAGACTTGAGGCAACAGAAACAAAGAAAGAGGCTTGATTGCTGAAAATGTCAAATCTCTTAGGTAGCAGTGGATATTGATAATTTCTTCATAGATAAAGAGGAGACTCTGAGGCATGAAACAAAGAAAAGAGTGCTTGATTGCTTTGGTAACATCAATTCTCTTAGGTAGCAGTGGATACTGACAGTTTCTTCATAGATAAAGAGGAGACTTGAGGCAACAGAAACAAAGAAAGTTTGATTGCTTGCATCAATTCTCTTAGGTGGATACTGGATAATTTCTTCATAGATAAAAGAGGAGACTTGAAGCAACAGAAACAAAGAAAAGAGCAAGATTGCTTTGCAATGTCAATTCTCTTAGTGAGTAGTGGATACTCGATAATTTCTTCACATAGATAAAGAGGAGACCATTATAACAGAGTCGTGAAAAGAGTGCTTGATTGCTTTGCAATGTCAATTCTCTTAGGCAGGTGATGCTGGATAATTTCTTCATAGATAAAGATAGACTGAGGCAACAGAAATAAAAGAGTGCTGATTGCTTTGCAATGTCAATTCTCTTAGGTGCAGCAGTGGATACTGGATAGCCCTTTCAGATAAAGAGGAGACTTTGAGGCAACAGAAACAAAGAAAAGAGTGCTTGATTGCTTTGCAATGTCAATTCTCTGTGTAGCAGTGGATGCCTGGATAATTTCTTCATAGATAGAGGAGACTTGAGGCAACAGAAAACAAAATAGTGAGTGCTTGATTGCTTTGCAATGTCAATTCTCTTAGGTAGCAGATACTGATAATTACAGATAAAGAGGAGACTTGAGGCAACAGAAACAAAGAAAAGGAGTGCTTGATTGCTTTGCAAATGTCAATTCTCTTAGGTAGCAGTGGATACTGGATAATTTCTTCATAGATAAAGAGGAGAATTGAGGTAACAGAAACAAAGAAAAGAGTGCTGATTGCTTTGCAATGTCAATTCTCTTTTAGGCAGTGGATGCTGGATAATTTCTTCATAGATAAAGAGGAGACTTGTGGCAACAGAAACAAAGAAAAGAGTGCTTGATTGCTTGCAATGTCAATTTTCTTAGGGTAGCAGTGGATGCTGGATAATTTTCCATAGATAAAGAGGAGACTTTAGGCAACAGAAACAAAGAAAGTGTGCTTTATTGCTTTGCAAATGTCAATTTTCTTATAGGTAGCAGATACTGATAATTTCTTCATAGATAAAGAGGAGACTTGGAGGTGTCAGGAAACAAAGAAAAGAGTGCTTGATTGCTTTGCAATGTCAATTCTCTTAGGTAGCAGTGTGATACTGGATAATTTCTTCATAGATAAAGGAGGGAGAATTGATAACACAGCAGTGAGTGCTTGATTGCTTTTTGTGTCAATTTTAGTAGCGGTGGATACTGGATAATTCTCTTTCATAGATAAAGAGGAGACTTGAGGCAACAGAAAAAAGAAAAGAGTGCTTGATTGTTGCACGTCAAATTCTCTTAGGTAGCAGTGGATGCTGGATACCCTCTTCATAGATAAAGAGGAGACTTGAGGCAACAGAAACAAAGAAAAGAGTGCTTGATTGCTTTGCAATGTCAATTCTCTTAGGTAGCAGTGGATACTGGATAATTTCTTCATAGATAAAGAGGAGACTTGAGGTAAACAGAAACAAAGAAAAGAGTTCTTGATTGCTTTGCAATGTCAATTCTCTTAGGTAGCAGTGGAGTGCTGGATAATTTCTTCATAGATAAAGAGGAGACTTGAGGCAACAGAAACAAAGAAAAGAGTTTTCTATCATTGCATAAATGTCAATTCTCTTAGGCAGGTGGATACTGGATAATTTCTTTACAGATAAAGAGACTTGAGGCAACAGAACAAAGAAAAGAGTGCTTGATTGCTTTGCAATGTCAATTCTCTTAGGTAGCAGGATACTGATAATTTCTTCATAGATAAAGAGGAGACTCTGAGGCAACAGAAACAAAGAAGAGCTTTGATTGCTTTGCACAATGTCAATTCTCTTAGGTAGCAGTGGATACTGGATAATTTCTTCATAGATAAAGAGGAGACTTGAAGCAACAGAACAAAGGAGGCTGACTGCTTTGCAATGTCAATTTTTAGGTAGCAGTGCAGAGATGCTGGATAATTTTCATAGATAAAAAGGAGACTTGAGGCAACAGAAACAAAGAAAAGAGTGCTTGATTGCTTTGCAATGTCAATTCTCTTAGGTAGCAGTGGATGGAGGCAATTTCTTCATAGATAAAGAGGAGACTTGTGGCAACAGAAACAAAGAAAAGAGTGCTTGATTGCTTTGCAAATGTCAATTCTCTTAGGTAGCAGTGAAGTTGGATAATTTCTCTGTTAGATAAAGAGGAGACTTGAGGCACAGAAACAAAGAAAGTGTGCTTTATTGTTTTGCAATATCAATTCTCTTAGGTAGCAGTGGATACTGGATAATTTCTTCATAGATAAAGAGGAGACTTGAGTAAGAGAAGAAATAAAAGAAAAGAGTGCTTGATTGCTTTGCAAATGTCAATTTCTTCTAGGTAGCAGTGGATACTGGATAATTCCTTCATAGATAAAGAGGAGACTTGAGGCAACAGAAACAAAAGAAAGAGTGCTTGATTGCTTTGCAAATGTCAATTCTCTTAGGTAGCAGTGGATGCTGGATACCTTTCATAGAAAGAGAGAGGAGACTTGGGGCATTAGAAACAAAGAAAAGAGTGCTTGACGGGCTGCAATGTCAATTCTCTTAGGCAGGCAGGGATGGATACCCTTCATAGATAAAGAGGAGACTTTAGGCACAGAAACAAAGTAGCAGTTTTATTGCTTTGCAAATGTCAATTCTCTTAGGTAGCAGGACACTTTGGATAATTTCTTCATAGATAAAGAGGAGACTTGAGGCAACAGAAACAAAGAAAAGAGTGCATGATTGCTTTGCAATGTCAATTCTCTTAGGTAAGGTGATACCGGGATAATTTCTTCTCACAGATATATAGAATTGAGTAATGAAACAAAGAAAAGAGTGCTTGATTATTGTGTCGTCAATTCTTTCTAGGTAGCGGTGGATACTGATAATTTCTTCATAGATAAAGAGGAGACTTGAGGCAACAGAAACAAAGAAAAGAGTGCTTGATTGCTTTGCAATGTCAATTCTCTTAGGCAGCAGTGGATGCTGGATAATTTCTTCATAGATAAAGAGGAGACTTGAGGTAACAGGGCAAAGAAAAGAGTGCTTGATTGCTTTGCAATGTCAATCTTCAGGTAGCAGTGATACTGGATACCTTCATAGATAAAGAGGAGACTTGAGTGGCAACAAGAAACAAAGAAAAGAGTTCTTGATTGCTTTGCAATGTCATCTCTTAGGTAGCAGAGATGCTGGACATTTCTTCATAGATAAAGAGGAGACTTGAGTGCAACAGAAGTGTACAGAAAGAGCTTTGATTGCTTTGCAATGTCACCCTTCAGGTAGCAGTGGATACTGGATAATTCCTTCACAGATAAAGAGGAGACTTGGAGGGTAACAGAAACAGTTAGTGAGCTGATTGTTTGCATGTCAATTTCTCTTAGGTAGCAGTGGATACTGGATAATTTCTTCATAGATAAAGAGGAGACTTGAGGCAACAGAAACAAAGAAGAGTGCTGAGATTGCTTTGCAATGTCAATTCTCTTAGGTAGCAGGGATACTGACACTTTCGTAGATGTTATAAGACCTAGCCAACAGAAACAAAGAAAAGAGTGCTTGATTGCTTGCAATGTCAATTTTCAGTGCAGGGATGCTGATAATTTCTTCATAGATAAAAAGGAGACTTGAGGCAACAGAAACAAAGAAAAGAGTGTTTGATTGCTTTGCAATGTCAATTTCTAGGTAGCAGTGGATGCTTAGCATTGCAGATAAAGAGGAGACTTGTGGCAACAGAAACAAAGAAAAGAGTGCTTGATTGCTTTGCAATGTCAATTCTCTTAGGTAGCAGTGGATGCTGGATAATTTCTTCATAGATAAAGAGGGAGACTTGAGGCAAGTCAGAAACAAAGAAAGGGGTGGCTTATTGCTTTGCAATATCAATTCTCTTAGGTAGCAGGATACTGATAATTTCTTCATAGATAAAGAGAGACTTGAGGCAACAGAAACAAAGAAAAGAGTGCTTGATTGCTTTGCAATGTCAATTCTCTTAGGTAGCAGTGATACTGGATAATTTCTTCATAGATAAAGAGGAGACTGAGGTACAGAAATGTGTGTAGTAAGAGGCTGATTGCTTTGCAAGGTCAATTTTGTAGTAGCGGTGGATACTGGATAATTTCTTCATAGATAAAGAGGAGACTTGAGGCAACAGAAACAAAGAAAAGAGTGCTTGATTGCTTTGCAACACCTCTTAGGCAGTGGATGCTGACATTTCTCACAGATAAAGAGGAGACTCTGAGGCAATGAGAGTCGTAAAGAAAAAGAGTGCTTGATTGCTTTGCAATGTCAATTTTCTTAGGTAGCAGTGGAGAATACAATTTCTTCACAGATAAAGAGAGACTCTGAGGCAACAGAAACAAAGAAAAGAGCTGACTGAGCTGAATGTCAATTTTCTGAAAGGGTAGATACTGGATAATTTTCATAGATAAAGAGGAGACTTGATGCAATAGAAACAAAGAAGAGTGTTTGATTGCTTTGCAATGTCAATTCTCTTAGGTAGCAGTGGATACTGGATACCCCTTCATAGATAAAGATAGACTGAAGTGAAACAGAAACAAAGAAAAGAGTGCTTGATTGCTTTGCAATGTCAATTTAGGTAGCAGTGATGCTGATAATTTCTTCATAGACAAAGAAAGAGGAGACTTGAGGCAACAGAAACAAAGAAAAGAGTGCTTGATTGCTTTGCAAAATGCCAATTTCCTAGGGTAGCAGTGATGCTGGATAATTTTCAGATAAAGAGAGACTTGTGGCAACAGAAATTCCAGGAGTTGATTGTTTGCACAACTCTCTAGGTAGCAGTGGATGCTGGATACCCCTTTCAGATAAAGAGGAGACTTTAGGCAACAGAAACAAAGAAAGTGTGCTTTAATGCTTTGCAATATCAATTTTCCTTAGGTGGCAGTGGATACTGGATAATTTCTTTCATAGATAAAGAGAGACTTTGAGGCAATACAGAACAAAGAAAGAGTGTTTTCTTGATTGCTTTGCAATGTCAATTCTCTTAGGTAGCAGTGGATACTGGATAATTCTTCATAGATAAAGAGGAGACTGAAGGCAACAGAAACAAAGAAAGAGTGCTTGATTGTTTTGCAATGTCAATTCTCTTAGGTAGCGGTGGATACTGGATAATTTCTTCATAGATAAAGAGGAGACTTGAGGCAAATATGAAACAAAGAAAGAGTGCTTGATTGCTTTGCAATGTCAATTCTCTTAGGCAGTGATGCTGGATAATTTCTTCATAGATAAAGAGTGAGACGTATGTAACAGAAACAAAGAAAAGAGTGCTTGACGTTTTGCAATGTCAATTCTCTAGGTAGCAGATACTGATAATTTCTTCATAGATAAAGAGGAGACTTGAGGCAACAGAAACAAAGAAAAGAGTTCTTGATTGCTTTGCAATGTCAATTTTCTTAGGCAGAAAGGAGGATGCTGGATAATTTCTTTACAGATAAAGAGGAGACTGAGGCATTTAGAACAAAGAAAAGAGTGCTTGATTGCTTTGCAATGTCAATTTTCCTTAGGTAGCAGTGACAATGATAATTTCTTCACAGATAAAGAGGAGACTTGAGGCAACAGAAAGAAAGAAAAGAGTGCTTGATTGCTTTGTAACAAGTCAATTCTCTTAGGTAGCAGATACTGGATAATTTCTTCATAGATAAAGAGGAGACTTGAGGCAACAGAAACAAAGAAGAGTGCTTGATTGCTTTGGTAAATGTCAATTCTCTTAGGTAGCAGTGATACTGGATACCCCTTCATAGATAAAGAGGAGACTTGAAGCAACAGAAACAAAGAAAAGAGTGCTTGATTGCTTTGCAATGTCAATTCCTCTTAGGTAGCAGTGGATGCTGGATATACTGGTGAGGAAAGGAGACTTGAGGGCATGAAATAAAGAAAAGGAGGTTGATTGCTTTGCAATGTCAATTCTCTTAGGGTAGGCAGTGGATGCTGGATAATTTCTTCTTACAGATAAAGAGGAGACTTGTGGCAACAGAAACAAAGAAAAGAGTGCTTGATTGCTTTGCAATGTCAATTCTCTTAGGTAGCAGTGGATGCTGGATAATTTCTTCATATAGACAAAGAGGAGACTTGAGGCAACAGAAACAAAGCAGTGTGCTTTATTGCTTTGCAATATCAACCTCAGGTAAGGTGGATACTGGATAATTTCTTCATAGAGATAAAGAGGAGACTTGAGGCAACAGAAACAAAGAAAAGAGTGCTTTTCATTGCTTTGCAAATGTCAATTCTCTTAGGTAGCAGTGGATACTGGATAATTTCTTCATAGATAAAGAGGAGACTTGAGGCAACAGAAACAAAGAAAGAGGCTGATTGCTTTGCAATGTCAATTCTCTTAGGTAGCGGTGGACACTGGATACCCTTCAGATAAAGAGGAGACTTGAGGCAACAGAAACAAAGAAAAAGAGTGCTTGATTGCTTTGCAATGTCAATTTCTTAGTAGCAGTGGATGCTGGATAATTTCTTCTACAGATAAAGAGAGACTTTGAGGCAACAGAAACAAAGAAAAGAGTGCTTGATTGCTTTGCAAATGTCAATTCTCTTAGGTAGCAGTGATATTGATAATTTCTTCATAGATAAAGAGGAGACTTGAGGCAACAGAAACAAAGAAAAGAGTGCTTGATTGCTTTGCAATGTCAATTCTCTTAGGTAGCAGTGGATACTGGATAATTTCTTCATAGATAAAGAGGAGACTTGATGCAACAGAAACAAAGAAGAGTGCTTGATTGCTTTGCAAATGTCAATTCTCTTAGGTAGCAGTGGATACTGGATAATTTCTTCACAGATAAAGAGGAGACCACAATAGAAATTATGGCAGTGGAGCTTTTGATTGCTTTGCAATGTCAATTCTCTTAGGTATAGTGGATGCTGGATAATTTCTTCATAGATAAAGAGGAGACTCTGAGGCAACAGAAACAAAGAAAAGAGTGCTTTGATTGCTTTGCAATGTCAATTCTCTTAGGTAGCAGTGATGTTGATACCCTTCATAGATAAAGAAGACTCTGTATAACAGAAACAAAGAAAAGAGTGCTTGATTGCTTTGGCAATGTTCGAATTTCTCTTAGGTAGCAGTGGATGCTGGATAATTTTCCATAGAGATGTTAGTGAGACTTTAGGTAACAGAAAACAAAAGGTGTTGCTTAATGTTGCAATATCAATTCTCTTAGGTAGCAGTGGATACTGGATAATTTCTTCATAGATAAAGAGGAGACTTATGTAACAGAAACAAAAGAAAAGAGTGTTTGATTGTTTTGCAATGTCAATTCTCTTTAGGTAGCATATAATTTTTTTGATAATTTCTTCCATAGATAAAGATATATTTTATACATTAGAAACAAAGAAAAGAGGCTTGATTGCTTTGCAAATGTCAATTCTCTTAGGTAGCGGTGGATACTGACAATTTTCTTCATAGATAAAGAGGAGACTTGAGGCAACAGAAACAAAGAAAAGAGTGCTTGATTGCTTTGCAATGTCAATTCTCTTAGGCAGGTGATGCTGATAATTTCTTCATAGATAAAGAGGAGACTTGAGGCAACAGAAACAAAGAAAAGAGTGCTTGATTGCTTTGCAAATGTCAATTCTCTTAGGTAGCAGTGGATACTGGATAATTTCTTCTCATAGATAAAGAGGAGACTTGAGGCAACAGAAACAAAGAAAAGAGTTCTTGATTGCTTGCAATGTCAATTTTCTTAGGTAGCAGAGGATGCTGGATAATTTCTTCACAGATAAAGAGAGACTTGAGGCAACAGAAACAAAGAAAAGAGTGCTTGATTGCTTTGCAATGTCAATTCTCTTAGGTAGCAGTGGATACTGGATAATTTTCAGATAAATATAGACTGAGGCACACAGAAAGAAAGGTAGCAGAGTGCTTTATCATTTGCAGCCACTAATTTTCCAGGTGGTGATTGGATAATTTCTTCATAGAGGAAAAGAGGAGACTTTGGAGGCAACAGAAACAAAGAAGAGTGTCGATTGCTTTGCAGTCACCAATTCTTCAGGTAGCAGTGATACTGGATAATTCTTTCATAGATAAAATAGAGGAGACTTGAAGCAACAGAAACAAAGAAAAGTGCTTGATTGCTTTGCAATGTCAATTCTCTTAGGTAGCAGTGGATGCTGGATAATTTTCATAGATAAAGAGGAGACTTTGAGGCACAGAAACAAAGTAGAAAAGGCAGCTGATCATTGTCAACACCTTCAGGCAGGACATTGACATCTTTCATATAAAGAGAGACTTGAGGCACAGAAATGCAGAGTGTTTATCATTGGAGAATGTCAATTTCAGTGGCAGTGGATACTGGATAATTTCTTCACAGATAAAGAGGAGACTTGAGCATGTGAAACAAATAAAAGTGTGCTTGATTGCTTTGCAATGTCAATTCTCTTAGGTAGCAGGGGATACTGGATAATTTCTTCATAGATAAAGAGGAGACTTGAGGCAACAGAAACAAAGAAAAGAGTGCGTGATTGTTTTGCAATGTCAATTCTCTTAGGTAGCAGTGGATACTCGATAATTTCTTCATAGATAAAGAGGAGACTTGAGGCAACAGAAACTAAGAAAAGTGCCCGATTTAGCTGCAAATGTCCATTCTCTTAGGTAGCAGTGGATGCTGGATAATTTCTTCATAGATAAGAGGAGACTTGAGGCAACAGAAACAAAGAAAAAGGGTGCTTGCAGTTGCTTTGCAATGTGAATTCTCTCTTAGGTAGCAGTGGATACTGGATAATTTCTTCATAGATAAAGAGGAGACTTGAGGCAACAGAAACAAAGAAAAGAGTGCTTGATTGCTTTGCAATGTCAATTCTCTTAGGTAGCAGTGGATATTGGATAATTTCTTCATAGATAAAGAGGAGACTTGAGGCAAGCAGAAACAAAAGAAAAAGGGTAGCTGATTGCTTTGCAATGTCAATTCTCTTAGGTAGCAGTGGATACTGGATAATTTCTTCACAGATAAAGAGGAGACTTGAGGCAACAGAAACAAAGAAAGAAATTGCTTGATTGCTTTGCAATGTCAATTCTCTTAGGTGGCAGTGGATACTGGACCATTTCTTCATAGATGAGGAGACTTGAGGCAACAGAAACAAAGAAAGAGTGCTTGATTGCTTTGCAATGTCAATTCTCTTAGGTAGCAGTGGATGCTGGATAATTTCTTCATAGATAAAGAGGAGACTTGTGGCAACAGAAACAAAGAAAAGAGTGCTTGATTGCTTTGCAATGTCAATTCTCTTAGGTAGCAGTGGATGCTGGATAATTTCTACATAGATAAAGAGGAGACTTTGAAGCAGCAGAAACAAGAAAGTGTGCTTTATTGCTTTGCAATGTCAATTCTCTTAGGTAGCAGTGGATGCTGGATAATTTCTTCATAGATAAAGCGGGAGACTTGAGGCAGAAACAAAAGGAAAAAGAGTGCACCCAATTGCTTTGCAATGTCAATTCTCTTAGGTAGCAGTGGATACTGGATAAATTTCTTAGATAAAAGAGGAGACTTGAGGCAACAGAAACAAAGAAAAGAGTGCTTGATTGCTTTGCAATGTCAATTCTCTTAGGTAGCAGTGGATACTGGATAGATTTCTTCATAGATAAAAGGAGACTTGAGGCAACAGAAACAAAGAAAAGAGTGCTTGATTGCTTTATAATGTCAATTCTCTTAGGTAACAGTGGATACTGGATAATTTCTTCATAGATAAGAGAGACTTGAGGCAACAGAAACAAAGAAAGAGTGCTTGATTGCTTTGCAATGTCAATTCTCTTAGGTAGCAGTGGATACTGGATAATTTCTTCATAGATAAAGAGGAGACTTGAGGCAACAGAAACAAAGAAAAGTGCTTGATTGCTTTGCAATGTCAATTCTCTTAGGTAGCAGTGGATACTGGATAATTTCTTCATAGATAAAAGAGGAGACTTGAGGCAACAGAAACAAAGAAAAGAGTGCTTGATTGCTTTGCAATGTCAATTCTCTTAGGTAGCAGTGGATACTGGATAATTTCTTCATAGATAAAGAGGAGACTTGTGGCAACAGAAACAAGAAAAGAGTGCTTGATTGCTTTGCAATGTCAATTCTCTTAGGTAGCAATGGATGTGCTGGATAATTTCTTCATAGATAAAGAGGAGACTTTAGGCAACAGAAACAAAAGAAAGTGTGCTTGATTGCTTTGCAATGTCAATTCTCTTAGGTAGCAGTGGATACTGGATAATTTTTCATAGATAACGAGGAGACTTGAGGCAATAGAAACAAAGAAAAGAGTGCTTGATTGGCTTAAATGTCAATTCTCTTTAGGTAGCAGTGGATACGTGGATAATTTCTTCATAGATAAAGAGAGACTTGAGGCAATAGAAACAAAGAAAAGAGTGCTTGATTGCTTTGCAAATGTCAATTCTCTTAGGTAGCAGCAGGATACTGGATAATTTTCCAGAGATAAAGAGGAGACTTGAGGTAACAGAAAGAAAGAAAAGAGTGCTTGATTGCTTTGCAATGTCAATTCTCTGTAGCAGTGGATGCTGGATAATTTCTTCATAGATAAAGAGGAGACTTGAGGCAACAGAAACAAAGAAAAGAGTGCTTGATTGCCGTGCAATGTAAATTCTCTTAGGTAGCAGTGACACTGGATAATTTCTTCATAGATAAAGAGGAGACTTGAGGCAACAGAAACAAAGAAAAGAGTGCTTGATTGCTTTGCAATGTCAATTCTCTTAGGTAGCAGTGGATACTGGATAATTCTTCATAGATAAAGAGGAGACCGAGGCAACAGAAACAAAGAAAAGAGTGCTTGATTGCTTTGCAATGTCAATTCTCTTAGGTAGCAGGATACTGGATAATTTCTTCATAGATAAAGAGGGAGACTTGAGGCAACAGAAACAAAGAAAAGAGTGCTTGATTGCTTTGCAATGTCAATTCTCTTAGGTAGCAGTGGAGGTTTTGGATAATTTCTTCATAGATAAAGAGGAGACTTGAGGCACAGAAAACAAAGAAAAGAGTGCTTGATTGCTTGGTAAATGTCAATTCTCTTAGGTAGCAGTGGATACTGATAATTTCTTCATAGATAAAGAGGAGACTTGAGGTAACAGAAACAAAGAAAAGAGTGCTTGATTGCTTTGCAATGTCAATTCTCTTAGGTAGCAGTGGATACTGGATAATTTCTTCATAGATAAAGAGGAGACCGAGGCAACAGAAAACAAAGAAAAGAGTGCTTGATTGCTTTGCAATGTCAATTCTCTTAGGTAGCAGATACTGGATAATTTCTTCACAGATAAAGAGGAGACTTGAGTAAACAGGAACAAAGAAAAGAGTGCTTGATTGCTTTGCAATGTCAATTCTCTTAGGTGGCAGTGGATGCTGGATAATTTCTTCATAGATAAAGAGGAGACTTGTGTGGCAACAGAAACAAAGAAAAGAGTGCTTGATTGCTTGGTAATGTCAATTCTCTTAGGTAGCAGTGGATGCTGGATAATTTCTTCATAGATAAAGAGGAGACTTTAGCAAATAGAAACAAAGAAAGTGTGCTTTATTGCTTTGCAATGTCAATTCTCTTAGGTAGCAGTGATGCTGACACTTTTCATAGATAAAGCGGAGACTGAGGCACAGAAACAAAGAAAGAGTGCTTAATTGCTTTGCAATGTCAATTTTCTTAGGTAGCAGGATACTGATAATTTTCGCAGATAAAGAGGAGACTTGGAGGCAACAGAAACAAAGAAAAGAGTGCTTGATTGCTTTGCAAATGTCAATTCTCTTAGATAGCAGTGGGTGCTGGATAATTTCTCTATAGATAAAGAGAGACTTGAGGCAACAGAAACAAAGAAAAGAGTGCTTGATTGCTTTGCAATGTCAATTTCTAGGCAGGTGATACTGGATAATTTCTTCATAGATAAAGAGGAGACTTGAGGCAATAGAAACAAAGAAAAGAGTGCTTGATTGCTTTGCAATGTCAATTCTCTTAGGTAGCAGTGGATACTGGATAATTTCTTCATAGATAAAGAGGAGACTTGAGGCAACAGAAACAAAGAAAGAGTGCTTGATTGCTTTGCAATGTCAATTCTTCAGGTAGCAGGATACTGGATAATTTCTTCATAGATAAAGAGGAGACTAGAGGCAACAGAAACAAAGAAAAGAGTGCTTGATTGCTTTGCAATGTCAATTTCTCTTAGGTAGCAGTGGATACTGGATAATTTTCATAGATAAAGAGGAGACTTGAGGCAATGGAAATACAAGAAAGAGTGCTTGATTGCTTTGCAATGTCAATTCTCTTAGGTAGCAGTGATACTGGATAATTTCTTCATAGATAAAGAGGAGACTTGTGGTGCAACAGAAACAAAGAAAAGAGTGCTTGATTGCTTTGCAAATGTCAATTCTCTTAGGTAGCAGGGATGCTGGATAATTTCTTCATAGATAAAGAGGAGACTTAGGCAACAGAAACAAAGAAAGTGTGCTTGATTGCTTTTGGCAAATGTCAATTCTCTAGGTAGCAGTGGATACTGGATAATTTTCATAGATAACGAGGAGACTTGAGGCAACAGAAACAAAGAAAAGAGTGCTTGATTGCTTTGCAATGTCAATTCTCTTAGGTAGCAGTGGATACTTTGATAATTCTCTGTAGATAGCAGGAGACTTGAGGCAATAGAAACAAAGAAAGAGTGCTGATTGCTTGCAAATGTCAATTTTCTTAGGTAGCAGTGGATACTGGATACCCTTCATAGATAAAGAGGAGACTTGAGGCAACAGAAACAAAGAAAAGAGTTGGATTGCTTTGCAAATGTCAATTCTCTCAGGTAGCAGATGCTGGATAATTTTCACAGATAAAGAGAGACTTGAGGCAACAGAAACAAAGAAAAGAGTGCTTGATTGCTTTGCAATGTCAATTCTCTTAGGTAGCAGTGGATACTGGAGCAATTTCTTCATAGATAAAGAGGAGACTTGAGGCAACAGAAACAAAGAAAGAGTGCTTGATTGCTTTGCAATGTCAATTTTAGTAGCAGTGATAATGATAATTTCTTCATAGATAAAGAGAGACTGAGGGTAACAGGAAAACAAAGAAAAGAGTGCTTGATTGCTTTGCAATGTCAATTCTCTTAGGTAGCAGGATACTGGATACCCTTCATAGATAAAGAGGAGACTTGAGGCATGAGAAATAAAGAAAAGAGTGCTTGATTGCTTTGCAAATGTCAATTCTCTAGGTAGCAGTGGATAATGGATAATTTCTTCATAGATAAAGAGAGACTTGAGGCAACAGAAACAAAGAAAAGAGTGCTTGATTGCTTTGCAATGTCAATTCTTCTTAGGCAGGTGGATACTGAGTAATTTCTTCAGATAAAGAGACTGAGGCAACAGAAACAAAGAAAAGAGTGCTTAATTGCTTTGCAATGTCAATTCTCTTAGATAGCAGTGTGCTGGATAATTTCTTCATAGATAAAGAGAGACTTGAGGTGCAGAAACAACAAAGAAAAGAGTGCTTGATTGCTTTGCAATGTGAATCCTCTTAGGTAGCAGTGGATACTGGATAATTTCTTCAGTAGATAAAGATAGACCTTGTGGCAACAGAAACAAAGAAAAGAGTGCTTGATTGCTTGCAAAATGTCAAATTCTCCAGGTAGCAGTGGATGCTGGATACCCTTCATAGATAAAGAGAGGACTTTAGGCAACAGAAACAAAGAAAGTGCTTTATTGCTTTGCAATGTCAATTCTCTTAGGTAGCAGTGATGCTGGATAATTTTCATAGAAAGGAGACTGAGGCAACAGAAACAAAGAAAAGAGTGCTTAATTGCTTTCGCAATGTCAATTCTCTTAGGTAGCAGTGGATGTTTGATAATTTTCATAGATAAAGAGGAGACTTGAGGCAACAGAAACAAAGAAAAGAGTGCTTGATTGCTTTGGCAAATGTCAATTTCTCTTAGATAGCAGGTGCTGGATAATTTCTTCATAGATAAAGAGTGAGACTTGAGGCAACAGAAACAAAGAAAAGAGTGCTTGATTGCTTTGCAATGTCAATTCTCTTAGGTAGCAGGGACAATGGGATACTTTCTTCATAGACAAAGAGCAGACCGAGGCAACAGAAACAAAGAAAGAGTGCTTGATTGCTTTGCAATGTCAATTTAGGCAGGTGATACTGGATAATTTCCTTCATAGATAAAGAGTAGACTTGAGGCAACATAGAAACAAAGAAAGAGTGCTTGATTGCTTTGCAATGTCAATTCTCTTAGGTAGCAGTGGATACTGGATAATTTCTTCTTTCTTCATAGATAAAGAGTGAGACCAGAGGCAAACAGAAACAAAGAAAAAAAGAGTGCTTGATTGCTTTGCAATGTCAATTCTCTTAGGCAGGGTGGATACTGGATAATTCTTCACAGATAAAGAGGAGACTTGAGTGCACAGAACAAAGAAAGAGTGCTTGATTGCTTTGCAATGTCAATTCTCTTAGGCAGGATACTGGATAATTTCTTCATAGATAAAGAGGAGACTTGTGGCAACAGAAACAAAGAAAAGAGTGCTGGATTGCTTTGCAATGTCAATTCTCTTAGGTAGCAGTGGATGGATAATTTCTTCAGCAGATAAATAGGAGACTTAGGCAACAGAAACAAAGAAAGTGTGCTTGATTGCTTTGCAAATGTCAATTCTCTTTAGGTAGCAGATACTGATAATTTCTTCAGATAACGAGGAGACTTTATAACAGAAACAAAAGAAAAGAGTGCTTGATTGCTTTGCAATGTCAATTCTCTTAGGTAGCAGTGGATACTGGAGCAATTTCTTCATAGATAAAGAGTGAGACTTGGAGGCAACAGAAAGAAAGAGTGCTTGATTGCTTTCACAAATGTCAATTCTCTTAGGCAGCAAGTGGATACTGGATAATTTCTTCATAGATAAAGAGGAGACTTGAGTGCACAGAAACAAAGAAAAGAGTGCTTGATTGCTTTGCAATGTCAATTCTCTTAGGTATAGGATGCTACAATTTCTTCATAGATAAAGAGAGACTTGAGGCAACAGAAACAAAGAAAAGAGTGCTTGATTGCTTTGCAATGTCAATTCTCTTAGGTGGCAGTGGATACTGGATAATTTCTTCATAGATAAAGAGGAGACTTGAGTAACAGTGAAACAAAGAAAAGAGTGCTTGATTGCTTTGCAATGTCAATTCTCTTAGGTAGCAGTGATGCTGGATAATTTCTTCATAGATAAAGAGAGGACTTTTAGGTAACACAGTCAGCAGTGTGCTTTATTGCTTTGCAATGTCACCCTCTTAGGTAGCAGTGGATGCTGGATAATTTCTTCATAGATAAAGCGGAGACTTGAGGCAACAGAAACAAAGAAAGAGTGCTTAATTGCTTTGCAACGTCGTTCTCTTAGGTAGCAGTGGACATTGGATAATTCTCTACAGATAAAGAGGAGACTCTGAGTGCAACAGAAACAAAGAAAAGAGTGCTTGATTGCTTTGCAATGTCAATTCTCTTAGACAGCAGTGGGTGCTGGATAATTTCTTCATAGATAAAGAGGAGACTTATAAAAATAGAAACAAAGAAAAGAGTGCTTGATTGCTTTGCAATGTCAATTCTCTTAGGTAGCAGTGGATACTGGATAATTCTTCATAGATAAAGAGGAGACTTGAGGTAACAGAAACAAAGAAAGAGTGTTTGATTGCTTTGCAATGTCAATTCTTTTAGGTAGCAGTGGATACTGGATAATTTCTTCATAGATAAAGAGGAGACTTAGAGGCAACAGTAGAAACAAAGAAAAAGAGTGCTTGATTGCTTTGCAATGTCAATTCTCTTAGGTAGCAGTGGATACTGGATAATTTCTTCATAGACAAAGAGGAGACTAGAGGCAACAGAAACAAAGAAAAGAGTGCTTGATTGCTTTGCAATGTCAATTCTCTTAGGTAGCAGTGGATACTGGATAATTTTCATAGATAAAGAGGAGACTTGAGGCAACAGAAACAAAGAAAAGAGTGCTTGATTGCTTTGCAATGTCAATTTTCTTAGGTAGCAGTGGATACTGGATAATTTCTTCATAGATAAAGAGGAGACTTGTAGCAACAGAAACAAAGAAAGAGTGCTTGATTGCTTTGCAATGTCAATTCTCTTAGGTAGCAGTGGATGCTGGATAATTCTTCATAGATAAAGAGGAGACTTTAGGCAACAGAAACAAAGAAAGTGTGCTTGATTGCTTACAATGTCAATTCTCTTAGGTAGCAGTGGATACTGGATAATTTCTTCATAGATAACGAGGAGACTTGAGGCAACAGAAACAAAGAAAAGAGTGCTTGATTGCTTTGCAATGTCAATTCTCTTAGGTAGCAGTGGATACTGGATAATTTCTTCATAGATAAAGAGGAGACTTTGAGGCAATAGAAACAAAGAAAAGAGTGCTTGATTGCTTTGCAATGTCAATTCTCTTAGGTAGCAGTGGGATACTGATAATTTCTTCACAGATAAAGAGGAGACTTGAGGCAACAGAAACAAAGAAAAGAGTGCTTGATTGCTTTGCAATGTCAATTCTCTTAGGTAGCAGAGATGCTGGATAATTTCTTCACAGACAAAGAGGAGACTTGGAGGCAACAGAAAACACAGCGTATGCTTGATTGCTTTGCAATGTCAATTCTCTTAGGTAGCAGGATACTGGATAATTTCTTCATAGATAAAGAGGAGACTTGAGGCAACAGAAACAAAGAAAAGAGTGCTTGATTGCTTGCAATGTCAATTCTCTTAGGTAGCAGTGGATACTGGATAATTTCTTCATAGATAAAGAGTGAGACTTGATAACAGAAACAAAGAAAAGAGTGCTTGATTGCTTTGCAATGTCAATTCTCTTAGGTAGCAGTGGATACTGGACACTTTCTTCAGATAAAGAGGAGACTTGAGGTAACAGAAACAGTTAGGCAGAGTGCTTGATTGCTTTGCAATGTCAATTCTCTTAGGTAGCAGATACTGATAATTTCTTCATAGATAAAGAGGAGACTTGAGGCAACAGAAACAAAGAAAAGAGTGCTTGATTGTCAATGCCAATTCTCTTAGGTAGCAGTGGATACTGGATAATTTCTTCATAGATAAAGAGGAGACTTGAGGCAACAGAAACAAAGAAAGAGTGCTTAATTGCTTTGCAATGTCAATTTTCTTAGATAGCAGTGGTGCTATGTTAATTTCTTCATAGATAAAGAGAGACTGAGGCAACAGAAAACAAAAGAAAAGAGTGCTTGATTGCTTTGCAATGTGAATCCTCAGGGTAGCAGTGGGATACTGGATAATTTCTTCATAGATAAAGAGGAGACTTGAGGCAACAGAAACAAAGAAAAAAGAGTGCTTAATTGCTTGCAATGTCAATTCTCTTAGATAGCAGTGGGTGCTGGATAATTTCTTCATAGATAAAGAGGAGACTCTGATAAACAGAAACAAAGAAAAGAGTGCTGATTGCTTTGCAATGTCAATTCTCTTAGGCAGCAGGATACTGGATAATTTTCCATAGATAAAGAGGAGACTTGAGGCAACAGAAAACAAAGAAAGAGTGGCTGATTGCTTTGCAATGTCATTCTCTTAGGTAGCAGATACTGGATAATTTCTTCATAGATAAAGAGGAGACTTGAGGCAACAGAAACAAAGAAGTGCTTGATTGCTTTTAAAATGTCAATTCTCTTAGGTAGCAGTGGATACTGGATAATTTCTTCATAGATAAAGAGAGACTTGAGGCAACAGAAACAAAGAAAAGAGTGCTTGATTGCTTTGCAATGTCAATTCTCTTAGGTAGCAGTGGATACTGGATAATTTCTTCATAGATAAAGAGGAGACTGAGGCAACAGAAACAAAGAAAAGAGTGCTTGATTGCTTTGCAATGTCAATTTTAGTAGCAGTGGATACTGGATAATTCTTCAGAGATAAAGAGGAGACCAAAAGAAGAGAAACAAAGAAAAGAGGCTGGATTGCTTTGCAATGTCAATTCTCTTAGGTGCAGTGGATGCTGGATAATTTCTTCACAGATAAAGAGGAGACTTTAGGCAACAGAAACAAAGAAAGTGTGCTTGATTGCTTTGCAATGTCAATTCTCTTAGGTAGCAGAAAATACTGGATAATTTCTTCATAGATAACGAGGAGACTTGAGGTAACAGAAACAAAGAAAAGAGTGCTTGATTGCTTTGCAATGTCAATTCTCTTAGGTAGCAGTGGACACTGACAATTTCTTCATAGATAAAGAGGAGACTTGAGGTAACAGAAACAAAGAAAAGAGTGCTTGATTGCTTGGTAAACGTCAATTTCTCTTAGGTAGCAGTGGGATACTGGAGGACCCTTCACAGATAAAGAGTGAGACTCTGAGGCAACAGAAACAAAGAAAAGAGTGCTTGATTGCTTTGCAAATGTCAATTTCTTCAGGTAGCAGGGATGCTGGATAATTTCTTCATAGATAAAGAGGAGACTTGAGGCAACAGAAACAAAGAAAAGAGTGCTTGATTGCTTTGCAATGTCAATTCTCTTAGGTAGCAGTGGATACTGGATAATTTCTTCATAGTACAAAGAGGAGACTTGAGGCAACAGAAACAAAGAAAAGAGTGCTTGATTGCTTTGCAAATGTCAATTCTCTTAGGCAGTGGATACTGGATAATTTCTTCATAGATAAAGAGGAGACTTGAGGCAATAGACAAAGAAAAGAGCAAGCCACTGCTTTGCAAATGTCAATTCTCTTAGGTAGCATGTGATACTGGATAATTTCTTCATAGATAAAGAGGAGACTTGAGGCAACAGAAAACAAAGAAAAGAGTGCTTGATTGCTTTGCAATGTCAATTCTTAGGTAGCAGTGGATACTGGATAATTTCTTCATAGATAAAGAGGAGACTTGAGGCAACAGAAAACAAAGAAAAGAGTGTTTGATTGCTTTGCAATGTCAATTTTCTTAGGTAGCAGTGGATACTGGATAATTTCTTCATAGATAAAGAGGAGACTTGAGGCAACAGAAACAAAGAAAAGAGTGCTTGATTGCTTTGCAATGTCAATTTCTTCTTAGGTAGCAGTGGATACTGGATAATTTCTTCATAGACAAAGAGTGAGACTTGAGGTAACAGAAACAAAGAAAGAGTGCTTGATTGCTTTGCAATGTCAATTCTCTTAGGTAGCAGATACTGGATAATTTCTTCACAGATAAAGAGGAGACTTGAGGCAACAGAAACAAAGAAAGAGTGCTTGATTGCTTTGCAATGTCAATTCTCTTAGGTAGCAGTGGATACTGGATAATTTCTTCATAGATAAAGAGGAGACTTGAGGTAACAGAAATAAAGAAAAGAGTGCTTTAGATTGCTTTGCAATGTCAATTCTCTTAGGTAGCAGTGGATACTGGATAATTTCTTCATAGATAAAGAGTGAGACTGAGGGCAGAGACAAAGAAAAGAGTGCTTGATTGCTTTGCAATGTCAATTCTCTTAGGTAGCAGTGGATACTGGATAATTTCTTCATAGATAAAGAGGAGACTTGAGGTAACAGAAACAAAGAAAAGAGTGCTTGATTGCTTTGCAATGTCAATTCTCTTAGGTAGCAGTGGATACCACACCCTTCATAGATAAAGAGGAGACTTGAGGTAACAGAAACAAAGAAAAGAGTGCTTGATTGCTTTGCAATGTCAATTCTCTTAGGCAGGTGGATACTGGATAATTTCTTCATAGATAAAGAGGAGACTTGAGGCAACAGAACAAAGAAAAGAGTGCTTGATTGCTTTGCAATGTCAATTCTCCTTCTTAGGTAGCAGTGGATACTGATAATTTCTTCATAGATAAAGAGGAGACTTAAAATAGAAACAAAGAAAAGAGTGCTTGATTGCTTTGCAATGTCAATTCTCTTAGGTAGCAGTGGATGCTGGATAATTTCTTCAGATAAAGAGGAGACTTCAGCAACAGAAACAAAGAAAGTGTGCTTGATTGCTTTGAATGCTGGACCTCTTAGGCAGCAGGATACTGGATAATTTTCATAGATACCCAGGAGACTTGAGGTCAGGAAACAAAGAAAAGAGTGCTTGATTGCTTTGCAAATGTCAATTTCCCTAGGTAGCAGTGGATACTGATAATTTTCTTCATAGATAAAGAGGAGACTTGAGGCAACAGAAACAAAGAAAAGAGTGCTTGATTGCTTTGCAAATGTCAATTCTCTTAGTAGCAGTGGATACTGGATAATTTCTTCTACAGATAAAGAGTGAGACTTGAGGCAACAGAAACAAAGAAAGAGTGCTTGATTGCTTTGCAATGTCAATTCTCTTAGGTAGCAGGATGCTGACAATTTCTTCATAGATAAAGAGGACTTGAGGCAACAGAAACAAAGAAAAGAGTGCTTGATTGCTTTGCAATGTCAATTCTCTTAGGTAGCAGTGGATACTGGATAATTTCTTCAGTAGATAAAGAGGAGACTTGAGGCAACAGAAACAAAGAAAAGAGTGCTTGATTGCTTTGCAATGTCAATTCTCTTAGGTAGCAGTGGGATACTGATAATTTCTCTTACAGATAAAGAGGAGACTTGAGGCAACAGAAACAAAGAAAGAGTGCTTGATTGCTTTGCAAATGTCAATTCTCTTAGGTAGCAGTGGATACTGGATAATTTCTTCATAGATAAAGAGGAGACTTGAGGCAACAGAAACAAAGTAAAGAGTGCTTGATTGCTTTGCAATGTCAATTCTCTTAGGTAGCAGGATACTGGACAATTTCTGATAGATAAAGAGGAGACTCTGAGGCAACAGAAACAAAGAAAAGAGTGCTTGATTGCTTTGCAATGTCAATTCTCTTAGGTAGCAGTGGACACTGGATACCCTTCACAGATAAAGAGGACTTGAGGCAACAGAAACAAAGAAAAGAGTGCTTGATTGCTTTGCAATGTCAATTCTCTTAGGTAGCAGTGGATACTGGATAATTTCTTCACAGATAAAGAGGACTCGAGGCAACAGAAACAAAGAAAAGAGTGCTTGATTGCTTTGCAATGCCAATTCTCTTAGGTAGCAGTGGATGCTGGATAATTTCTTCATAGATAAAGAGGAGATTGAGGCAACAGAAACAAAGAAAAGAGTGCTTGATTGCTTTGCAATGTCAATTCTCTTAGGTAGCAGTGGATAATGGATAATTTCTTCATAGATAAAGAGGAGACTTGAGGCAACAGAAACAAAGAAAAGAGTGCTTGATTGCTTTGTAATGTCAATTCTCTTAGGTAGCAGTGGATACTGGATAATTTCTTCATAGATAAAGAGGAGACTTGAGGCAACAGAAACAAAGAAAAGCGTGCTTGATTGCTTTGCAATGAATCCTCTTAGGTAGCAGTGGATACTGGATAATTTCTTCATAGATAAAGAGGAGACTTGAGGCAACAGAAACAAAGAAAAGAGTGCTTAATTGCTTTGCAATGTCAATTGTCTTAGATAGCAGTGGGTGCTGGATAATTTCTTCATAGATAAAGAGGAGACTTGAGGCAACAGAAACAAAGAAAAGAGTGCTTGATTGCTTTGCAATGTCAATTCTCTTAGGTAGCAGTGGATACTGGATAATTTCTTCATAGATAAAGAGGAGACTTGAGGCAACAGAAACAAGAAAAAGAGTGCTTGATTGCTTTGCAATGTCAATTCTCTTAGGTAGCAGTGGATACTGGATAATTTCTTCATAGATAAAGAGAGAGACTTGAGGCAACAGAAACAAAAGAAGAGTGCTTGATTGCTTTGCAATGTCAATTCTCTTAGGTAGCAGTGGATACTGGATAATTTCTTCATAGATAAAGAGGAGACTTGAGGCAACAGAAACAAAGAAAAGAGTGCTTGATTGCTTTGCAATGTCAATTCTCTTAGGTAGCAGTGGATACTGGATAATTTCTTCATAGATAAAGAGGAGACTTGGGGCAACAGAAACAAAGAAAAGAGAGTGCTTGATTGCTTTGCAATGTCAATTCTCTTAGGTAGCAGTGGATACTGGATAATTTCTTCATAGATAAAGAGGGAGACTCGTGGCAACAGAAACAAAGAAAAGAGTGCTTGATTGCTTTGCAATGTCAATTCTCTTAGGTAGCAGTGGATGCTGGATAATTTCTTCATAGATAAAGGAGACTTTAGGCAACAGAAACAAAAGAAAGTGTGCTTGGGGTGCTACCAGTATCCAATTCTCTTAGGTAGCAGTGGATACTGGATAATTTCTTCATAGATAACGAGGAGACTTGGTGTAGAAACAAAGAAAGAGTGCTTGGATTGCTTTGCAATGTCAATTCTCTTAGGTAGCAGTGGATACTGGATAATTTCTTCATAGATAAAGAGGAGACTTGAGGCAAAAGAAACAAAGAAAAGAGTGCTTGATTGCTTTGCAATGTCAATTCTCTTAGGTAGCAGTGGATACTGGATAATTTCTTCATAGATAAAGGAGACTTGAGGCAACAGAAACAAAAAAGAAAGAGTGCTTGATTGCTTTGCAATGTCAATTCTCTTAGGTAGCAGTGGATGCTGGATAATTTCTTCATAGATAAAGAGGAGACTTGAGCAACAGAAACAAAAGAGTGGCTTGATTGCTTTGCAATGTCAATTCTCTTAGGTAGCAGTGGATACTGGATAATTTCTTCATAGATAAAGAGAGGAGACTTGAGGCAACAGAAACAAAGAAAAGAGTGCTTGATTGCTTTGCAATGTCAATTCTCTTGGGTAGCAGTGGATACTGGATAATTTCTTCATAGATAAAGAGGAGACTTGAGGCAACAGAGACAAAGAAAAGAGTGGCAGTTGCTTTGCAATGTCAATTCTCTTAGGTAGCAGTGGATACTGGATAATTTCTTCATAGATAAAGGAGACTTGAGGCAACAGAAACAAAGAAAAGAGTGCTTGATTGCTTTGCAATGTCAATTCTCTTAGGTAGCAGTGGATACTGGATAATTTCTTCATAGATAAAGAGGAGACTTGAGGCAACAGAAACAAAGAAAAGAGTGCTTGATTGCTTTGCAATGTCAATTCTCTTAGGTAGCAGTGGATACTGGATAATTTCTTCATAGATAAAGAGGAGACTTGAGGCAACAGAAACAAAGAAAAGAGTGCTTGATTGCTTTGCAATGTCAATTCTCTTAGGTAGCAGTGGATACTGGATAATTTCTTCATAGATAAAGAGGAGACTTGAGGCAACAGAAACAAAGAAAAGAGTGCTTGATTGCTTTGCAATGTCAATTCTCTTAGGTAGCAGTGGATACTGGATAATTTCTTCATAGATAAAGAGGAGACTTGGAACAGAAACAAAAGAGTGCAAGTTGCTTTGCAATGTCAAACAGGAAAAGCAGTGATACTGATAATTTCTTCATAGATTAAAGGAGACTTTAGGAACAGAAACAAAGAAAAGAAGTGTGATTGCTTTGCAATGTCAATTCTCTTAGGTAGCAGTGGATACTGGATAATTTCTTCATAGATAAAGAGGAGACTTGAGGCAACAGAGACAAAGAAAAGAGTGCTTGATTGCTTTGCAATGTCAATTCTCTTATGGCAGTGGATACTGATACCTTCATAGATAAAGAGAGGAGACTGAGGTAACAGAAATACAAAGAGTGCTTGATTGCTTTGCAATGTCAATTCTTCTTAGGTAGCAGTGGATACTGGATAATTTCTTCATAGATAAAGAGTGAGACTTGAGGCATTTAGAAACAAAGAAAAAGAGTGCTTGATTGCTTTGCAAATGTCAATTCTCTTAGGTAGCAGTGGATACTGGATAATTCTCTTAGCAGATAAAGAGGAGACTTTATGCAACAGAAACAAAGAAAAGAGTGCTTTGATTGCTTTGCAATGTCAATAATTCTAGGTAGCAGTGGATACTGGATAATTTCTTCATAGATAAAGAGGAGACTTGTGGCAACAGAAACAAAGAAAGAGGCTGATTGCTTTGCAATGTCAATTCTCTTTAGGTAGCAGTGATGCTAGATAATTTCTTCAGATAAAGAGGAGACTTTAGGCAACAGAAACAAAGAAAGTGTGCTTTACTTGCTTTGCAATGTCAATTCTCTTAGGTAGCAGATACTGGATAATTTCTTCATAGATAACGAGACACTTGAGGCAACAGAAAACAAAGAAAAGAGTGCTTGATTGCTTTGCAATGTCAATTCTCTTAGTAGCAGTGGATACTGGATAATTTTCCATAGATAAAGAGGAGACTTGAGAACAGAAATGTTGAGTGCTTGATTGCTTTGCAATGTCAATTCTCTTAGGTAGCAGTGATACTGGATAATTTTCCACAGATAAAGAGGAGACTTGAGGCAACAGAAACAAAGAAAGGAGTGCTTGATTGCTTTGCAATGTCAATTTCTTCAGTAGCAGGGATGCTGGATAATTTCTTCATAGATAAAGAGGACTGAGGCAACAGAAAACAAAGAAAAGAGTGCTTGATTGCTTTGCAATGTCAATTCTCTTAGGTAGCAGTGGATACTGGATAATTTCTTCATAGATAAAGAGGAGACTTGAGGCAACAGAAACAAAGAAAAGAGTGCTTGATTGCTTCTGTGTCGTCAATTCTCTTAGGTAGCAGTGGATACTGGATGACTTTACAGACAAAGAGGAGACTGAGGCACAGAAATAAAGAAAAGAGTGCTTGATTGCTTTGCAATGTCAATTCTCTTAGGTAGCAGTGGATACTGGATAATTTCTTCATAGATAAAGAGGAGACTTAAGGCAACAGAAACAAAGAAAAGAGTGCTTGATTGCTTTGCAATGTCAATTCTCTTAGGTAGCAGTGGATACTGGATAATTCTCTGATAGATAAAGAGGAGACTTGAGGCAACAGAAACAAAGAAAAGAGTGCTTAGGGATTGCTTGGCAAATGTCAATTTCCTTAGGTAGCAGTGGATACTGGATAATTTTCTTCATAGATAAAGAGGAGACTTGAGGCAACAGAAATAAAGAAAAGAGTGCTTGATTGCTTTGCAATGTCAATTCTCTAGGTAGCAGGATACTGGATAATTTCTTCATAGATAAAGAGTAGACTGAGGCAACAGAAACAAAGAAAAGAGTGCTTGATTGCTTTGCAATGTCAATTCTCTTAGGTAGCAGTGGATGCTGGATAATTTCTTCATAGATAAAGAGGAGATTGGAGGCAACAGAAACAAAGAAAAAGAGTGCTTGATTGCTTTGCAATGTCAATTCTCTTAGGTAGCAGTGGATACTGGATAATTTCTTCATAGATAAAGAGGAGACTTGAGGCAATGAACAGAAAGAAAGAGTGTTTGATTGCTGCAATGTCAATTCTCTTAGGTAGCAGTGGATACTGGATAATTTCTTCATAGATAAAGAGGAGACTTGAGGCAACAGAAACAAAGAAAAGCGTGCTTGATTGCTTTGCAATGTGAATCTTAGGTAGCAGTGGATACTGGATAATTTCTTCATAGATAAGAGAACAGAGGCAACAGAAACAAAAGAAAAGAGTGTGATTGCTTTTGCAATGTCAATTCTCTTAGATAGCAGTGGGTGCTGGATAATTTCTTCATAGATAAAGAGACTTGAGGCAACAGAAACAAAAAGAAGTGCTTGATTGGCACAGTGTCAATTCTCTTAGGTAGCAGTGGATACTGGATAATTTCTTCATAGATAAAGAGAACTTGAGGCAACAGAAACAAAAGAAAAGAGTGCTTGATTGCTTTGCAATGTCAATTCTCTTAGGTGAAGTGGATACTGGATAATTTCTTCATAGATAAAGAGGAGACTTGAGGCAACAGAAACAAAAAGAGAGTGCTTGATTGCTTTGCAATGTCAATTCTCTTAGGTAGCAGTGGATACTGGATAATTTCTTCATAGATAAAGAGGAGACTTGAGGCAACAGAAACAAAAGAAAAGAGTGCTTGATTGCTTTGCAATGTCAATTCTCTTGGGTAGCAGTGGATACTGGATAATTTCTTCATAGATAAGGGAACTTGAGGCAACAGAAACAAAGAAAAAGAGTGCTTGGTTAGCTTTGCAATGTCAATTCTCTTGGGTAGCAGTGGATACTGGATAATTTCTTCATAGATAAGGGAGACTCGTGGCAACTTAAACAAAAGAAAAGAGTGCTTGATTGCTTTGCAATGTCAGTTCTCTTGGGTAGCAGTGGATGCTGGATAATTTCTTCATAGATAAGAGGAGACTTTAGGCAACAGAAACAAAGAAAGTGTGCTTGATTGCTTTGCAATGTCAATTCTCTTAGGTAGCAGTGGATACTGGATAATTTCTTCATAGATAACGAGGAGACTTGAGGCAACAGAAACAAAGAAAAGAGTGCTTGATTGCTTTGCAATGTCAATTCTCTTAGGTAGCAGTGGATACTGGATAATTTCTTCATAGATAAAGAGGAGACTTGAGGCAACAGAAACAAAGGAAAAGAGTGCTTGATTGCTTTGCAATGTCAATTCCTCTTGGGTAGCAGTGGATACTGGATAATTTCTTCATAGATAAAGAGGAGACTTGAGGCAACAGAAACAAAGAAGTGCTTGATTGCTTTGCAATGTCAATTCTCTTAGGTAGCAGTGGATGCTGGATAATTTCTTCATAGATAAAAAAAGAGGAGACTTGAGGCAACAGAAACAAAGAAAAGAGTGCTTGATTGCTTTGCAATGTCCAATTCTCTTAGGTAGCAGTGGATACTGGATAATTTTCTTCATAGATAAGGAGACTTGAGGCAACAGAAACAAAGAGTGCTTGATTGCTTTGCAATGTCAATTCTCTTAGGTAGCAGTGGATACTGGATAATTTCTTCATAGATAAAGAGGAGACTTGAGGCAACAGAAACAAAGAAAAGAGTGCTTGATTGCTTTGCAATGTCAATTCTCTTAGGTAGCAGTGGATACTGGATAATTTCTTCATAGATAAAGAGGAGACTTGAGGCAACAGAAACAAAGAAAAGAGTGCTTGATTGCTTTGCAATGTCAATTCTCTTAGGTAGCAGTGGATACTGGATAATTTCTTCATAGATAAGGAGACTCGTGGCAACAGAAACAAAGAAAAGAGTGCTTGATTGCTTTGCAATGTCAATTCTCTTAGGTAGCAGTGGATGCTGGATAATTTCTTCATTGATAAAGAGGAGACTTTAGGCAACAGAAACAAAGAAAGTGTGCTTGATTGCTTTTTGCAATGTCAATTCTCTTAGGTAGCAGTGGATACTGGATAATTTCTTCATAGATAACGAGGAGACTTGAGGCAACAGAAACAAAGAAAAGGGGTGTGATTGCTTTGCAATGTCCAATTCTCTTAGGTAGCAGTGGATACTGGATAATTTCTTCATAGATAAAGAGGAGACTTGAGGCAACAGAAACAAAGAAAAGAGTGCTTGATTGCTTTGTGTCAATTCTCTTAGGTAGCAGTGGATACTGGATAATTTCTTCATAGATAAAGAGGAGACTTGAGGCAACAGAAACAAAGAAAAATTCTTGATTGCTTTGCAATGTCAATTCTCTTAGGTGGCAGTGGATGCTGGATAATTTCTTCATAGATAGAGACTTGAAGGCAACAGAAACAAAAGAAAGAGTGCTTGGTGCTTTGCAATGTCAATTCTCTTAGGTAGCAGTGGATGCTGGATAATTTCTTCATAGATAAAGGGCATTGATGAGGCAACAGAAACAAAGAAAAGAGTGCTTGATTGCTTTGCAATGTCAATTCTCTTAGGTAGCAGTGGATACTGGATAATTTCTTCATAGATAAGGAGACTTGAGGCAACAGAAACAAAGAAAAGAGTGCTTGATTGCTTTGCAATGTCAATTCTCTTAGGCTGGCAGTGGATACTGGATAATTTCTTCATAGATAAAGAGACTTGAGGCAACAGAAACAAAGAAAAAGTGTGATTGCTTTGCAATGTCAATTCTCTTGGGTAGCAGTGGATGCTGGATAATTTCTTCATAGATAAGGAGACTTGAGAACTGACAGAAACAAAGAAAAGTGCTTGATTGCTTTGCAATGTCAATTCTCTTAGGTAGCAGTGGATACTGGATAATTTCTTCATAGATAAAGAGGAGACTTGAGGCAACAGAAACAAAGAAAAGAGTGCTTGATTGCTTTTGCAATGTCAATTCTCTTAGGTAGCAGTGGATACTGGATAATTTCTTCATAGATAAAGAGGAGACTTGAGGCAACAGAAACAAAAAGAGTGCTTGATTGCTTTGCAATGTCAATTCTCTTAGGTAGCAGTGGATACTGGATAATTTCTTCATAGATAAAGAGAGACTTGAGGCAACAGAAACAAAGAAATGAGTGCTTGATTGCTTTGCAATGTCAATTCTCTTAGGTAGCAGTGGATACTGGATAATTTCTTCATAGATAAAGAGGAGACTTGAGGCAACAGAAACAAAGAAAAGAGTGTGATTGCTTTGCAATGTCAATTCTCTTAGGTAGCAGTGGATGCGGGATAATTTCTTCATAGACAAAGAGGAGACTTTAGGCAACAGAAACAAAGAAAGTGTGCTTGATTGCTTTGCAATGTCAATTCTCTTAGGTATCAGTGGATACTGGATAATTTCTTCATAGATAAAGAGGAGACTTGAGGCAACAGAAACAAAGAAAAGAGTGCTTGATTGCTTTGCAATGTCAATTCTCTTAGGTAGCAGTGGATACTGGATAATTTCTTCATAGATAAAGAGGAGACTTCAGGCAACAGAAACAAGGAAAAGAGTGCTTGATTGCTTTGCAATGTCAATTCTCTTAGGTAGCAGTGGATACTGGATAATTTCTTCATAGATAAAGAGGAGACTTGAGGCAACAGAAACAAAGAAAAGAGTGCTTGATTGCTTTGCAATGTCAATTCTCTTAGGTAGCAGTGGATACTGGATAATTTCTTCATAGATAAAGAGGAGACTTGAGGCAACAGAAACAAAGAAAAGAGTGCTTGATTGCTTTGCAATGTCAATTCTCTTAGGTAGCAGTGGATACTTGATAATTTCTTCTTAGATAAAGAGGAGACATGTGGCAACAGAAACAAAGAAAAGAGTGCTTGATTGCTTTGCAATGTCATTTCTCTTAGGTAGCAGTGGATGCTGGATAACTTCTTCATAGATAAAGAGGAGACTTTAGGCAACAGAAACAAAGAAAGTGTGCTTGATTGCTTTGCAATATCAATTCTCTTAGGTAGCAGTGGATACTGGATAATTTCTTCATAGATAAAGAGGAGACTTGAGGCAACAGAAACAAAGAAAAGTGTGCTTGATTGCTTTGCAATGTCAATTCTCTTAGGTAGCAGTGGATACTGGATAATTTCTTCATAGATAAAGAGGAGACTTGAGGCAACAGAAACAAAGAAAAGAGTGCTTGATTGCTTTGCAATGTGAATTCTCTTAGGTAGCAGTGGATACTGGATAATTTCGTCATAGATAAAGAGGAAACTTGAGGCAACAGAAACAAAGAAAAGAGTGCTTGATTGCTTTGCAATGTCAATTCTCTTAGGTAGCAATGGATACTGGATAATTTCTTCATAGATAAAGAGGAGACTTGAGGCAACAGAAACAAAGAAATGAGTGCTTGATTGCTTTGCAATGTCAATTCTCTTAGGTAGCAGTGGATACTGGATAATTTCTTCACAGATAAAGAGGAGACTTGAGGCAACAGAAACAAAGAAAAGAGTGCTTGATTGCTTTGCAATGTCAATTCTCTTAGGTAGCAGTGGATACTGGATAATTTCTTCATAGATAAAGAGGAGACTTGAGGCAACAGAAACAAAGAAAAGAGTGCTTGATTGCTTTGCAATGTCAATTCTCTTAGGTAGCAGTGGATACTGGATAATTTCTTCATAGATAAAGAGGAGACTTGAGGCAACAGAAACAAAGAAAAGAGTGCTTGATTGCTTTGCAATGTCAATTCTCTTAGGTAGCAGTGGATACTGGATAATTTCTTCATAGATAAAGAGGAGACGTGAGGCAACAGAAACAAAGAAAAGAGTGCTTGATTGCTTTGCAATGTCAATTCTCTTAGGTAGCAGTGGATGCTGGATAATTTCTTCATAGATAAAGAGGAGACTTGAGGCAACAGAAACAAAGAAAAGAGTGCTTGATTGCTTTGCAATGTCAATTCTCTTAGGTAGCAGTGGATACTGGATAATTTCTTCATAGATAAAGAGGAGACTTGAGGCAACAGAAACAAAGAAAAGAGTGCTTGATTGCTTTGCAATGTCAATTCTCTTAGGTAGCAGTGGATGCTGGATAATTTCTTCATAGATAAAGAGGAGACTTGAGGCAACAGAAACAAAGAAAAGTGTGCTTGATTTCTTTGCAATGTCAATTCTCTTAGGTAGCAGTGGATACTGGATAATTTCTTCATAGATAAAGAGGAGACTTGAGGCAACAGAAACAAAGAAAAGAGTGCTTGATTGCTTTGCAATGTCAATTCTCTTAGGTAGCAGTGGATACTGGATAATTTCTTCATATATAAAGAGGAGACTTGAGGCAACAGAAACAAAGAAAAGAGTGCTTGATTGCTTTGCAATGTCAATTCTCTTAGGTAGCAGTGGATACTGGATAATTTCTTCATAGATAAAGAGGAGACTTGAGGCAACAGAAACAAAGAAAAGAGTGCTTGATTGCTTTGCAATGTCAATTCTCTTAGGTAGCAGTGGATACTGGATAATTTCTTCATAGATAAAGAGGAGACTTGAGGCAACAGAAACAAAGAAAAGAGTGCTTGATTGCTTTGCAATGTCAATTCTCTTAGGTAGCAGTGGATACTGGATAATTTCTTCATAGATAAAGAGGAGACTTGAGGCAACAGAAACAAAGAAAAGAGTGCTTGATTGCTTTGCAATGTCAATTCTCTTAGTTAGCAGTGGATGCTGGATAATTTCTTCATAGATAAAGAGGAGACTTGAGGCAACAGAAACAAAGAAAAGAGTGCTTGATTGCTATGTAATATTAATCCCACCATATGGAAGTGAATGCCTGACAATTTCTTCACAGATGAAGAGGAGACTTGAAGCAACGATGATGTGGTTTTGTAGAAGGATGCTGAGAATACTATGAGTGGAACATGTGATCTAGGATGAAGATTTAAGGAAGATGGAAACAAAATGGACGGTTATATTTTAAATCAGAAAGAGAGAGTTGAAATGTTTTATACACGTAAGGAAGCGAGAGGGTTTAGAGAATTCACTGGGTATATTGAAGGCAAGAGGGACAGATGTAAACTGCAAGTAATCTACCAAACGAATATGGAATGACAAAACTGGAGATTGGAGGGAATGTGAAAAGACACACATTGTTAAGAGCTACAAAGGATAGGAAGTTGTGGAGAGCCATGCTTGCTCACACCCCGAAGAGACACGGTACATGAAAGAAAGGTGTTTGAATATTAATCGACATCGGCTCCAAAATACAATGGGGAACATTAATGCATTAATGAACAAAATTGGATAAATAAGAATGTAGCCTTATTAGAAGCTTGATCTGAAATGTTTCCTGTATAATATTCAGTCGATGAGATTCATGGACAAAAAGCATTGAATTAAGTGTATTGGAAAGGAAGGCCATTATATTTAAACAAAGATATCAAAAATTGAAATTGCCAAAAAAAAAAAAAAGAATGAACGGTTTTAGATTTTTTTAAAAAATAAAGAAGAAAGAAACGATACAAAGTAAAATGGTTACAGTAATTTTCAGTGTACAATGCTCATTCCATGAGACTAATATTCGCCACTGAATTAAGTATTTTAATAATAAAGTGTTTTAACATGCATATTGGTCAGAAGAAATTGAGTTTCTTTTTTTAATTTTACTTTTTGTTTAAATACAGAGAATTAAGTCTTTTGAAGAATTTTTTTTCAGAGTTTTTAAAGACATGAACTACAGAGGAGAACTTTCAACAAGTAGAGAACCAAGAAGCAGTGAGGCAATAGTTACAGAATTTGGAGAGGACAGGAGAGAGTTCAGGGTCACATTCCATTGCATCCAATTGCTTTATGGGAGTTCAAGCTTAGAAATAATGTTAAAGACCAGAAACGGGTTTATGTATATAATTTGGCCTCAGTTCCAATTAGGAAGTCGGGTATGGATACTCCAGATGAGTCAAGTTGTTGGAAGAAAATTTACGAGTAAAGCACTCAGTTTTGTTCGCTGTGATAAGAGGACCTCAAAATTATTGAGTATTTGAGGAATCGAGGATTTTCTGTTGTTTAGCACGCTTTTGCAGAGCCGTTGGTAGTCGTTAGCGCCAAACTTACAGGTTAAAGTAAAATTGAGAAAAGAGAAAATTTTGAAAAAGTCAAAATAATCTTATGAAGAGATAGCAAAGTAGATTGATTGCAGCAAGCATTAGGAATTGTAACAATTTAGCCGACTATGTGAGGAAATTAAAATAAAGTATATACATCTTATGAAAGCTGTAGTATATTGAGAAAAGCCAAACCCTGCAGCAATAGTTATCTCTTAACATTGTACCAATTAATTAACTATGTTAACATTCCCAGAACAACAAAAAACAGAAGTTACTAAATGAAAGGACTAAAATCATGGCCAGATGTATACAGATTAGAAAGTACATTTTGAAAATTTGTATAATCTCCTTACTCCCTCTCCAATACTATTTCGTTATTCTTGATTTTACTTTTTGTTTAAATACAGAGAATGAAGTCTTTTGAAGAATTTGTTGGTAAAACAACCAGGAAAGAATTGTTGCAACGCTCAACATAATTAAATATGCTAAAACTCAAGTCTTAATAAGTTTTTTTTTTTGTTTATAATCGTTTCAGCCCAAGCAAGGCAATACTGCCACTGGTACGCAGAGGATTACAATGTGAGGATAGGGAAGATAGACAAGACAAAAAACAAAGAAGGTACATAGGGTATCAAAGAAAGAGTAAGAGAAAGATGGAAGTCAGGGAGATAAAAAAGATGGCAATAGACATTTGGAAATTGTAACTACCAAGGAAGTAAGCAGACGGAAGGAAGTTCTACAGGCGGAAAGTGCGAGAAAGGAACATGGCCAGATGTATACAGATTAGAAAGTGCATTTTGAAAATTTGTATAATCTCCTTACTCCTGCTCCAATACTATTTCGTTACTCATGATTTACTCCCTCTTTATTCAAAACTTCCACTTGAGCGTTTTAAAATTTTTGTTGTGCATTCAAATATAAAGTGTTAAGAAATCAGTTCTTCTATAACACCTGACCATACCGAAGGGTTGAAACCATGGTAGCGTAATCGGCTGATCCTCTTAACCCTCTAGGGCCATTCGTATCATATTTGATACAGTATTTCCCTATAAGGAAACATTTGGTATTTCCCTATAAGGAAACATTTGGTATTCATTGACTGAGCAGTCAGTACTGCTTTCATTTGAAATTTATAAAATATTTCTCTTAAAAAAATTTTCAGGAAAATATTTCTTTCAAGGCTTGTTTTCATACTGTATCAAATATGATACGAATGGCCCTAGAGGGTTAAGGCTTCTACCTGTCATAAAGTGGGGGATCAGTTCTATATTGTTATGAAGTAATAAACAGATCCCCCACTAATTACTACTTAACCCTCTAGGGCCATTCGTATCATATTTGATACAGTATTTCCCTATAAGGAAACATTTGGTATTTCCCTATAATTTTACGTTATAGAAGGGAAGATAGAACTCGACTGAAAACAAATTTGAATCAGAAAATAAATATTATTTATTTATTTTATTTCTGATTAAAATTTGTAAGAAAATCTGTAATTTACAAAATAAAAACCAAATACGTTGATTTCTAAAAGCAAATAGTCGAAAGTCGACAGAAATGAATGAATTAATTACAAATTTATCCAAATTGAAAGCATTAGATACACAATTGGAAGCTCTTAGATTCGGTTGAGAATTTACCACCAGATTGCCGAAAAAAGATATCACAGGTTTCATGATTAAAAACTACCAACGCAATGAGTTTAATTTCAAGGGATACATTCAGGCTCTAATTATAGCCACAATGAAACGACATTACTCTGCAGATGAAGAAAAGCCTTAAAATAAATATCAAAATGATTCATATATTCCCCTTCGACAAAGACCATTGGAATTATAATTATGGACCAATATATTTAATCTAAACTTATTTATAAATGGAACTGTGTGTATGTGTGTGTGTGTCCGTTACCCATAGACTCCGAAATGGCTGAACCGATTTTCTTGAAAATTTACACAGTTGAACAATAAGCGTCTGCGAGTGTTCTTAGTTAGGTTTTGTGTCGAGGTACCCCCGATAAATATCGAAAATCGATAATTGAAAAATCGGGTTATAGAAGGAGTGGTCCGATTTTAATCAAATTTCATACACTCATACACAAAAACATAAGAAACGATATTCAGAAGTTTCAAGGTTGTAGTTCTTACAATAGTGCAGAAAATAGATAATATATATATATATATATATATATAAGGCAAGATGTTTGTGTGTGTATCTGTTTATCTGCCTGTATGTCTGTATATTTTCAGCCCCTTTATTTTAGTTTTTGCTTCGGGTTTAGCTCTAAGTAGTTATAATTGTAGTTCTTAGTCTCAGCCATGATACCATTTACTCAGAGGACTTATTTAGCCTTCAAAATTCAGTTTACGACGAAAAAAATCTTATTTGATATCGATACTAAGAAATGAAAATTTGACTTACATCCATTCATTTTTCTATCAGTCTACAGTTTCGCTTTAGCTGGAAACAACTATTGCTTTTTAGTCTTTCGTGCCAACGTCCAAAGAGTCTGAGCTCCAGGACCATGGATTAGTTTTATAGCTTTCATTACACCCGAGCAACGCCGGGCTATACTGCTAGTTTATTTATATTTCTCGGAACGAAAAATCGAGAAGACTAGTTCGAATTCCAGTTGAATTCGTTTCAAGTACTTATGCACAAATACTCTTGGGAAAGATATCAATCCGTCCCTTCTCCCTTCAGATATGGGTTGAATAGTAGAACAAATTGGCTTCTATCGCCTTGGTTGACAACCGGTTTACTGTAGAAAGAAATAGCAATCTACTGCAGAAAATTGTCTACCTAGTTAGCTATGTCTCGAAAGAGATGATTGGCCAAGTGTATGTCACGTGTGGCAATTAACTGAGTGACTGATATTTATGCACAAATGCCCTTGGGAAAGGTATTTATCAGTCTCTTCCCTCCAGTTATGGGTTAAATAATAGAACAGTTCTATAGCCTTGGCTGTCAACCAGTCTACTTCAGAAAGCAATGGCAGGACAATGTCCAGTCAGTCATGTCTCTTTCGAGACAGGATCGCTCAAAGCATGAATCACTTATGGCACTTAACTGACTGATATATATATATATATATATATATATATATATATATATACATATATACACACACACACACACACACACACACACACACATATATATATATATATATATATATATATACATATATATATATATACATATATATATATAAAGAGATATCTCCGCGATATACTGGTATATTTACGAAGAAATAAATGAATACAAGCTCATAAAGCGACACAAAAATTTTAAAACCAGGAAATTATGAAAAATAAAAAAGAAAAATGAATCTCATTGACTGAATATTATACAGGAAACATTTCAGATCAAGCTTCTTATAAGGCTTCATGCTTATTCATACAATTTTGTTCATTAATGCATTAATGTTCCCCATTCCATTTTGGGAGCGATGTCGATTAATATTCAAACTGCTTTCTTTCATATACCGTGTCTCTTCGGGGCGTGAGCAAGCATGGCTCTCCACAATGAATTCTTGGCTAAGACTCATCGGGCACCATCCGAAAACGCCCACCCTTTACGGATTACGTAAACTGGACTTCACGCTGAAACCATCAGACAAGGAAGCCCACATTTTGGTACAATTAGCTGCGTGCATATAAAAACTGAGGTGAGCTTGAATAAAAGAAATATATCAAACTAAAATATAGAACCAGTTTATATATAATATCTTTTTACGCAAATGTTCCCGTTAAAAACATGTCGACATTTACTAAAAACCCACTTAACTAAAATAAAATAAAAATGCCTATCCCAACACATAAAATCCTAAAAATGTAGCATTTAATCACCATTCAAAGTTTTTTCAACTTCGAAAACACTTTTTATAAACAAACATTTGGTTTATCAATGGAGTCCTCTCTTAGTGGCATTTTGGCATATCATATTTTTGTGATTCCTGGAAAGTTATCTGTTAAAAAATATACAACAAAATTCATCTTATTTCTGATACATAGATAATTCTCTATTAATGTATTTGCAAAACATAATTCTACCCGATCTTGTCAACAAACTTAAAAAGGTCAAACCCACAATAGACTCTGCTTTTGAATCTGTGTCTAACAGCGCTTTACCCTTCCTAGATAACATTATGCACAGAAATAATAACGAACTTCAGTTTCAGGTTTTTAGGAAAGCGACCAACAAGAATGACCTCGACAAGTTTTTATTTCCACCACTGTAACAATATCAAACAGGAATAATTATACGATTCTATTTAAGAGCAATAAGAATCTGCAGCCTCAAATACTTACCTAAAAAATATACAGAAAATCTTTCAAAAACATTCAATATCCTCATTACTTACTTTTCCTGACGGCTACAACATCCAAGAATTTAAATGCAAAGTTAATTACCATCTCTTATCCACTTGAATCCAGTCCTTTCTACATCACCCCTTGTCTCCTGTTCTTTTCCTTTCTCTCTACTTTCGCAACTGTCTTCACACCTGTTCCCATCCTTTTCTTGCTCTTTTTCTAAAAACCCCTGTAACTAGTTCGTCTTTCTCTTCACTCTCCTCCTGCCTAAACTTTTACTTTTAATAGTCTCCTGTTCATCAGTGGCGGTACCGCCTTGCTTGGGGTGAAACGATTAAAAAAAGTACACAATCCTAAGAGAAAGGCATACAAAATATGCGTCTGCAAAAAGATTACATTATTAACAAAAATAAATATGAAACAAAAAACACATAGCACTACACTATTTACAGTGTTCGGATTATTGTTGCTATGTTTACGACGTTTCGGCTGTTGTACGCTCGTTGTCAGACATTTCGGTCTTGTACGTTCGTTGTACTTCTTCAGGTACTGGAAATTTTAATTCGAACACTTTTTTACAACCTACAGGTTCATGTGTTTTCAACGACACATGGCCCAGTGGATATAGACGTTGCTTTGTTACAGTGACTTGACCCAAAGAGTTGTGAGTTCAATACCAGGCTTCAGCAGCTGTGAACATATAACTCAGAGAGTTAAGTGATAGGGAAATAACTACATAGCTACCAGAAGTGGCATCGTACGTGGAATGAAAATGATATGCCCCAGTGCTCATTATATAGGGTTCGGTTCGAGATTCCTAAACATCTTAAAAGGGCCGGAGCGTACAACGGCCGAAACGTCGTACAACTGGCAACCAAGATGCGGACAATAGTTCGAATAATGTAAATAGTGTAAACATTACCTCATCTCAGAAGTATAGACAAATACATAACACTACCGACTAACTCCATAACATTCATTATCTAAAATAATGTATCCAGTCTAAGCAGCATTAAAATAATTGCAATCACATTCAAAGGTAACATGGATATGATCAGAACCCAAAATACTTATAATGATAATAGTTCTGAAGCAGGTATACATGAAATAAATAAATTGTCAGAACTGCTCTTCACAATATATTGAGCAAACTTGCAGAAATTAAAAATGTATCTATGAACACAAACGTGATCTTATATATTCTTTCAATCATTTCACCCCAAGCAAGGTATTCCACTGCCACTATAGCGCAGGGGGTTCCATAGAGGAAGGTGGTGAGAGAGTGATTAGATATAGGAAATGTCAGAAGGAGGGTGATAGACGAGTAAGGAGGTACATAGAAAGAGTGTTTGAGAGAATGGGTGCGAGTTAGTGTGTTAGGAGGTGTCTATTGACCTTACATTTAAACTCCTGGAGATTGTAGCTGTCGGGGAAGCAAGTATGTGGAAGGGAATTCCACAGTCGGGAAGTGCGAGAAAAGAAGCTGTTGGAGTAGAAATTGTGGTTGCATTTTATTGGTTTCATTGTAAAAGGGTGGGACCTACTTGCTAATCTAGTATCTCGTGCAAATTCGTACCTAGGGGGCACCAGTGATCTAAGTTCATTGGAGCAGAAGCCGTGAAAGTATTTATAGAAGAGGCACAGGGAAGCCACGTCACGCCGGTGAGAGAGTGACTGCAGCCGGTCAGCCAAGTCGGTATCGATCACATTACAGATTCTCTGTTGTATTTTGTCAAGAACCCCGAGGAGAATAGCAGGGGCACCCGACCAGATGTAGCAGCAGTATTCAATACACGGGCGGATAGTAGATTTATATATGTGCAGGATAGATTCAGACAGGCCTTGCACAGAGAACCGACTTTCATAGCAGCGGATTTAGCAGTGGATTCGATATAGTTATTCCACTTGAGGTCCGCTGAGAGAGTGAGGCCAAGGAGGCGTAGTGTTTTACTCTCTGGGAGGCAAGCCTATGCTAATGGGAGGTAGGTGCGGTTGTCTATGGTGGTTAATTGATAGCAGACAACAACCTATCAGATGCCTTATTTATACATAGAAATACATCTAACCCCAACTTTGATCTAAAGAATGCTACTCTCATTAAAAAAGGAAGTCATATAGAAGAAAGATATTTGTAAGTGCTGCTATTAAATCTTATCAAAATATAAATCTGTTGTCGGATTTTTCCAATATCTCTACTTCTGAAAGTAATACTGCTTTCCCATGCTAACATACAAGACTATAAAAATGTTTAAAAAGTAATAGAAAACTTTTAAATTAATAACCTTAACTTTAAAATACATAAGACAAATTAATCCAAAACTAAAATGATTTCAAGAACATCTTTTACTCACGTTTGTATATTAAACATTGATTCGTGTCACTTCGCGTCCTCCATAGCTTGCCTGAATTATCAAGCAACCTGATGAATATTTCTTCTTCTTCTTTTTCTTTTTCATGTGCCGTGTCCTTTCAGGACGTTCGTGATCATAGACTTCCACTTGGCTCTGTCTCTTGTCGCTCTCAGTAATTTTTCTCTTGGTATCTCTTCCAAGCCCCGCTCCGTCAAACATTTGCTCAGACCTAACAAGTATGTCTTGCGCTGCTTTTCCCAGTCTCTTCTTCCAATTATCCGACCAAGTTCTCCAGGCCCTCCTTCCTCATTATGTGTCCCAGGAACCTCATTTGTCTCTTCCGGATATTTATTATAAGTTTTCTTTTCGTTTGCATTCTTTTCAACATCTCATCTTTGCACACGTGCTCTGTCCATGGTCTCCTCAGCATCCTTCTGTAAAACCACATTTCTGCTGCCTCAAGCCTCTCCTTCATCTTTGAAGACGCTTATAATACAACTGCGTAAATTTCCAAGGAAATCGGTTCAGCCGTTTCGGGGACTATAGGTAACGGACACACACACACACACACACACACACACACACACACACACACACACAGACACACACAGACAAAGTTCCATTTATAAATAGGTTTAGATTGATAATTTTTGAGACACTGAATATGGTAGATACAACGAATGTGAAACACGAACTCAGCTTAGAAAAATTGTGTTGGATTTGTGAAGATTTGGTAACAATGATTATCTCTTATGGATGTGCGTTGTGGTACAGTGGATATCGGCTCAGAACGAGAAATAGAGGAGCCGGGTTCAAATTCCAGTTGAATTCATTGCATTCACTTACGCGCAAATACCCTTGGGAAAGGTATTAATCCGTCTCTTCCTTCCAGTTATGGCTTAAATAACAGGACAGATTGGGTTTCATAGACTTGGCTGGCAACCAATCTACCGCAGAAAGCAATGGCAACCTACTGCGGGATAATCTTTTGCCCAGTCAGTCATGTCTCTTTCGCCCAAGCGTTTACCACGTATGGCGCTTTACTAACTGACTGATTATCTCTTTATTTCCGCCATACAAGTCTAGCTGGAGGAAGGAAAGTACTGGAAAGTAATTGAACCTCACCTGAAGCGTCCTTAATGTGTAATGCTCCTCATGCCAATAAAATTTCCACCAAGCTTCTCTATGGCATATGACTTCACTGAATTTCTTTTAATGTGTTCCTCTCGAATTTATATTCAAATTGAGGACATCAGAAGAGAATGTGTACCGTTTCGGGGCCTCCCTATCTCTGTTTCCGCTATAGAAGTCTGGCGTGATATATTTTTAAAAATTTCTAGAAATAAGAATCCGATTTGTGTTGCTTGCAGGGATATTGGTGACTAAGGCGGAGTGCTGCATATACACTCTGAACTTTGTTTCAGTGTAAAGCTTTGTCATCAACATAAATAGCTAGTCAGGAACTGATGAGATCGGAAAGATTAATATAACTTGAAAATATGTCACAGCAGAGGGCTACTATCCTGTTGTAGAGTGGCTGACACCCCTGCAGCACTCTCAATGATGGAATGGCCCATGGTAAAAAATGACCTATTTAAGAAAAGAATAGTAGCATTTGATGCGTAATATTCTAGTGTCATTCGAGTAATAATCGGGCTGATTACTTCGGCGACTATTGCGATCTACACTCTTCTTGTCTGTTTTATGAGTTCAGTCTTGTCTATGATTTTAACTATTGTACTGTTTCTACACAGAAAGCAACGGCAACCTACTGTGGGTTAATCTTCTGCCCAGTCAGTCATGTATCTTTCGAGACATGATCGCCCAAGCGTGTTTCACGTATGGCACTTAACTAACTGACTGACTGTTCTGTATATATCCGTTTATTTCAGGATGTTGTGGTGAATAATACTGTAGCACACTCTATCGTATCCACCTCACTGGTACAACATATTTATGGCTAATATCCTATATGACCATCTTGGTAGGAAAACCAAATAATAGGAAAAAATGTTAATGCCTTTCCTGCTTTAATTAAATAAATTATTCTTTAATCAGGCAGAGGAGTTATGATGGCTTAACAGTTAAAAGTTGATTCCAGTCACCGAGGTTAAAATGTGGCTAGGGGTAGTATACGTTTACATGTCACTCGTAGGTAAGGCATTAACACACTTATATCCACAGTTATAGGTAAATATTAGAGATCTAATGACTCGTTAGATCCGTAGTACCATTTTTTAAGGCCGTCAAGCTGGGTATGACGATAAACTGTATTCGCCAGCAATGTCACTGACCAGGAGGTTTTGAGGAATGCGGAATTACCTCCTAATTGCTGTTATTCATCCTGACCCGGTGTTCCAACTATGGGTAAATAGTGAGCCCCTAAACTATGGGTAAATAGTGAGCCCCTAAACTAAAATTCGGACACTATGAAGATGTGAAAATAAATTTTCATAGTAAAAATACAAGCAATACGTTTTCAGAGCAAAAACGTTACCAGCAATACACTTTAAACTTTTCTAAAAACGTTCTGTCTAACGCTAAAAATATTTTTAGAGTGGAAGAATTTTTTTTGTATGATAATGTTTTAGTTGTACAAGGACCATATCTTTTCCAATGACATTTGCTCTTATGTGGATATAACCAGTGAAATTCGAATGGCCAAGAATGTATCCCAGAAGCTAAGTAGAATATTGAGAAACAAGAAAACTTCGCTAGAAACAAAGAAGAAAATACATTTTTTTAATCATTTCATCCCAAGCAAGACGGTACCGCTACTGATGTGCAGGGGGCTGCATAAATAGTTAAGAGGAGAGTGAAGAGAAAGGCGAAGCAGCTATATGGGGGTGAAAGAGAAAGGGCAAGAGAAGGATGTGAACACAGGAGTGAAGACAATTTCAGAGGTAGAGATAAAGGAAAAGAACAAGATACACGGTGTGATTTAAAAAAGGACTGCAGTCAAGTGGATAGGAGATGGGAATTGACATTGCATTTAAATTCCTGGATCTTGTAGCCGTCAAGAAAGGAAGGGAGTTCCACAGGCGGGAAGCGAGAGAAAAGAAGCTGGTAGAGTAGAATTGTCGGCTGCATATGGTTGATCTATCTGTAAAGGGTGGGACTTGTTGCCGGTCTGGTTGCACGAGTAAATTCTTTTGGAAGGTGCAGCAGTGACCTAAGTTCGTTAGAGCAGAAGCCATGAAAATATTTATAGAAGAGACAGAGGGAAGCCACATCCCGCCGGTGGGAAAATGGCTGGAGACGAACTGCCAGGTCGGAACCAATAGATTGCTATGTGATGTCTGTTCTTTAATATGGCAGTGAATACTAAACAATCTCTTTAAAGATGAAGGCGAGATCTGAAGCAATCAAAAAGTAGTTCTACAGAAGGATACTGAGGATACCGAACATGTGATCAATAATGAAGTTTTTGGAAGCATGGAAACAAAAAGGAAACATACTTAACATCAGGAAAAGACAGCTGAAGTTCCTGAGACATATAACGAGGAAGGAGGACTTGGAGAATCTGATGCTCACAAGTCAGATAGTGGGAAAGAGAGACAGAGGAAAGCAACGCGTAACATGCTTGACGGGTTTGATTAAATGGATGTCAGAGGGGGGTTTAGGTGCGGTAACAGAAAAAAACGTGCTAGGAATAAGAAAATTTGGAAGGCCATGATCATCTACGTCCTGAAGGGACACGACACAGAAGAAGGATAATTGAAACTCGGCTCTCTGATTGACAATTCCAGGCAATACTCAGACATCCAGGCTTACAGCACCTGATATTCCCAATCAATCATTCATCTAGGCAGTGACCAGACTCGATGTTGCTTAACTTCAGTTATCATACGGTAATCGATATTTTCAACCAGATGTGGTCGTAAGTCTTGGTGGTGCGATTAAACTGTTATTATAAAAATTGTAGTTAATTTTAAATTTGAATGAACACGTGACACCATATCTATCTTCTCACGATATGAATATCCTGCCATTGTTAAACGGAGCACTTCTCAGTTAACTTACGAGTACACACGTAAAAATGCACACGAATAACAAACGTAACCGAGTCTACAAGACGACACAGCGCCATCTACCTTAACTTTTCTTTAAACGTAATAACTAAACAACCAAGAATTTGCTGATATACGGGCTTTTGTCCTGTTTTCATCAACGATCTCCCAGATGAGATCAAGTCCCAAGTAGACATCTACGCAGATGACACCACAATATACTCCCGCACAAGTAAGAAACCTGGCATGGCGGACAGACATAACCTCGCTGCTGACCTTGAACGGGATCTACACTCTGTGGTGAATTGGGGCAAGAAGTGGCTTGTCAACCTCAATGCGTCCAAGACTAAGCTGTTGTCTGTCAACCATCACAGGCAACCTCTCCTGCCCAAGCAATTCTCCCTGAGTGCAATACACTGCGCCTCCTCAGCCTTACCCTCTCTTCTGATCTCAAGTGGAACCTCTACATCGAATCCATAGCTAAATCCACTGCTAAGAAGGTTGGGTCACTGTGTCGATCCAGGATGTTCTTTCCGCCTGAATCCATACTGCATATATACAAGTCTACCATTCGACCCTGCATGGAGTACTGCTGCCATTTATGGTCAGTGTTCTCGACAGGCTCCAAAGGAGAGATAGTAACGTGATAGGTGCTGACTTGGCGGCTCGACTACAGCCACTTCCCCACCGACGAAATGTGGCCTCCCTTTGTCTGTTCTATAAGTACTTTCATGGCTTCTGCTCAGACGAACTTAAGTCACTGGTGCCTCCTCAACAGGTGTTTACTCGTGCAACCAGAATGGCAACTGGGTCCCACCCATTCACTGTTAGGTTAGCCAAATGCAGACGACAATTCTACTCCTGCAGCTTCTTCTCTCGCACTTCACGCCTGTAGAACTCGCTCCCATATTCTTGCTTTCCTGACGGCTAACACCTCCAGAAATTTAAATGCAATGTCAATATTCATCTGCTAACCACTTGACTCTAGCCCTTCCCCCACCCCGTATATCCTCCCCTTTTTCTCCCCCCTTGCAACTGTCATCACACCTGCATTTTCATCTTTCTATTGCTTCTTTCTAATTGGTTTGTAATCCTCTTCTCCCTCCTCTAATGAATTTTCTTTCAGTTATATAGCCCCACCCCCGCACATCAGTGGCATTTACGCCTTGCCCGGGGTGAAATGATTAAAAAAAAAAAAAGAAACCCGCACCTCAATATTTGTAAAAGTATTTTTGATACGCTCAGTAAATAATGTCTAGACGATCGTATCGGTATAGTCCTTTCTTCTAGCCAATCCATTTTGCAAACGTCTGCTCAGGTACATTTTCTTTTATTACACACCCACAGAGCAATCCTGTGGTTTATGCTGTAGTTATGCTGAGTGGTCCTTACTTACAGTTCCTGAGAGAAAGCGTATTATCTAGCGTCATCAACGGTCTGAACAAGGCCAGCGCGCTCAAAACCTCGGACTTCGTGCTAGTGTGAGGAATTCACCCTAAAGATTTCTAAATGCTTTTGTTTTTTCGTGTATTTTTACACCATATATATATATATATATATATATATATACGGATCATCTCTCAGCAATGTGATGATAAACAGCAGCAAAGGTTGGCGGATTTGGCTGCCTTCAGTCTAGAAACATAATCTGATACAGACGTGCAGAATCATGTTGATTACCATTCGTGTAGCCATATGTAAAAATCATATCTGCTTGTAAATGGGATGAATATCCTGCCATTGTTAAACGGGACACTTCTCAATTAACTCATTACTACACACGTTAAACGTTGAAGACAGACTAGCCAAAAATGTACACGATTGTCAAATGTAATCTAGTCTAGGTATTTATCTGCGTTCCCACAGAGGCGGAATGTGGCACATGGCCTTTTAAAGTGAGATCTCCGAGCTATTAAAATCAGCCCAAAAAATCATGTAGCACCTGCACAAGGCGGAGTCGTGCACGTCTACTTTCCCCAGACGAGGCTCTATCCTGACCAGTGAAAACAAACAACATAAAAATGCAAACAACCTCTACAAGCTTTTCCATTTCCGAAAATTTTTGATGAAGCTGAGTAAGTTGAAAAGCATTTATGGAAATTCTTCTACTTGTTCCTCATTTAATTATAATTTTAAATGAATGCAAATTTTTACTGGTCAACTCTGGAGATTTCAAAAATAGATTTACTCATTTTCGACCGGATTTATTACTAGTGAGGATTGGAGTGAAGACATACCCCAAAGTCTACACACCCGCTATCCAGAGAATTTTTTTGTGGACAAAATACAAAGGAGGATCTGTAACGTGGTTGATACTGACTTGGCAGACCGGCTGCAGCCGCTTTCACACCGGCGTGATGTGGCTTCCCTGTGCCTCTTCTACAAGTACTTTCATGGCTTCTGCTCTGATGAGCATAGATCACTGGTGCCGCCTAAGCACGAATTTACACGAGATACTAGATTAGCAACTAGGTCCCACCCTTTTACAGTTAAACAAATAAGATGTAACCGTAAATTCTACTCCAACAGCTTCTTTTCTCGCGCTTCCCGCCTGTGGAACTCCCTTCCACAAGTCTGCTTTCCCGACAGTTACAATCTCCTGGTGTTTAAATGTAGGGTCAATAGATACCTCCTATCACACTAACTCCCAACTATTCTCACAACACTCTCATCTACCCAAATCCTTACCCGCCTATCACCCACCCTCTGTCATTTCCTTTATTTAACCAGCCTTTCTCCACTCTACGTAGCCCCCTGCACAGTAGTGGCAGTGACATGCCTTGCTCGGGGTGAGACGCTTATAAAAAGAAAAAAAAAGAAAAAAAAAGACCTTTGCATTAACCCTAAGTCGAACTTGTGCCTCTTCTAGCTTTAAGGGTATGTTTTATATTTTTTAAATATAAATTGCAAAATTAGATTAAGCAAAACCCTGGAAAGGGGGCGTAGGCTTGTTCGCCTCAGTGATTGCCGAGACCCTTTACACACGTCACGTGTAACAGCTGGACAAATTGAATATTAAAAAGCATTAACTTTTTGCAGTGAACGTCAGACTACGGGTTTTTTTTTTTTTACCTTTGGTAAAGTAATAAAATCTAAGCTCATTAAAACTCGTAGTTTTCATTCCTAACAGAATAAAACGCCTGTCTTTATTTCATCATGAAAATGTCAACAAAAGAAGCTGATTTATGCGTCTAAATTTTTAAAGGCAAATCAAGAAAGTTTTAAATAAAATGATTTTGGCAAACATGGACAGACGTTTCGGCAATAAAACGGTGTGTCAAAGAGACGGTTTTTCCATGGACACCGGTTTTATTTTAATAAATCAGTCAGTTAATTGCCATACGATGATGTCTTTTTCGATCAATGACTGACGAGACAGATGATTTTCCCGCAGTAGGTTAAGATTTCTTTTTATTGTAAACCGGTTGCCAACCAAGGCTATAGAATCCAGTCTATCCTGCTATTCAATTCTTTTATCCAGATCAATCAGTTAAGAGCCATACGTAATACACGCTTAGTTGATGATGTCTCTTTCGATCCATGACTGACTAGGCAGAAGATGTTCCCGCGGTAGGTTGCCATTTCTTTCTGCGGTAGATTGGTTGCCAACCAAGGCTACAGGACCTACTTTGCCTTGCTATTTAACCCATCGCTTGATATTTTCGCGTAAGCGAATGCAACGAATTCTCATTCCGAGTTTTCATAACGGGCCGGTATTCATTAACCACAACGCACATCCTATTTAAGTAAACATTGCTGAAAAGTGAATCATCAACAATTTTTATTCTTCATTCTTGAGAATAGACAAGAAAAATATTAAACCCAATTGATTATATTATTTATTGGAATGTTTGGCAAATATCGGCAAATGGCCAGTAAGTCAGTTAACTACCATACGAAACACGGTTGGATGATCACGTCTCGAAAGGGAGATAACTAACTTGACAAAAAAATTTTCCCGCAGTAGGTTGCCATTACTTTCTGAGGCAAACCCTTTGACAACCAATGTTTCCTTCAGTTTTAATAGGATTCACTCAGTTAAGTGCCATACGTGATACACGATTGGGCGTTCATATCCCGAAAGAGATATGACTGCCTTGACAGAAGATTTTCTCGCAGTAGGTTGCCATTACTTTTTGAGGCAAACCCTTTGACAACCAATGTTTCCTTCAGTTTTAATAGGATTCACTCAGTTAAGTGCCATACGTGATACACGCTTGGGCGTTCATATCCCGAAAGAGATATGACTGCCTTGACAGAAGATTTTCTTCTTGCCATTACTTTCTGAGGCAGACCATTTAACAACCAATGTTTGCTTCAATTCTAATAGGATTTAGTCATTCATTTATGTGCCATACGTTGATTTAACTATTTTGACGGTAAGAGGGAGGGCCTTGATGTAAATACATGCGGCCAAGGAACCGGGGAAGAAAGCTCGTCATAGCAGTTGCCATGGAAAGACTTGTAGAAAAGATAGAGGGAAGACACATCACGTCGGTGAGAAAGTGACTGATGCCGAGATGCCAGGTCAGGGTCGATTATGTTGCAGATTCTTATTTGGATTTTGTCGAGAAAGATGACAAAATGATGATTCGCTCTTCTCTCTTTGGATTCTTTGAATGAATTGACCTATATCTTGTCGATTGGAAATAAGGAATAACCAACTTCTACATATCTAGAAAAGACTAAAGCGCTTTACGCACGAAAATTGATTCTTTTTATACAGTATAAACCGGGTATATCAAAAATAAATTTACAAACTTTGGGAGCGGATTCCTCTCCCCAAAACAATGACATAATCCTTTGTTTTTGTCTTATTAAAGTTCAAAAAAGTAACTGTAAATAGCACTGTATTCCCATATAGACTAGATTACATTTGATAAACATACCTCAACCTTGTCGGATTCTCTCTCTCCGGGCGGAAAGGAACCTAGACGAAGCTCAGCCGAAGGATAGAGCCTCGTCTGGGGAAAGTGGACGTACCCGACTCTGCTTTGTGCAGACTCTCCAGGATTTTTTTTGCTGAGTTTAAGAGCTCAGAGATCTCACTTTAAAAAAACCTTTGCCACATTCCGCCTCCGTGTGAAGGTAGATAAATAATTAGACTAGATTACATTTGACAATCATGTACATTTTTGGCTAGTGTCTTATCAACGTTGCCGAGACAGGATCCGTAGCACCACAAATTATAGATCGGGGAAGACCAAGATCCGATCGTACGCCTGACCACGAAGAACTTTTTCTACAAGCTGTCGTGACGATCCATCCATCAGTACCCGTCAAGTGGCGCGAGCATAAATTTGTATCATTTGTAAAAATTTTGGAAAAGTATTTTTGGATTGTGTCTTGGATTGTACATTTAACAGTGTCTATAGTAAATATTATGTGGATGTGCGTTGTTGTGCAGCGAATATCGGCTCGGAACGAAAAATCGGGGAGCCGAGTTCGAATTCTAGTTGAATTCCGTGCATTCACTTACGCGCAAATACCCCTGAGAAATGTATTAATCCGTCTCTTTCCTCCAGTTATGGGTTAAATAACAGGACAGATTGGGTTCTATAGCCTTGGTTGGCAACCAGTCTACTGCAGAAAGTAATGGCAACCTACTGCGGGATAATCTTCTGCCCAGTCAGTCATGTTTCTTTTGAGAAATGATCGCCGAAAGCATGTACTGACCAGGCTCGATGTTGCTTAACTTCGGTGATCGGACGAGAACCGGTGTATTTAACGTGATCCTTTTGGAAAATCAAAATTTACTGAGTTAAGAAATTAAGCACTGAGAAATTGTAAAGTGTAAGCATGATTTCATTAAATCTGTGTGTGTGTGTGTGAGAGAGAGAGAGAGAGAGAGAGAGAGAGATAAAAACGAAAAAAGAAAAACAGCAAAAAACAAAACAAAACAAATAGCAACCTACACAGATATCGAAAAAATCAACTCGATGTTAAAAGCCAGTTATAACGCCGTGACTGCTGTCAAAGGTTAACTAGCGATCTAATTTTTGTTTCTAAAGAAAAAAAAAAGTTTTTTTTTTCTTTTTAAAACAATTCGATACCATGGATTTTCCGGTTTGTGTCACTTATGAAGTATAGTGTGAGGTGAAAGTGTCAACTTGGGTGGGATTGGTCGTTAGGTACAGTCTTACGTCTTGGGTCTGTTGAATTTTAGTGTTGTTTTAATTTGATAAAGGTATTATTCGTTGAAATGTGTGACACAAAGTAAATTTTTACAGGTAGGGCTTATTTTGCTCAGGCATAAACACTATCAGAATGAGGTGACGATGACAGCTGTGATAATCAGGTCAATTGAGTGTGTGATTCCGGAACATGGAAAATGTTCCACTGACGGCGGATATGAGCGATAGAAAGGCCACCATTTTTTATCGGACCGCCAATGGGATGGAGTATTTCTCCTCTTTTCTGTTAGTTACGACACAAAGCCATCGTTTTGATGGAACCACTAATCATATTGGGTTCTTGGGAGATTTATTTCCTCTACTTCTAGGCATATAGTTCATGACCATTGATTAAGCATTATTCTTAGCTGTTTAGACTTGATAACGGAATTATTAGTTGAAATGGGTGACATAAAGTAAATCTTTACAGTTAGGTTTGTTTTGATCAGGAATGTAACACACTATCAGATAAAAGTGAGAGATGGTGCCTGTGATAATGAGAGTAAGATGCCCACCCACTCAGAACATATAACATACTCCACTGAAGGTGGATATGAGTGATACAAGACCACTATTTTGACTGGCCCGCCAATGAGAAAGCGGCTGGGATGGAACTTCTCATTTCCCCCTCTGATACTTAGGACACATGGCCATTATTTTGATTAGACCACCAATCATATTGGGTCCTTGGGGGCTTTCTGTCCTCCCCATTGGTCAAGCATAATTATTAGCTAGCCAATTAAAGAAGTAAAACTGGGTTTTGCATCCCTCATAAAAGCAATTTCCAAAAGAGCAGAAGTAAGATCAAACTGGTCATACCGCTAGTAGACCAACACTCAACAACAGAGCCACGTTTGCATCTTAGTGGTTTTATTGCCTTCCTTGGATCGAAATGATTAAAAACATATACATTGATATACGTATATTTAATACTGGAATTTTTATTGGGTATATCGGTGACCGTGATGCAACAACCAAAAGTAAATGTGTTGTTAAGGTAAAAAAAAAATGTAATTACGAATGTGTCAACGAGTGTGACGAGATTTTTATTTAAGACTAAAAAAGACTTGTTCCCCCACCCAATTTTTAGTTCCTGCAGAAAATATTTACAAATAAATATTAAAGTCGAACTCGTCTGATCGCTCGTAGACCAACACTTTCTCTGTCGGGTAACCATGGTG
>JBBBDQ010002287.1:360000-382500 GCA_037127315.1 Ascarosepion bandense
TATCAGAAATAAAGTTTGTTATTTATACATTTGTTTTTGAATGTTTTTGAAGTAAATCAAGTTCAACGGTAACACCGGTGACTAGTCTTTTACAAGCATTGCCAGGACAGAGAGGAGTCAGGCTTGATATTTGGCAGTTCTTCACCAATATTTCTGCGGATACTGAAACACAACGTGGGGACATAGAATTGGTGCAAAGCGAGCTCGCCAATTGATGGGCTAACGGAGACGAACCAAATATGAGTGGAATTAAGCCGATCACGTAGCAAAAGGACCACACAGTGTCGACAAGCCTATTAGCAAATATCCGTCAAAACGTATATGATTATTTACTTGTGAAGTTTTAGAATTTTAAAACTTCGGTTAAGAGTCCGAAATAAATTAAAAGACATATTTTATCAAAAGTTAGTCAGTTAAGTGATACACACTTGGGCGATCATGTCTTGAAAGTAATATGACTGACTGGGCAGAATATTTACTTTTCTCGCAGTAAGTTACCATTACTTTCTGCGGTAGACTGGTTGCTAACCAAGACTATAGAAACTAATCTTACCTGCTATTTTGCTCATAGATTTGAAAGAAAAAGATGGATTAATAAATTTCCTAAGAGTATTTGCGCGTAAGTGAATGCAACGAATTTGCCTGGAATTCAAACTCGACTCTCCGACCATTTTCTTTTTTATGAGTAAAAGAAGATGCATTCGACTGTTTTATCAAGTTTTATGCAGAATGATTAATTTTCGTGCAGTTTTAGATTTAGCAAAACAATGTTTATTAAATATGTAGATTTGTAAAACTCGCTTTAGAAATTTATCAGATTTAAGAATATTTATATTCACAATTAATATCATCAATATATCATTGTTATTGGTAATTCGTAGCAAGTAGGAGTCATTATTTCAGTTATTCAGTTAATGCCATACGTGATACGCGCTTGGACGATCATGTCTTTTTCGAGTCATGACTGACTAGGCATATTTCTGTAGTAGCTTGCCATTTCTTTTTGTGGTAGACTAGTAGTTAACAAAGGCTACCGAATTCAAGCTGTCCTGTCCTTCAACCCATAGCTGGAGGGAGAAGAAATAGATTTTAAGGGGTATTTGCGCGTAAGTGAATGCAACAAATTCAACTGGAATTCGAACTCGGATCTCTGATTTCTCATTCCAAGCCGATATCCATTACAACACAACCCACATCTCAGTCAGTCAGTTAAGTGCCATACATGATACAGGTTTTGGGAGATAATGTCTCGAAAGAGACATGACTGACTGGGCAGAAGATTATCCCGCGGCAGGTTGCCATTACTTTCTGCGGTATGCTGGTTGCCGACCAAGGCTACAAAGCCCAATCTGTCCTGTTATTTAACCCATAACTGGACGGACTAATACCTTTCCCGAGGTTATTTGCGCGTAGGTGAATCCAATGAATGCAATTGGAAATCGAACTCGGCTTCCCGATTTCTCGTTCCGAGCCGATATCCACTGCACCACAACACACATCTACTCAACCAAATTGTATTAAGGTGCTCGGAAATTAATTACGTATGCTTTTCCTGAAAGGATATCAAAACAAATGTAAATGTCTGGTATAAAGAATTAATCTTATTTACAATTTTTAAAAAATCAATTCACTCTAAGCAAATTAAAATCTTTTCATCTGCACACACGATCAGCAGCCATATTTAGGATCCTTATTGCAATATTCATTAAAGTTGTTAAGATAAAAAAAATATCGGTTGTTATTTTAAGAAGTAAGTGAAAAAATTTGAATTTGATAACATTTTTTGTTTCTTTTTCAGTTTCATTGCGACTTTGTTTCTTTTCATTTTTTTATATCACTGAAACCAAGTAGTGTCGTTCCCCCCTCTTTATACGCGATCAAAACGGAATAGGCCATCATCTATTAGGTATTGGCAGGACGTAACGGTCGTGCTAACCACCAGACCAGAAAAAGGTCCCAACTGTAAATCACACACACACACACACACACACACACACACACACACACACACACACACACACAGACAGAGCGTAAAATTAACCAGCAGCAGCCAGGAATGGACTCACTCGGACAGACACACTCTCCTCTGCCATTCTGAAGATGAGATTTTTATCTCTAAATATTAATGTATAATAAATAGGTAATACCCAAAAACTTCTTTACCTTCCTTTATTTTATTAAATGCATTGACAGCCTTCAAGACCTAACCATATACCTAATATACACAATGCTTTAAGCAAATTACAAAACTTTACTAAATATATCGTTGTTTTTCAATGAAACCAATTAGTGTCTCTGATGTCTTTTCCGTATAACCACGCGACCAAAACGGGATATTCAATTACTTATGAGGTACTGTCAGGGCGTAGCGACTGTGCTAGCCAAGACAGGAACGAGCAGAATTATGTTAAGATGATTTTATTCTAAAAATGACTTATATTATTAAGAATTATTGATTGTATATTGTTAATACTACACTAGCGGAACCCGTGGAAGGATATTTATGATTTCCTGGAAAAAATTTTTAATTAATCATACTACAAATGATAGTAACGTCTTCAAATATAAATGTATTGGATAATAAAATAACGATAACACAGAGTTTAATTTTATTAAAATATCTATATCTATATATTTCATTTTTTTGTTTTTAACTAAACAGTAAAATCAAAAATTTAACTTGATATTTTCAGCAATTATATAATATTTTATAGAATTTTAGTTTAGATTTATAGCCAGACATTTGAATATGCTTTCTGAATAAATAAATAAAAATTAAAAAATTTACATTTCTTTTAAAATAATTTTAATTTAATAAGGAAGAATGAAATTAAAATAAATGAACTAAGTTATATTATGTTATTTGAAAATCATGTCTCCTGTGTCCATTGTAAACAGAAAAGACCAATTGAGTAATGGCCAAGGGTGTAGCGGCCAGAAATTTCGTTCGCAGGTCGCGAGATACGACAACAAACCTATACCTATTTTTACTATATTGTACAGTACACACACATATACACACACAATTACTGCTAAGCTATGCTATAGACTCTCTTCTCCTACTCTCTCACTCTTTATTACCCTTCCGTTTGGCAAAGTTGAGAGAAAGGCTGAGGAGAGTAGCGTTTATAGATTATAAAAAGATAGAGGGAAAGGAAAAGCTCGTGTTTAGAGTAAGTGTGTAACGGACAGAGGAACTAAGTCACTAAGTAACAAAGAAAGAAACAAGTAGAATTATTATATAGATTCCTCTTGCTATTATCTACCTTTACAAGAATCATGAAAATGGAGTACTACAACCATATATGGACTGGAGCTGCCAAGTATTAGCCTCTCACTGCTCTATCGTTATCAGTATGTAAAGTTCTCAGACGAACTACACTTCTTAGTTCCATAACTTCACTCCTTAGGCCTCACATTTCTTAGTCCTAACATTCGCAACTAAAAGCCGCCACAGCACGCACATTGTATCAAACCACCTCATTCCTTTCGTATCCACATGTTGAAAGGTAAGTTCCACTCTAGCAGCTTCTTCCCACGAACCACCGTCTTGTGGAACCGACTCCCAAGAGGGTGCTTCCAGATCATTACAAGTCGACGATTAAATGTTATCTTCCGCACATGTCCGCATAATCTACATCTCTTACTCTGTAACCTCCCTATTTCGAGCGGCTCCACGGCCTTGTACAGAGTGAACACCCCTGCAAAAATGTAGAGGAGGTTGGTGAATAAAAAATCGGTTAGTTACGAACCATATATGATACACCCTTGACCGATCATGTTTCGAAAAAGACATGACTGACTAGGTAGAATATTTTTCTCGCAGTAGTTTGCCATTACGTTCAGTAGTAGATTGGTTGCCACCCAAGTCACAGAACCCAATATGTGTACCTATTTAACCCATAGTTGGAGGGAGAATAATCAGATTAATACCTTAAGTACAGTAAGTAAATGCAACGACTTCAACAGGAATTCGAACTCGGTTCTCCCGTATCTCGTTCCAAGGCGATATCCACAGCACCAGAACGCGCACAGTGAATAAAAAATACAAGTTAGAAAAAGCAAGCATAAAATATGTAAGAACTGGGATTCGATCGTTTGATCTTCACCGTTAAAAAGAATCTGTTGTATGAAAAAAGGAAACAAGGACGTGCCTGGGCTCGTGGGGGGGGGGGGTGGCTCATGGTAAACTATAAGGCAGTCACGTGAGATGATGTGATCTCGCGAAACTGGCGAGACAAAAAAAATAAGTGGCCACAAATGGCTGGGGCAGTTTCTGAGTAAATGAATATATATATATATATATATATATATATATATATATTAATTGGAGTAGATAGACTAAACTATCGCCCGGTTCACACTTCACCCACGTCTATTGAACAGGTGAAGAGGCTCATCCCTTGTTTTCTGTTTAGGATGTGGTTTCCGGTTTTCTCTTTTCCAATCTTTTCGCTCTTACGTAACCCCCTGTACATCAGTGGCGTTTTCGCCTTGCTTGGGGTGATATGATTAAAAAAAAAATATATATATATATATATATATATATATATATATATATAGATAGATAGATAGATAGATAGATAGAGAGAGAGAGAGAGAGACAGACAGACAGACAGACAGACAGAGAGAGAGAGAGAGAGAGAGGAAGACAGACAAAAAAAAGAACTGACGGCACATATTCTAGAGAAAGTAATATATATATATATATATATAGATAGATAGATTGAGAGAGAGAGAAAGAGAGAGAGAGGTAGTCAGAGAGACATATATAGACGGAAAAGAATGAAAGAAAAATGAGGAGACGCAATATTCCTCATCATTTATATTTTATCTTTATTTTTAATAGGGATGATGATACTTCCGTGTTCTGTACCGTTGAAAAATTTGAAAACCATCGAATGGCATCCACCCGCTCCCCCGATGTTTAGGCTCGGCCTTTTGGGCATTGGGGAAAACGTGAGAAAATTTGATATATTTCTAAGGGCTCTAGATCTCGCCTGACACCATCCTAGAAATAACTTCCATACATGAGCATAAAACGAATTTATCTTTCATCAAGCCTCACTTACCTGGCATTGAAATGCAAAAACGATCATAGAAACTGATATCGAATGTTGAAAATAGCGTTCCATTATTTTTCTTATCTCTCTCCATCTGTTTCTTATCTATATTAACGTTCCGCTTCTGATGTAAGATCGACCCTCCAATATGAATGAAGATGAACTGATGCTTAACATAATGAAGATACGAATACAGGGAAAAGGTTACTTTCTCTAGAATATGTGCCGTCAGTTCTTTTTTTTTTTTTAAATTTCATCCAAAGCAAGTCAATAAAAGATACTAGATTAAAAGATGCAAATAGTTCAGTCAGTTAAGTACCATACGCGATACGCACTTAGGTGATCATATCTCGAAAGAGACATGATTGACTGGGCAGAAAATTATCCCGCAGTATGTTGCCATTACATTCTGCGGTAGACTGGTTGCCGACCAAGGCTATAGAACCCAATCTGTCCTGTTATTTAATCAATAACTGGAGGGAAGAGACGGATTAATACCTTTCCCAAGGGTATTTGCGCGTAAGTGAATGCAAATAATTCAACTGGAATTCGAACTCGGCTCCCCGATTTCTCGTTCCGAGTTGATATCCACTGCACCACAGGTTGAAAAACGCTGCCTTATAGATACACACCTAGTCTTCACGTCAAATTCTTTTAGTTTTGAATTTTTTTTTTAATCATATTACAATTTTTTGAAGTAAATAATGCAATTTATCCGTGGCAATGTAACAGTCTGTTTTTGAATATTTGCGGGTGGATTAAAAAAAATATTTAATTTCATATGCATCAACTATTATAATAGCTATTATGTTATCTAAACTTATTTATAAATGGAACTTTGTCTGTGTGTGTGAATGTGTGTGTGTGTGTCTGTGTTCGTTAACTATAGACTCCGAAACGGATGAACCGATTTTCTTGAAAATTTACACACTTGTACTATAAGCGTCTGCGAGTGTTCTTAGCTAGGTTTTGTGTCGAGGTGCCCCCGATAAATATCGAAAATCGATAATCGAAAAAATCGGGTTATAGAAGGAGTGGTCCAATTTTCATCAAATTTGACACACTCATAGACAAAGACATAAGAAACGATATTCAGAAGTTTCAAGGTTGCAGTGAAAACAATAGTGCAGAAAATCGATAATATATATCGATAAAAGGTAAGATGTTTGTGGGTGTGTCTGTTTATCTGTCTGTATGTCCTTTATACAAATTCACAATTTTTATCCGATTCTCACCAAACTTCACACAAATATTCTTTAGGCTGAGTCTGAGCTCCAGAACCATGAATTAGTTTTAAAGCTTTCATTACACCCGAGTAACGCCGGGTTATACTGCTAGTTAAAAATATAACAAACATTGGTAATATATTTAGTGATGTTTCTATGGCGCCAGTTTCTTTTATCTGGAAATGTTACTGAAAGTAACATTTTCTAAGCTCATTAATTGATTCACAGGACATTTTGGCTGGTTTTACTTTATGTCTTTTCAACATGTGCGTTGTAGTGCATTGGATATCGGCTCGGAACGAGAAATCGGAGAGCCGAGTTCGAATTCCAGCTGAATTCATTGCATTCACTTACGCGCAAATACCCTTGGGAAAGGTATTAATCCGTCTCTTCCTTCCAGTTATGGGTTAAATAGCATGACAGATTGGGTTCTATAGCCTTGGTCGGCAACCAGTCTACCGCAGAAAGCAATGGCAACCTACTGCGGGATAATCTTCTGCACAGTCAGTCATGTCTCTTTCGAGACATGATCGCCCAAGCGTCTATCACGTATGGCACTTAACAGACTGACTGAATTTAATAGCTAAAAATAATTAAAATTTCTACTGGGCATAAAGCGGGGGATCTGTTTTCTATTGTTAATGCGTAATAAACTGATCCCCCACTAATTATACTTAATATAATGATGTAACATAATTCGATCTCTTCTATCTCCAGCCATGATTTAAATAACAGGACAGATTGGGTTCTATAGCCTTGGTCGGCAACCAGTCTACCGCAGAAAGCAATGGCAACCAACTGCGGGATAATCTTCTGCTCAGTCAGTCATGTCTCTGTCGAGACATAATCGCCCAAGCGTGTATCACGTATGGCACTTAACTGACTGACTGAATTTTCAACATGTTTGAGTTTATGTTTGAGTTTAGAATTTTTTTTTTGTGTGAATGAAAATTCCCTGATAAAATATTATAAACAAACAGTATGAACTTTATTTAGCATTATCGAAAAATTTGACAAAGAAGTCTTAATTTTTTCCTTCAAACAGTAACTCAAATATATATATATATACAATGTGAATTACGATGAAAATAAAATGAGAAAAATATGGTATATAATTTTGTTTTTGCACGGAGGTTCCTTGAGACAAGTAATTTCTTTTTAGGGTTACACAAGAGTAAAAAGATTGAGAAACGTTGCTCTAGACCATGTGCCTCTTGGACGAGCCCATGGTATAATTTTGCACAATGTGGAAGCTTCTCCTTAAAAACGGATACCCAATAATTTTATAGAATTGTTTTTTTGTGTGAATGAAAACTCCCTGTTGAAGTATTATAAAGAAACAATAGGAATTTTATTTAGCATTATCAAAAAATTTGGCAAAGATGTATTAATTTTTTCCTTCAAACATTAACTCAAAATATTTACCTATAGTGTGAACTACGCTGAAGATAAAATGACAAAAATATGGAATATGATTTTGTTTTTGAGCAGGTGCTCCTTGAAACATGTATTTTATTTTAAGGGTTATACATAAGTAAAAATGTTGGGAAACGCTGATATAAGGAAACAGCATATATTATCATTAACAGTGGTAGTAATTTCCGCATGAGCAATCTATGGTTTCTAGCATATCATTAAATGAAATAGGGAAGATGAGGATGCATGACCGATAAATGTGTTTAGTCACATTAAGTTTTTTCACCTTTTGTGTTCACCTTTGTGAGTGTGTGTGTCTGTTTTTTCAATTAAAAAGATGAAGCGAAATCAAGCCCAGAATGTCTTACACGTGTTACAAGTGCTTTATAGTAATTGTAAGTTTAAGAATATATCAGAGAAATCCCAGCGATTATCTGTGTGTGTATCTGTGTGCCTGCGTATGTAAAAAAAAAAAAACATAATTATATATATATATATATATATATATATATATAGATAGATAGATAGATAGATAGATAGATAGATAGATAATGATCAAACAATTCATAGATATATACGAACAGAATGAGAATGGATAGATAGAAATGAATAGATAGATAGATAGATAGATATGAACAGAATCAGAGTAGATAGATATGAAGAAACTGGGATATATATATATATATATATATATATATATATATATATATATATATATAATTATTTAATTGCATAGTTTTTGGTCAATAAAATTAGACCAGAACGTAGATGTATTAAAAAGTGTTAAATACAATTATATTGTAGAACCTTTGAATGTTTTTCATTCATGTGAAAGTTTTTAATATAAAAATCGAAAAGACCCAGGCATAACGTGGAGTCAGACCTTACAACGGTGGTAAAATATGTCGATTGTGCCAGGAAAAAAAAATAGTTAGCTATTATGTCATTCCCGAACAAAAATGTATTACTGAATGAAAGAACAGAAAATATGACTAAGTGTACCCATACAATAAAATAACGATTAGGGTCATACAACCATGGGTGAAAATGTTATAATTTCTTCTAATTTTTAAAATTACACGTTCAAAAAAAAAAAAAATTCCCGTTAAGTGGGCGTTTTTAAAAAAATCGTTAAAAATCTGTTACTGCAAATCGTTTAAAGATACCATATGGTAGAAGCCTAGGTCGCGTGATAACTCGTTTACAAATGAAATATATATATATATATATATATATATATATATATATATATAGAGAGAGAGAGAGAGAGAGAGAGAGAGAAAGAGAGAGAGAGAGAAGGAAAGTTAGAGAGAAAGATAGATATGATCAAACAATACATATATATTAACAGATTGAGAATAGATATGAACAGGCTGATAGATAGATACATAGAGAGAGAGAGAGAGAGAGGAGAGAGAGAGAGAGAGAGAGAAAGATTGAGGAGAGTTGGAGAGAAACTTCAGTCATCTTGAGAAACTTTAAAACTTGAATTGAAAATATAAGTCCATCCCTACCGTGGCGGATGGCCGAAGACAGTGACAAAATAGTGATATTTCCAATAACGTACTCAAATGTCTGTAATCAGACCAAGGACCACAAAGCCACTATTTTGTCACTGTCTTCGGCCATCCGCCACGGTAGGGATGGACTTATATTTTCAATTCAATTTTCTTTATTGTTAATAACTTAAATGTTCTATGTTTACCGTGTGTTAATATTTACTCTCTGATAATGGCTTATGTGAGCCGAAAGCTTAGACCCGATAAAAAAATCAACAATTACTGTGATTTTTTGTTGTCTTTCAACGACATCACCATCAGGTATATCAGACGGTATGAACGGATCCTACACAAAATTAATAGACAAAACTTATATTATTCAATGAAACCTGCATTAATGAAACAAATGCTGCCAAAATACACACAATTTAAATATATATGTATTGAATAGAAAGACTGACGAGGTCCTATAAGCCTTGGTTGCCAACAAGTCTAACTCAGAATCAAATACAGGGTGTCCATTAAGTCCGTGTGCACTTTAAAAAAATTATAACTTTATTTGTATTTGTGATAGAAATAATCTGTAAAAAATGTTATAAAGTTTAATGTACCTAGTTTTTAAGTATAGTTATTGAATAATTCTTTACCACAAAATTTGCGACAATTTTTAGATAAGTAAAAAATAATTTCTATTTTTCAGAATCAATTTGATCCATGGCTTCAACTGAGGAAAAGATAAACTATGTCTTTTGGTTGGCTTAAGTGAAATCTACTATTGTTGTCCAAAGAAAGTTTAGAATTGAATACAATAAAGAACCACCTCATAGGAAAACTATTGTGAAATGGATGAAAAAAATTGAAGATACAGGCGCTGTCCATGATAAGCCACGGTCTGGAAGGCCATGTATCAGCGACGAAACTTAAATAAAATTTCAATAAAACCTTAAAAAATATATATATTTACTTCTTTCTAATCCATTTTACAAATTTTTAAAAGTGTACATGAACTATATGGACACACTGTAGAAGTCTACTCTGGGGAAATTTTTCTTCCTAGCCTGTCATGCACCGAAAAAGACATCGCCTAACCGTGTTTTACGTACGGCACTTAACTGACTGACGCCGAGTAACTCACGTATGTTTTGTACATTTGTATCGTTTTTTGTGTGCTGCCCGTTAAATGTACAGTCTCGATTTGGTCGACGTTGATAATGGGGTAGTCAAGCCCATGTGTTTCCCCACGTAGGGGTGTAGGGGACTAAGTAGAAAAGCCAATCCTACGCAGTTTGGGATTAGACCATTTTCCGTTCAAACACCAGTTCATATACGAGCACCGGAGTTAAGCAACGTCGAGTCTGGATGGTTAACTGTCTGGGAATACCAGGTGCTGTAAGCTTAGATGTACGTGTAGGAGAATGGGTTTACGGTCATATCACGTTTAAACAGCGGTTCCCATACGATCACCAAAGTTAAGCAACGTCGAGCATAAATGGGTAATCACATGCAGATACCAGGTGGTGTAACCCTGGATGTATGGTAATGGATAACGCCTAGGCAATCGGAAATCGGAAGCAGTGTTCCAATTCCAGTCAGGTTCATTATATTACTCATGCGGAAATACCCTTGGTAACGGTATGAATCCACATTTTCTCCCCATCTATGGACTAATTAGTAGAATATGTATCAGTAAAGTCATTGTTTTTGTCAAAATAATTCTTACAATCTAAAAATATTTACAGTATTATTCAGACTATTGTTCTCATCTTTGTTGCCATTTGTACGACGTTTCGGCCTTTGCACGCTCCGGCATTCTTCAGGTGCTAGGAATTTCGAACCGAACCCTTTATTACAATTACTAGGGTATATCGTCCTCATTCCTTGCGAAAGCTCGATTGAAAGTCATGAGTTATCTCTCTCTAACCCTGCAAGTTACTTGTTAACCACTGCTGTAGCCTGGTATTGAACTCACATCTCTAAGAGTGAAGTCAGGAACTAACCAACGTCTATATTCACGGGGCCATGTGTCCTTCAGAAACGTACAAATGGCAAAAAGTCCGAAGAATGTAAATGCTGTAAAAAAAAAAAAATACTACCTCATCTCAGAAATATAGACAAATACTAAAAATATTTTTTAGCTTTAAATAACCAGCAATGGGCTGATAAGCCGTAAAATACAAATCATTCCAATTTCTGGCTCTTTTCTTTCCTCCTCGGTATCATTCGTTTTCTTCTTCATATCTTATGATGACGGAGGAGATCGTGGCTCTCCACAACTTCCCATTTTTGTTACTGTAAAAAGTGTCATATATATATATATATATATACTCATACACAAATATATATACACGCAAACATATATGCACACAGATATATATAGACATACGAATATATATATATATATATATACAGTAGAACCCGGATATAAGATAAACCCGGATATAAGATATCTTTTCCCATCCCGGTAAATCTCTTATATCCGGGTTACAGAGATCCTGGCTTTTCCGCAACGGCTGATAAGCCGTATTTTACGGGTTTATCAAACCTTTCTTCTTCCTATTTATTCGGTAATTTATATACAAAAGCTTGTTAACTAGGCAGACGTTTTCCCTCTTGTCTTCAATATTTGTGTCAAATTCTTCAAACACTCATTCTTTATTAAGTACTGCAGAAACTTCAACTCTTTTCCCCCGATTTTCGAAGAGGGTGTGTGTTATGCAGGGTTGGTTGCTTTCCAACCAAGTTTTCCAGGCTTGACGCGTGTTTACTCCCGAAATCGTGAGAAGGCGCCGCCACACATGGCAGACAAATGTAAATTGAAATAAATTTCATAAAAACAACAACAAAAAAAAAACAAAAACAAACAAACAAAAATCTACAAATTAAATAAATAAACGTGCAAATTTTGGCTCCGCTTGCATCCATTTTTCCGCTCCGGACTTCCGCTCCGTTCAGCGTCAAACTTCCGCTTAAAATGAGACGCCATTTTTGGTTTTACTTACGAAGGTCGGCAACTGGCATTTTCTGAGGGGAAAATAAACATTTACCACGAATTTTGGTTTTATCTTTTGAATGTATTTCTTTACCTAAGACTCCTTGTTGTGAACGAAGATTTTCAGATTTTCACCTTTTTTTTAATGCCACGTGATGCATGCAATATATATATATATATAATTTTGTATATTTATATGCATGTATATTTATGTATATGTATATATATGTGCATATATATGTGTATAAAATTGTGTATAATTACATATATAATATGTACATGTATGTATATATATGTATTTGTATGTCTATATATATCTGTGTTTGCGTGTATATATATGTGTGCATGAGTATATATATATGTGGATGACTAATATATATATATATTATAATTTTGTTATTACAATGCATAATATCACGACACAAAAATAGTTATGTTTCAGAACTATACCTTTCTTCTTATATATATATATATATATATATATATATATATATATATATATATATATATATACAGTACTATGCAAAAGTATTAGGACAAGAACTATTGTATCTTTGATGAGACATCAAAATAAAGTTTAAAATCACCCCTGTCCTAACACCTTTGCACACTACCGGGAGTGTTCAAAAGTATTAGGACAGGGGTGATTTTCCTAAAAACCTCACTGAAATTCAAATACAGGGTGAAAAACCAAGTAAATTGCTAATAAATATTGATTATTTAAAACTAGGTGTAAAAGAAATGTATTAAAAAGAAGTTATATTTAATTTTTCCTATTTTTTATAAAACAAGTTATTTTGAAACTACTCTATTAAACTTCTATGGGATATTTTGTATAAAAGAATTGATAAATCCAATGTTACTTCACAAGACACACTTTGGGAACAAATACAAGCTCTCTTGGCAGGAGATACCATTAGATACATTGAAGAAGCTTGTGATGTCAATGCCTGACAGAACAAAGGCTGTGATCAAAGCAAAAGGCTATTATACTAAATATTAAATTTATTTTGTAACTATTATTTTTTCTTGTGAAAGCATTTGTTAAGTAAATCAAATAAAATTACTTTAATTAAATTGTTTATTTTCTGTCAATATGCCTCATAATAGATAAAATAGTTCTTGTCCTAATACTTTTGCACAGCACTACCGAACGCCCCGTGGCCCAGGGGTAGAGTCGCCGACTGACGCCAGTTCAGCCAGGTTTCGAGCCTGGGTTATGTAACAATCGGAGTCTAACCGTACTGATGAGCTGTGATACAGCGAAACAAATCTATCTGCGGATGACAATAATATATATATATATATATATATATATATATATATATATATATATATATATATCCACCATCAGCGACGAGTTTATCTCGTGTTGACATAAAACCCCGCTAAGCAATGGCAACAGTTATCAAAAATAGCAAACGCAGTTCGCAAATTTGCAATGCGGTTCTATGACGTCACACCGCGTGAGAGCTGGAAATGACAACAAAACCATATATTTAAATGCAATGTAATGTGTTATGACCAGATTTAAATGTGATTTTATTAAGTGTGGGTTGTTTGGATTTAATGTAGATGGCCTCCAATATCTGAAAATATTGAAAATATTTTCTCAGAAAAACATAATTATATAAGTAATATCAGACAGATTTTAACAATGCAATAATCCTTACTCATAGATACAGTAAAAAGAACCTTCCGATATTGGAGGTCATCTGGGAGCAAAGCATTCGACCTTGTTCGTTGAGGCTGTGAGGAACTCAAATTTTTTGATTAAATGAGGGATGGAGAAGTTGTTGTTCAACACACTTTTGCAAAGCCGCCATTAGTCTTTGGGCTGCTATACACTGATTGATTCTATCAGCAAGAAACAGCTTAGCATCATTTTGGATCCTCTTGCACTCATTACGAGCAGAAGCAAAATGGTACTTATTATAGTTAGATGCGTGGCTCCGATAACGCCGCAAGAAGTGATTCCTGTGGGCAATGACGGCCGAACAAGCAGGAGAGAAGCGGGAGGACGAATGAGGTTTAAGGCAGAACTTCGTTGCTAGCTTTCATTCAGAAAGAGACTTCAGAGGCACAGTCTTCAATCGCTAGGCTAAACACTTTTTCCGAAGGAATGTCACACAGAAAAATCGAGGAAAGAATCCTAGTTCGCTATTTGGTCGCAGTAAGAAATTCTGTTGATAGGAGGTTCCTGGGAGGAGTCGGAGTGGAGCGAAATATTAACGGAAACTACAACATGATCCGAGTTCATAAAAGGGCAGAGTTGCATGGCATGGCAGGAGTCCGGGATAGCAGTGAAACAGAGATTTAGCATAGAAGCGTGTTCTTTAAAGGCTCTGACACACACACACACACACATATATATATATATATATATATATATATATATATATATATATACGTTCATATCACGTTGAATACACCGGTTCCCGCTCGATCACCGAAGTTAAGAAATCGTTGAGCCTGATCAGTACTTAGATGGGTGACCGCTTGGGAATATCAGGTACTGTAAGCGTTTATTGACGGATGTGCGTTGTGGTGCGGTGGATGTCGGCTTGGAAAGGGAAATCGGTGAACCGAGTTCCAGTTCCAGTCGAACATTCTGCATTCAATTACGCACTGGTACCCTTGAGAAGGGTATTATTCCGTCCTTTCCTTCCAGTTATGGGTTAAATAACTGAGGTCTGCTGTTCATGCGATCTGTGGTAGACTTCTTCTGCACCGATTGTTTGTTATCAGCAGTTCCAAAAAGTGTGGATGGTGCTACACAAGCCTTCACCACTATAAACAATTTTTTGTGTGGCAGTCTAACTGAGTTAGACACTCATACGTCGAAATCGACGGGAGAGTCCATAATATATACACATATATATAATATATACACACATACATATAAATAATACTTAACCAAATAAGTTATTGAAACAACCTACCCGGTTTCAACCATAAAAACTTAGGTAAACTTAGGTGCATATATATATATATATGTATATATATATATATATATATATATATATATATATATGACACACACACACACACAAACACACACACACATATATATATATATATATGTGTGTGTGTGTGTGTGTGTGTGTCATATATATATATATATATATATATATATATAGAAGTATTTACCAAGCCTAAGTTTTTATGGTTGAAACCGGGTAAGTTCGTTCAATATATATATATGTGTGTGTGTGTGTGTGTGTGTGTGTGTGGGTGTGGGTGTGTGTGCCATATTAAATAAATAAATTGCAAATATTGTATCTGCTTTTTTAATAAAATCTGTTCATACTCACGGGTAATTTTTCGCGTATTATAATTGAAAGATGTCAGACACTGGCTGTAACGTTGACAGATGTTATTATCATGCATTTCTTAATGTTCCCAAGTACTTTCAATCTCCTCCCAAGATCATCTTTAGGGGAGTGAGTTGTGGTAACAAAAATAACCGCAAAATCTTGTTGCTAAAAATTACAGTAAATTTTTTCTTGCTTCAAATATTCTTGCTCATTTTTTACATTTTTCAATTATAATGCCCGAAAAATTATTTGTGTGTATGAAAGGATTTTATTAAAAATAAGCAGACACAATGTTTGCAATTCATTTAATCTGACATGTCTAAAAGAAAATTTGCTGCCTAAATACACAAATATATATATATATATATATATTCATCATCTACATATATATATCATCCACACACACACACATATATATATATATATATATATGCACATATATATATATATATATATATATATATATATATATATATATATATATATATTGATGCATGTTTCAATAAATAATATAGACAAGTTTTGTCTATTTTATGTAAATATTTTCATATTGTCTGAGAAGCTTAATAGCCTTATCATTAAATGAAGAAAGAAAATCACAATATTGATACATAATTTATTTTATAATCCAATCTTATCTTTCGGCTTACATAAGCTATTTTCAGAAATGTCAATTATATTATAATATAACAATTTACGGACAAACAATATATATATATATATATTATTTTTTTAATGAATACCTTCATTTAAATCGATACTCTTTTTTTGTTTTATAATTAAACTGTATATTTATATATATCCAACGGCTTGAATATTCGAGAAATTTCTCAATATACCCAAGTACTTTCAATCTCCTTCTGAGATCATTTTCAGGGGTGTGAGTTATGGTAACAAAAAATAACCGCAAGACTGTGTTGCTAAAAATTACTATAATTTTTTTCTGCTTCAAATATAACGGATGACATATTGCATAGCGTTCATTAGAACATGAAAATTATACAAAATGGATTTTCTTATATGTTGTAATGTCTTGGTCATGCACGTGTTAAAGCATGAAAAAAAACTGTTCTTGTCACAAACATTTTAGAACATTACTACAGTATTCATAGCTGATTCTACTAATTGACGGCTTAAGCTTTTCAATGAATATTGCCTCGAGAACTTGTAATTTCTGACATCTTTCAATTATAATACGCGAAAGATTATCCGTGAGTATGAACGTATTTTATTAAAAATAAGCAGACCCAATGTTTGCAATTTATTTAATCTGACATGTTTAGAAGAAAATTTGCTGCCTAAATACACAAATATAAAATTATGCATATATATATATATATATATATATATATATATATATATATATATATTGCAAACATTATATATTATATATATAAACATTATATATATATATATATATATATAGTAGCTACTCTGGCATCTATGCATCGTTCATTCAGCAATGAATTAGAACACTCTCAGCTATTGGGCATGTATAATAATAATATACATGCTAAAATGTCTGCCTCCTTCTACCGAGCGCCCATAGCTCGGAGGTAGAATCGACTGACACCAATTCGGTCGGGTTTCAATCTTGGGTTAAAACGCAATCGGAGTTTAACCGTACTGATGAGCTGTGATACAGCGAAACAGATCTGTCTGCGGATGACTACACACACACACACACACACACACACACACACACACACACACACACACACACACACATATATATATATATATATATATATATTAATGTTTATTCAGAATACAATTCATCATGGCTTTTCACGTTTTCTATTTGGTTATAATCTGTGAATCATATGCAATTCTTGGAAATGGTAGTAGATTGGTTTTTCAAGGTATTTCTAATGATTTGTATTTCAAGTAGCCCCTTTTTAGAATGACAGCCACCCAAGGCCCGAAAACCCTGCTAATTAATCCTTAGCTATTAAGGAATTAGATCCATGCCTTTCCAAAGGATATTTGTGCTTAGAATGATACGCAGCTTACAAGGCTGGAACTTGAACTCGGCTCGCACGGTGTCCATTTTCCGCGCCGATAATTTTTGCACCAACCTCACATCCACTTTTATTCATAAGGAAGCAATACCAGCATTGGCGGCTTTCTCAATGCGTTCATCTACTGTAATATGTTGAAGCTGTGCCCTGTTTTCTATTTCGTTTAAACTTGTTATTATTTTTCAAGTGCACGAACGACAAGAGCCTGAGTACGACTCGCTTTTTTTCAGTTCGTCTTTGACAGAAAACAAGAAAAAAACACCCACTGAAACGGAGAAAAATAGGAAGGAAAAAAACAATTAAGAGAAAAAGAGAAACAGGGAATATTATAACTGGCTGTATTACAACTGCAATCTAGAGCATTGGTGATAGAATGTATTTATTACAGAAGCGTGTGACGAGTAAAGAGAGTAAAGGGGAAAAAATGCACCGTAAGAGTTCGTTCGTTGTCGACGCTGGACTGGTGCGACCTACAAACCTAGTCGCCGTGTTTACAGTCGACTATCCTCCATGCACTTAAATATTTCTGATTACTCACCTTGCGTGCGTACTTGACACACCAATCATCTTCCTGTGGTGCGTGTATGTAACATTTCTAATTGTCTGTATATTGTTTTGTTTTTAACGTCATTTTTTACTCCTGTTTCGATGCGCCTAGTAAATTTATGACGTTTTCGCCACAACTTCCTTTTTTCTTTTGTAACGCTTAGTAAGGTTTTTCTATTTTCTATCCATAAAGAAAATGTGCGTTGTGGTGCAGTGGTTATCGGCTCGGAACGACAAATCTAGAAACCGAGTTCGAATTCCAGTTGAATTCCTTGCATTCACTTCCGCACAAATACCCTTGGGAAAGTTATTAAACCGTCTCTTCCTTTCAGCTATGGGTTAAACAACAGGGCAGATTGGGTTCTATTGCCTTGCAGAAAGTAATGGCAACCTACTGGGGGATAATCTTCTGCCCAGTCAGTCATGTCTTTTTCCAAGCGTGTATCACGTATGACACTTAACTGACTGACTGGTCCATAAAGAAAATGAAGCTAAATGCAGTCAGCTAGACTATGTTTCAAGATCTTCTGTGCGCCATGTCTTTTCAGGACGTAGGCTATCATGGCCTTCCACGTTTCCCTATCCCTGGTGGCTCTTAGGTCTCTTTCTTCAGTAACACTACCCAAATCACGCTCTGCTATCCACCCGCTCAGGCCTGTCAAGTATGTTACACGCTGTTTTCCCCTGTCTCCCTTTCCCTCTATCTGACCTGTGAGTACCAGATTCTCCAAACTTTCCTTCCTCATCACATGTCCCAGGAATTTTAGCTGTCTTTTCCTGATGCTCAGTGTTAATTCTCTTTTCGTTTCCATCCTTTCCAGAATCTCAACATTGCTCACGTGCTCGATTCATGATATCCGCAGCATCCTTCTGTAGAACAATATTTCAGTTGCTTCGAGTTTTTCCTTAATCTTTGATGATATTGTCCAGCATTCACTGCCACATTGAAGAACAGATATAGCATAGCAATCCAGTACTCTCTTCTTTGTTTCAAGCGAAACTTTTCTGTCTCAGCTTCTGGAATGTGTCCTTCGCCATGTCAATTCGCCTTCGGATCTTCGTGGCACACTTTCCGTTTTCTGTACTCAATAACGAAAAGCGTTAAAAGATTCTTTCCCCACTTCCACATAAATTTTCCTAAAACTGTTCTGATATTTAAAAATTTATATATCGTTTTCTCATAAATGGATTTGAAAAAAACTTTTGAATCTAGCTGATAGTTTCCACATTTTCGAACGAGTTGAATGCTATGCACTGTTTCGGTTTCGATGCATCTTGTGGTATTATGTGAAACTACCCCGAGTGCAGTCTTTTATGTGTTCAATTTTCTTATGCGGAATACGTACATCGAACATATAACAGACTCTGCCCAATACTAAATTTGTTTTTCTTCCTAGTTATTCCCTCTTTCCTCATTATATAAGTTAGGAATTTATCAGCTGTTTCTTTCTAATCATAAGTGTCATATTGTATCCATTTTCTTTAAAAATCCGTCGCTGTTCACTTTTTAAATCAACGGTATTCTCAGTATCCTCCTGTAAAACTATATTTCTGCATTTTTAAACTTCTCTTCCTCTATGAAAAGATTTTTCATTATTCACTGCCATATAGGATAACCGTGAGTACCTCGATTTGATGTAATGGTTAGCAAGCTTGTCTCGCTTGACTCATTACAGTTGAATAGTGAGATCAATTCTCAATGGATGCCCCATACTTTCGGCCTCGTGCCACATCTAAACTGTGCTTAGAAAATCAATTGGGAAACCCGACGTGATGTAAGGGTTAGCAAGCTTGTCTCGCTAGAACAATTTTGACTAAGTAATGAGTTTGATCCTCACTGGGTGCTCCATACTTTCGACCTTTGACTGGAAGTGCAAGAAAATAAACTGATGGAGTATAAGTGGGGGTTAAATTTGATAATTTTAACAGAAACAGGGTGGGACCTAAAATGCCAAACTAGTAGCACGAGTAAATTCATGTTGTCGGAGCACCAGGAAAAGAAGCTCCTTAGAGCCGAAGACGTGAACATGTTTGTAGAAAATACAGAGGGAAGCCTCATCTCGTCGGTGAGAAATTGAATGAAATCGAGCGACCAGGTTACGATTAACTAGATTACAGATCCGCCTAATGATTTTGTCGAGAACCTCCAAATGAATTGTAGAAGCAACCGACCAGTTACGGCAAAAGTATTCAATGCACAGACGAATCATAAATGTGCAAGATTCTGATGAAAAAAAAACTTTATGTTCCAACAGAGTGGCCCAACCTTCATAGCGGTAGATGCAGTTATAGAGTCGATGTAGTTGCTCCACTTGAAGTCGCTTGAGAGAGTGAGGCCAAGGAGGCGCAGTGTGTTGCATTCTAGGAGACTGGCGTCATCCATACTGATAATACCGTAAGAAAGTTTCTCTATGGTGGTTAAAGAAGTAAAGATTTGCTTTGGAAGCATTTTAAAATTTACAAGCTATTTCTTGCCCTATTCCAACACTGATTGGAGGTCTTTTTCAAGAGCAGTAGCGAGGTTCCTTTGTCAGCTTTTATTGAAACGGGAGTAAATGGTGGTGTCATCTGCATAGATGACTACTTGGGAACTGATTACGTCAGGAAGTTCATTCTTGAATATCAGAAAAAGTGTAGGACCTGGGATAGAGCCCTGAGGGACGCCCGTGTGCGTATGAAAAGATCTGGAGTCATACCCGTTCAAAGCAACATCCATTTCCCGATTTGATAGGAACGATCGAATTAAATCAAACAATTTTCGAAAAACACCGTAGCTTTGTAGCTTGTTCAGAAAAACCAAAAGGCTTTCGATAAAAAGGATATTTTACAAGACGGCACGCTCATTGTATTAACTGCTCGTTGCAATTAGCCGTATCTTAAGTTTGATTCAAAAATGTTACTTTGATTAAAAGAAAACGATTTAATAAGATGAAAATGTATAGAAAGTGCTTTAATCGCGAGATCATCTACGTTAAATTTACGTACAGTTTCTTCTTTTTCTTCTTATTCTTTGTGCCCTGTCCTTTCAGGATGTAGGCGATCATGGTTCTCTACGTCTTCCTATCTCTGGTGGCTCTTAGTATGTTTTCTTCTGTTACACCTCGCAATCCCGTTCCGTCATTCACCTGATAAGGTCCTTCAAACATGTTATCCGCTGTCTTCCTCTGTCTCTTTTTCCTTCTATCTGGCCTGTCAGTATCAGGTTTTCCAAGCCCTCCTTCCTCATTGCATATCCCAGGAACTTCAGTTGGCTTTTTCTGATGCTCACTAATAATTTTCTTTTCGTTGCCATTCTTTCCAACACTTCATCGTTGCTCGCATGCTCGGTCCACGGTATCCGCAGCATCCTTCTGTAGAACCACATTTCCGCTGATTCATTTTTTTTTCTCATTTTCGATGATATTGTCAAGCATTCACTGCCATATTGAAGAACTGACATCACATAGCAATCCAGTACTCTTTTTGTTTCCAGCGAAATTTTCCTGTCTCTTAATACTCTTCTCAGCTCCTGGAATGCATCTTTGTGCTTTTGGATCTCAGGAATATAAATGTATAGAAATTGCCGTGGTCACAAAGTGAGGGGTCAGTTTAAATATTGATTGTAATATGGAACTGATCCCTCACTTTATATCCAGTATACTTCTGTAGAACCACATCTCAGTTGCCTACAGTTTTTCCGTCATCTTTGATGATATTGTCCAGCATTCACTGCCGTATTGAAGAACTGACATCACATTGCAATCCAGTACTCTCTTCTTTGTTTCTAGTGAAATCTTCCTGTGTTTTAGTACTATACTCAACTTCTGGAACGCGTCCTTCGCCATGCCAATTCGCATTCGGATCTCTGTGTCGCACTTTTCATCTTCTGTTAGAACACTTCCTAGGTATTTAAATTTTGGTACTTGCTTGATTCTGGTATCCTCCACCTGTATTTGGCATTTTGAGTTGCACCTTTTGCTGATGACCATGAGTAAAAAATAACTACAATTCCTCATCTCAGAATACTTGCTTGATTCTGGTATCGCCCACCTGTATTTGGCATTTTGGGTTGCACCTTTTGCAGGAGTTCTTACATTTTGTTATCCTTGGCGGATTGTTTATTATCACAATGTGGGAGACTTAATAACAAAAGCGACGAACACATGAACATAAAAAATGGAACTAAATGAAATTGGTTTGAGTAAATTAACCAAACACATATTTAAAATTTCAGTGTCCTCTCTTCTTTATGCGCATATGTAAGCACATCAATGAAAATATTACATTAGTTCAATGATGCCCTAAGTAACGATACGCACCACACGAAATAATTTTTTTAATCGTATCACCCGTAGCAAGGCGGTAAAGCCACTGATGTGCAGGGGGCTACATAAGAGTAAAAAGATTAGATAGGAGATAATGAAGAAAGTGAATAGAAAGACGA
>JBBBDQ010002287.1:385000-392500 GCA_037127315.1 Ascarosepion bandense
GGAGGTTATATCGTCGGCGATTTGGTAATTTGTTTATAGTTTTCTCCTTATAATTAGGTTTCTATTTTTAATTAACGTAGCAAAAATTTGTTTTCATGTCTGCATTTTGATATTAGTTCAGATCGTTTATTTAGTAGTTTGTTTTGGTCAGGGAAGGTAATAATAGCTATTAATTAAATATTGTCCACAGAAAAGTGTGCGTCAGAAACGTTTTGTATAGGAAAAAAATCAGAGGAGACAATTCACACTTTTCTGCTGGTATTGACATTGTATTAACTCATTGATTTTGTTTTAAAATGAACCTCTCTTGTGTTCCAACAGCTTGAGAGTGAAAAAAAATGGTAACGTCAAGTGCTTATTCAAAAAGCTCCAGTATGAGGTTGCAGTGGCACGTAAGTTTAAACAAATGCGAAGTATTGGTTTTTGTTTTATTTGTAAAACAGGATACATGCTTGGTTAATTTTGCCAATAAACGGGAATGATGTATGTTCAATTAGAAGAACAGGGGCGGGCGAATTGCGGGAGCCTGTAATGTAAAGCGATGACGTTTTGACGCAGAAGAAATGGATGCATTGTCCCTGCAACGACGGAGGGGTTGGCACCTTGTAGAAAATGTGAAATTGTTATCGCATATAAGGTAGAAGTTACCAAAAACAATACACAAAATATATTTGTTGGAATACAACTAAGCGTTTCGGAGAAATAAAATTTCGCAAAAAGCAACATTTTCCATTAATTTGTTGCCGCACCCTGTGTGTCAATTAAAAATTTTGTTCGCATATCAAGGCATCAGACCCTGATCTACCAGTGACTCAATTTTTTTATCATTTCACCCCAGGCAAGGCTTTCCACTGCCACTATTGCGAAGGGGGTTACAGAGGGGAAAGTGATGAGAAAGAGTGGTTAGTTAGAGGAAATGACGGAAGAAGGGTGGTAGACGGATGAGGATACCAAGGATGGGGGTTGGGTAGATGGGTAGAATGTTTAAGGAAATGGATGCAAGTTAGTGTGATAGGAGGTGTCTATTGACCTTACATTTAAATTCCTGGAGATTGTAGCTGTCGGAGAAGCAGGTATATGGAAGGGAATTCCACAGGTGAGAAATGCGTGAAAAGAAGCTGCTAGAGTAGAAATTTCAGTTACATTTTATCGGTTTCACTGTAAAAGTGTGGGACCTAGTTGCTAATCTAGTAGCTCGTGCAAATTCATACCTAGGGGGCACCAGAGAACTTAATCGGAGCAGAACCGTGAAAGTATTTATAGAAGAGCCACAGGGAAGCCACATCACGCCGGTGAGAGAGTGACTGCAGCCGAGCTGCGAAGTCGGCATCGATCACTTTACAGATTCTCCGTTGTATTTTGTCAAGGACCTCGAGGAGGATACTCGGGGCACCGGACCAGATGTGGCCGCAGTATTCAATACACGGGCGGATGGTAGATTTATAGATGTGCAGGATAGACTCAGGCGGGAAAAACTTCCGGGCCCTGAACAGAGAACCGACTTTCATAGCAGCGGATTTAGAAATGGATTCGATATAGTCATTCCATTTGAGGTCCGCTGAGAGTGTGAGGCCAAGGAGGTGTACCATTTTTTTCTCAGGGAGGAAGGCCTGTTCTATGCTAATGGGAGGTAGAAGCGATTGCCTATGATGGTTCATTTATAGCAGCTTCGTTTTGGAAGCATCAAAATTTACGAGCCATTTCTTACCAAAGTGCACCACGGATTGGAGTTCCTTCTCAAGCTCGGCAACGAGGTTCGCTTTATCGCCCACACCAGATTTTTGATCGAGGCGAGAGTAAACTGTGCCTACTAGTGATCTTATAGCGTATAAGATACTGTAAGATCCCAAGTACATGCCTGCTTGGGATCTTATAGCATCGGGAAGATCGTTAATGTAGATCAGAAATAGCGTGAGAGCTAGGATAGGGCCTTGAGGGACACCCGCGTTCGTATGGTAGTTTTGAGAGGCATGTTCGTTTAATATTACCTTCAATGTGCGATTAGAGAGGAATTACTGGATTAGGCTAGACAAATGTCCAGTTATTTTTTTTTAATCATATCACCCCAAGCAAGGTGGTAACCCCACTGATGCGCAGGGGACTTCCTAAGAGTAAAAAGATTGGGAAAGGGAAAGCCGGAAATCACATCCTAAACAGGGAACAAGGAATGAGCCTCTTCACCTGTTCAAATAATCGTGGGTGGAGTGTGAACCGGGCGATAGTTTAGTCTATCTACTCTAATTAAAAAAGAAAAAGAAGAAAAGAGTAAAAAGATTGGAAAAGAGAAAACCAGAAACCACATCCTAAACAGGGAACAAGGAATGAGCCTCTTCACCTGTTCAATAGACGTGGGTGGAGTGTGAACCGGGCGATAGTTTAGTCTATCTACTCCATTTGAGAAAAAAATACTATAGCCCGCAGTTTGCGTAGAATGCCAGCATGCCAGACTTTGGAAATATCCAAGGCAACTGATCGAGCTTCGCCATTCTTGTCGAGAGCCTGGTATATATACTCCGTGATGGTCGTTAGCATATCAGCAGTAGACCTGGTGAAGCGGAAACCATACTGTTTGTCCGAGAGAAGCCTGTGAGATGCTGGACCACCTTGGCGTTGATAATGGCTTCGAACACTTTGCCAAAGATCGGAAGGAGGCTGATAGGGTGGTAATTAGCGTGGTCCGAGGGTTCTCCAGTATTCTTAAATATAGGATCTACAGAGAAAGACTTCCAACAGGCAGGAAAGCAAGAAGCAGACAGGAGTTGTAGAGTTTAGAGAGGACAGAGGAGAGTTCAGGGGCACATTTCTTCAAGACTATGATTGGGATTTCATCCCCTCCGCTCCCTTTGTGGGGGTCAAGTTTAGAGATTATGTTAGAGACCAGCGAGGGGGTAATGTAGACGTCATTCAGTTGAGCCTCAGTTCTAGGTGGGAAGTCGAGTGTAGGTAATCTAGACGAATCCAGTCTCGAATTGGTGGAAAATCTGCGAGCAAAGCATTCAGCCTTGTCCGCTGAAAAGGTGAAAACCTTAAATTCATTGATTAGTGGGGTGTATCGCTTGTTAAGCACGCTTTTACAGAGTTGCCAGTAGTCTTTGTTGCCGAACTTACAGGATGCTATGCGTTGCTTCATTCTGACAGCAAACAACATTTTAGCTTCGTTGAGTATCTTTTTACACTTATTACGAGCTGAGGCGAAAATGCGCCTGTTATGGTCCGACGTATGGCTTCGATAGAGCCGGAAGAAATGATTCCGGTGGGCAATGGCGGCCGAGCAAGCGGGCGAGAACCAGGGAGACGAATGGGAATTAAGCTGAAATTTCCTGGCTGGGATGAAAGCATCGATGCCAGCCTTAACCCAAGTGGAGACCTCGGATGCACAGTCTTTAAAGGGAGACTAAAAACCTTGTTCCAAGGGTCGTCACGGAACAAATCCCAGTCTGCTCTTTGGTAGCAGTAGGATATTCTGCTGGTCTGGGTTTCTTGGGTAGAGTGGGAGTGGAATGAGATGTTGACGGAAACTACGGCCTAGTCAGAGTTTCCGAGAGGACAGAGCTGCTTGTTAGTGCAAGAGTCTGAGATGGAAGTAAAGCAGAGGTCTAGTAGTGAGTCCTTTCCGTTTGGGTTATTGGAGGAACACGTGAGGGAATCCACCACTTGCGTAAGAGATTGGGTGATTGAAAAATTCATGGTGTAGACACCAGCAAGGTCGGTGACAGAGTTTTCAAGCCACTTGGTGTGGTGGGCGTTAAAATCACCAAACACCAATATATGGGCAGATTGATGAGAAGAAATGGCCTTGTCGATATTGTTAGAGATGCTATCAAGTACCGAACAGTCAGGGGAGGGCGGGGAGCGGTAGAGGAAGAAGAGATAGCTAAAAGCGTCTTGGAAAAATGCATAAAAGTGCTCAAAAGACCACCTGAAATTATGTTTATCATTGATTTTTGACGAACCCTGTACATTGATTCGAAAAATTTACGTGTACATTGAAGGTTCGGACCTTAATGTACAAGTTATCCGATTTTGGTTACGTTTGCATGAGCCGTCTCAGAGGAGAAGAATTCGTAAATTCTAAGTATTTCGGTGATTTCTGCCGTAGTCTGTAAATCGATTCGAAAAACTTTTGCGTACATCAAAGGTTCATGTCATGAACGACCCAATTTTGGTTGAAATCGGACCAAGGGCTTTGGAGGAGTAGGGTTCGTTAGAATGGAGACACACACAAACATACACACATATATCCATTTATATATATATATATATATAGAATATAATGCTTGTCTGATTATTCTTTTTTTAGACCTAGTGTTTTAATCATTATAATTTGATTAGGTTAGACTAATTTCTTCATCTTTGAACATGAACTGCTATACCTTCTACACTTCATCAACTGTCTATTATATTTTTTGAATATTGGACCACGCTCTGAAAATACATCATATTCCACTTTTGTAGATATTCCAGTTGGTTTCTGTTCTTGCATGCTTTTCGAATCATCTTATCTTGGAGGGTCATATTGGTCAGAAGACAGTTCCAAGATTATGGAAACAGAAATACATGATATAACATGTCATGGAAATAAATCCCGTAATACTCACTCACAGGATGTGCGTTGTGGTACAGTGGATTTCGGCTCGGAACGAGAAACCGGGGAGCCAAGTTCGAATTCCAGTTGAATTCATTGTATTCACTTACGCGCAAATACCCTTGGGAAAGGTATTAATTAATCCGTCTCTTCCTTCCAGTTATGGATTAAATAGCAGAACAGACTGGGTTCTATAGCCTTGGTCGGCAACCAGTCTACCGCAGAAAGCAATGGCAACCTACTGCGGGATAATCTTCTGCCCAGTCAGTCATGTCTCTTTCGAGTCATGATCACCCAAGCGTGTATCACGTATGGCACTTAATTGACTGACTGAATGCTCAGAAGAATTAGCTGTCTTTCTTATATACACATGATTATTAGACAGGTTAAAGTTGCATGATAAATTAATTCAAAATGCCTCTCAAATGCAATCAAAATCTTACCTTGTTTTTGTAAACTTATTAGAAAGCGTATATATATATATATATATGTGTGTGTGTGTGTGTGTGTGTGTGTGTATATGCGCGTTTATTTCCTGAATATCTGATGTCGCTGCGCAAACACTTACGGTCATTCAGTGCATCTAAATTCCACGCCTCGACTCATTTCCTCCAAAACATCTACGGAATGTTTTATACTGTAACCGACTCGAACTAATCATTTCTACTGGAAGTGGAAAATATTTCTATTAAGGAAACTCTGCGAGGAGCTCATTAACAGCTTCACGACGTCTACACTAATCCGGTTTGCATTGGACGATTGATATTCAACATGAAAAGAAGATCACTGGATAACAGTCTAAGTGTCGTAGACTCCCCGTCATCTCGTTTCCTCATGATTGCACTATATATATATATATATATATATATATATATATATATATATATATATATTAACCCACACTTAATAAAGATGGTTCATGTGAATGGAAAGCTTAGAACCAACTTAATAAAAAATTTTGCAAATGTTGGAGAATTTTTGTCTTTATTTTCACCTGAAATTAAATCCAAAATACGATGTTTAGAACGGCTCATGATTAAACACAATAGACATTCATTGTCTCTTATATTTCATAGTATACGTTTACAAAATATATATTTATATCCTAATACAGGGAACGTATGGATGGAATAATATTCCTTGTCCAAAGAAACGCTATTCTTAAAAAAGTGCTCAATACAAAGTAGTGCTAATAATATTTATTCAGAAATTATAACATGGATATATCACTACAAAAGTAGCTATTTTGTTTCGACACTTCTTGTGTCTTGTCAAGTGATGTGCACATATATATAATTTCTGAAAATATATATATATATATATATATATATATAAATCTCTGTGTGGATGTCTTACTAAGGTTAGACCCTCATACATCGAAATCGATGGGAGAGTCCATGATATATATATCTTAATGAATATGAGATAATGCTACGTAAAGTTTTATATATCAAGAACAATATTGTGGAAAAATGTATGACGATGTGGAAAAGGCTACCGCGCGACGCGCCTTTGCCTCACCACCGACGACTGCATCGGACAAAATCTATTACGCCCGCGTGACCACACGTGTGCCCGAACGAAGGACGGTCAGAATCTTAATATATGTTTGTCAATATTTTTAAAAAATGTCACTTCCGTTTTTTTTTCTTTTTGTGTATAATCTTTTCGATTTAATTTAGATAATTACATTTATTTTTGTTTCCATCTCTTTTCTTCTTAGATATTCCCACACGGTGATAATGGAAGATCTGCCGGGGAGGGTGAAATGTTGGAATAGATGGGGAACAGATTTAATGTGGATGAATTTTAGGTCAAATCACTTTTTAAACATTTCAGTCGTAGTGAATTAGCTCAGAGTAGCAGTTTTTATGTAAAAATTGTGGTTAATCTCGCCACGTTGGGCAGCCAACGAATTTAATATATTGTTTTGTAAAATCTTGCTCTTGTGTTCATATGATCTTTTATTTAGATTCTTTGATGTTTTCTCTATGTACTTTTCGTGAAAATTATTATAGGCAATCGATTAAATTCCTCCTTCAAGTTTTAGCTTATTGTTTTGTTTATTCTTGAATAAGTCTTTATTATTTTAGATGTTGTATTGACAAGTTTTATGTTGCATTTAGATAAGTTCCTTTCAATTGTCAATGTGGTAAATTTAGCGGGTTGAACAATATTTATTTTCATTCATTGTGTTTCTCAGAATGGGTTGATTTTCTAATTTAGAATATTTTTTGAGCGTCTTGTTTTGCATTGAATTTTTTTTTTTTAATCATCTCACCCCAAGCAAGGCATTCCACTGCCACTATTGCGCATGGGGCTACATAGGGGAAGGTAAAGAAGAGGAGTGGTTAGACATAGGGAATGTCAGGAGGAAGGTGACAGATGAGTAAGGATAGCGAGGATGAGGGTTAGGCAGATGGGAAGAGTGCTTGATAGAATGGGAGCAGGTTAGTGTGTTAGGAGGTGTCTATTGACCTTACATTTAAACTCCTGGAGATTGTAGCCGTCGGGGAAGCAATCGTTTGGAAGAGAATTCCACAGTCGGGAAGTGCGAGGAAAGAAACTGTTGGAGTAGAAGTTACGGCTGCATTTTATCGGTTTCACTGTAAAAGGGTGGGATCTAGTTGCTAATCTAGTATCTCGTGCAAATTCGTATTTAGGGGGCACCAGTGATCTAAGTTCATCGGAGCAGAAGCCGTGAAAGTATTTATAGAAGTGACACAGGGAAGCCACGTCGCGCCGGTGGGAGAGAGACTGCAGGCGGTCTGCCAAGTCGGTATCTATCACATTACAGACCCTCCTCTGAACCTTATCGAGAAGCCCGAGGAGATATGGCAGCAGTATTCAATGCACGGGCGGATGGTAGATTTGTAAATGTGCAGGATAGATTTAGACGGAAAAAACTTCCGGGC
>JBBBDQ010002287.1:395000-451394 GCA_037127315.1 Ascarosepion bandense
CAGCGCATGTGCATGAATCTTCTAAGCCGGTGAAGCATGGCCTGAATGTGACAATAAAGATAAGGCCAACAGTCAAAACAATGAAAGAGGTTGCTATGAGTATGAAAATCGATATCACAGCTGCCTTTCGCCATTTAAATAAACTTGGGTTCGTTTGCAAAGTCGACACGCGTTTTCCACATTCTCTGACGGAACAGAAAAAACCGACCGTGTTTCTGCGGGGATTTCACGAAAAAGGAGCCGTCCTTGGGCCGAATTGTCACAGCCAATGAAAAATGGATCTTTTACGATAACGTTCGACGCAAATCTCGAGCTGGAAGCAAGCTCATAAATCTAGAGAAACCGTGGCGAAAGCACACTTGCGTCCAATTAATTCATTGTTGTCCGCTTTGGTAGAATTGCATTGAAATTATTTACTTTGAACTTCCTTCTTTCTGCCTGCGAAACACTAATTGCAAAGCCGTACAGCGACCAACTTGCCAATCTCAATGGAGCTATTCAAGAAAAACGTCTGATCTTGGCAAATCAAAAAGGTCTCATTTTTCACCGCAGCAACGTAAGAGCTCATGCTGTAGAAGAGGCCTCAAAGATGCTTAAAGATTTGAATTGGGACCCCTAGCGCCAATTGCATCCCTCTGGCTTCATATTTTTAATTGTTCCTGTCCTTACAGAACAATTTAAAAAAAATGACTCTGTACAGCCTGTTCAAAACTACCTCATAAACTTCCAACAAAAAAAAGCCGAAGATTCTACGACAATGTCATCAACAAATGTGTAGATGGGTAGGAGACAGTTGTTAAAAACAATAGAAATTCCAGTAGTCGTCCTTAAGAATATCAACCCAGAATTATCTCCGATTCTAGCAAAATTATTTAACCTCCGCTTGAAGGAGAGACCTTTTTCATGCATGTGGAAGGTAGCAAGCGTATGTCCAATCTTCAAGAATGCGGGCAACCCACACATCTCTTCCCAATACAGACCTATTAGTATCCTCAGTTTCATCAACAAACTTTTGAGGGCATGAACAGCAAGGGGGTCATCGAGCATCTGAATAGGAACAAACTCTGTGCGACGAGAAGTACAGATTCGACCAACTTCTGACGTCCTAACTACCATTACATACAGAATTAGTGAGGCCCTTGCCGACATACATCCCACAAAGGCGACAGTATTATTTATCTCGAAGGCTTTCGAGAAGGTGTGGAATAGATGTTTACTGCACAAGCTCTCCGGCTATAGAATTACTGAAAGACTTTTTCTATGAGAAAATATTTCCTAACATGTCGATTCCTGAAGGCTGTTAGTAACGACCAATCCCTTCAGTTCGCAGACACAACCCTTTACCTAAGAATATATTCCAATCATTTATAAACATCTATGCCGATGATAAGATATACGGAAGCACCTCCTAAAGTCTTAATGATCAGAGATTGGCAACTGACCTCTCGTCCGATCTAACACTAATTACTCAGTGGGAGAAAACTGACTGGTTAGATTCAATGTCTCCAAAGCCAAACTGGTTACATTCAATCACCGCTGATCAAACCCCGAACTATCACCAGTCACAATGAATGGATGTTCCCTCAAGGAGGGTCCGTGCTGAGAGGATACTGGGCATCAGATTCACATCCGACTTTAAGTAGAATTCATATATATGATCCTTCCTGTCAGATGCCAGTAAAATGATCGGCTTCTTATACCGATCCAGTAGGTACCTGACTCCTCATGCTATCCTTTACTTTTATAAGAATGGTAAATTTAACATCAAGTCTCCTGAGGAGTGGATGTGATTCAGAGTAGAGACATTCATAAAATAAAAGCAGTGAATAGCTTACATTTTTAGAGGCCTCAATCCTGAACAGATATGGGCTCCTCTTCTCAACCAGCAACACAAATTTGAAGTTCTAACTGCCAAAATGTAAGCTAGCGAACTCAACAAGCCCAAACGGCTCGTGGTTCAATCGCTGGAAAACTCCAAGTAAATTTTGAAATTTGACCAACTGCAGGGGAAATTGAAGGCAACATGAAACGAATATGAGGGCATATTCTCCAAGACTATCGATGATTACTTTAACCATTTTCTCATTAAATGGCATTTTGAAAACAAAGACAGAATTTAAGCTCCATTAGTTTCATACTATATCCGACACTGAGTAAACGACCAATTTTCTTTTATCATAATAAGGGCGTATCACAGCTCATCAGTACGGTTAGACTCCGATTGCTTTTTTACCCAGGACTGAAACCCGACCGAAATGGCGTCAGTCGGCGACTCTACCCCTGGGCTATGGGCGTTCGGTGGAAGTAGGCACACTGTTTAGCGCATATCATTATACGCACCCAATAGCTAGAGCGCTCTAATTCATTTCATTGAATGAGCAATGCGTACATGCCAGAGTAGCTACTGTTTATCAAAGTCTACTATTTTCCCATATATATATATATATATATATATATATATATTTTAATTCAGATACTTCAATCCAAGGGAAAAAAGCAGGAAGGTAAATTCCAAAAAACCCGATCCTAATTAATATTAAAAATTTATTTTAATATTAAAAAATGATACAGGAAGAGAGCTCCATGTAATAAAATATTACAGAGCAAATATATAATATTATAAATATATATATATATATTATTATAAATATATTATTTTTTAATTTCTTTGCAATCTATTTAAAAATGAAAAGTAGACTAATTTTTCTCCAGTTTCTGAAAGGTTTTTTCTGTTGCTGAGGTGATGTGTCGTCCCCCGTGGGGATCTTCATATCGAAATGGCTATTCAACATCTTTGAATTAATCCTTTTTTAATATATATATATATATATATATATATATATATATACACTACTGGCCATAATTATTAGGCCACACCCGTTTTTTAAAAGAAATGATGTATTTCGTACTATTTTTGGATAATTCTAAATGAAAATAGAATGGTTCTTTTGTTATGATTATTTTGCAAAATTTATAAGGCTAGGAAGCAAAGATGAACTCGTCCGAATCACCCTAAATTTTCTTCATTTTTTCATTGATGAAGCTGCAATATAGGTAATTATTAAATATTTATAAATTTATTTGATGCACATGTTATTTTGCAGTATTAATAAAAGAACCATTCTATTTTTATTTACAATTATTCATTTGGCAGTAAATACTAAAAAATAGTATGAAATACATCATTTTTTTCAAATACTGTGGCAGCCTAAAAATTATGGCCCGCAGTGTATATATAGGTAGTGAAGATCATCCGGTTATGCTATCATGGTTTTTTACATGTTTCGAAAAACAAATCGCCTGACGAAACCGAAAAGGTCGAAACCATGGTCGCATAATCAGCTGATCTTCCCTACATTAATAACAAAATACTTTATATGTTGAATCTTCATTTTCCTTCAAACAGGTATTGACCATATATATACTAGCAGTATAGACCGGCGTTGCTCGGGTGTTATGAAAGCTTTAAAACTAATCCATCGTCCTGGAGCTTAGACTCTTTGAACGTTGGCACGAAAGACTTAAAAGCAATAGTTGTTTCCAGTTAAAGCGAAACCGTAGACTGAAAGAAAAATGTATGGATGTAAGTCAAATTTTGGTTTCCTGGTATCGATATCAAATAAGTTTTTTTCGTCGTAAACTGAATTTTGAAGGCTAAATAAGTCCTCTGAGTAAATGGTATCATGGCTGAGACTAAGAACTACGATTATACCTATTTAGAGCCAAACCCGAAGCAAAAACTAAAATAAAAGGGTTGAAAAATACAAACATACAGGCAGATAAACAGACACACACAAACATCTTGCCTTATATATATATATATATATATATATATATATTATTGATTTTCTGCACTTTTGTGAGAACTGCAAGCTTGAAACTTCTGAATATCGTTTCTTATGTCTTTGTCTATGAGAGTATCAAATTTGATTAAAATCGCACCATTCCTTCAATAACCCGATTTTTTCGATTATCGATTTTCGATGTTTATCGGGGGTACCTCGACGCAAAACCTAGCTAAGAACACTCGCAGACACTTAGAGTACAATTGTGTAAATTTTGAAGAAAATCCGTTCAGCCGTTTCGGAGTCTATAGGTAACGGATACACACACACACAGACACACACACACAAATTTCCATTTATAAATTAGTATATATATATATATATATATATATATATATATATATATATATAAACTAATTTATAAATATATATATATATATATGTAGTACTGTGCAAAAGTATTAGGACAAGAACTACTTTATCTTTTAACAGGCATCAAAATAAAGTTTTAAATCACCCATGTCCTAACACTTTTACACACTACCGATAGTGTCCAAAAGTATTAGGACAGGGGTGATTTTCCTAAAAACCTCACTGAAATTCAAAAACAGGGTGAAAATCAAAGTAAATTGCTAATAAATATTGATTATTTAAAACTAGGTGTAAAAGAAATGTATTAAAAAGAAGTTATATTTAATTTTTCCTATTTTCTATTAAACAAGTTATTTTGAAACTACTCTATTAAATGGGATATTTTGGATAAAAAATGATAAATCTAATGTTAGTTTGCAAGAAACACTTTGGGAACAAATCCAAGCTGCTTGGCAGGAGATACCATTAGATACATTGAAGAAGCTTGTGATGTCAATGCCTGACAAATAAAATAAAGGCTGTGGTCAAAGCAAAAGGCTATTATACTAAATATTAAATTTTTTTGTAACAGTATTTTTCTTGTTAAAGCATTTGTTGAGTAAATCAAATGAAATTACTTTGATTTTATTTTCTGTCAATATGCTTAATAAATGATAAAATACTTCTTGTCCTAATACTTTTGCACAGTACTGTGTACATACGAGTATGTGTGTGTGTAACCCTTTGTTTGAAGGTGAATGCATATATATATATATATATATATATATATATAATACTTCTGTAAGATAAATTGCCGGCAATATTAAGTAGGATTTATGTTAAAATTATTGTAGTTTAAGTGACACCTGGTTCGATTGTCAGAAATATAATTAAAGAAGCCGGTATTAATAAATGTTTCTATAATGCTGCGCAAATCCTTAAGAAAAAATGTTTTTAGATGAATGTACTGATTTGCCGTCATTAACGATTCAGTTTAAAAATTAATCTCCTCGTCTAAAACCGTTTTTAAGGAATTGAGCAAAGAAACAAACACACCACAAATGTTTCTCATACTTATACAAGGCCAAAAACGTGATGTGTTTTTCATGAAAGAACAATTCAAATCTTGTTTTCTGGCTAAAAAAGCGGTTTCCATGTTGGAATTTTAATGAATACAAATTCGATTCTTGTTGGAAACACAGCTATTTTTTTAATAGGACCTTTTCTAATAAGTCAGAGAACAATCCTCTCAAATATCTGAGCTCTATAGAGAGAATAATTTAAAAAACTTACCACTGCTACGATTTACACGTTACTCTCTAATAATGAATTGAGTTCTCCCAGTGGCTGGGGTATATATATATATATATATATATATATATATATATATATATATATATATATAGGAAAAACTACTAAAAAGATGTAAGTTTAAAAATGTATATTTTTGACAGTATTTTTTTATTTCTATTATTATATATATATATTTAATATTTCAGACTGGCCTCGGCCTTTCATCAGAAACAAATGATTTTAAAATTTAAACTAGAGGCGTTCATCGTGAGAGCGTTCATAGAGAGATGTTTACATCACGTGATGTAGAAAGCGATAAAGTTTTTTAATATTTGTAAACGTAAACCTATCTCTAGTCATACTTTGAAATGTTGTTTTAAAGAAAATTTTTAAGTGTATCTAAAAATTGTTTAACTATTGAAATATTTATAACGATTCAAAACACCTCAGTCCCTATTTAACCCTAGCTTGTATGTATTTAATTTTAAAATCCAGTATTTTTCTTTCTTTCTGCGTGAGTATCTATAACTAAAATCGGAATCTATCAGTAAACATTTAGTTCTACATTTAGTTCTGCATACTCACGGATCATCATTATGCTATATATATATATATATATATATATATATATATATATATGGATCATCATTATGAGATATATATATGGATCATCATTATGATATATATATATATATGGATCATCATTATGATATATATATATATATATGGATCATCATTATGATATATATATATATGGATCATCATTATGATATATATATATATGGTTCATCATTATGATATATATATATATGGTTCATCATTATGATATATATATATATGGTTCATCATTATGATATATATATTTTGATATATATATGGATCATCATTATGCGATATATATATATATGGTTCATCATTATGATATATATATATATGGTTCATCATTATGATATATATATATATATACATATATATATATATATATATATGGTTCATCATTATGAGATATATATATATATATATTATTTTTTATCTTTTATTTCTTTTTTTGCTTTCTTATTTTATTTTTATATTTATCTTTAATTAAATTAACTTAATTTTTTTTAATCTTATATCTACTTTTTCCCCTAAATATTTTTTAATGATAAAATAATCTGTTTTCTATTACTTTAACCCATGTATAAATGCTAGTTTTGTTTGACACGTATTGAGCGTCTCTAATATCGAATCATTTTTTCTTTTTTTTCTCTTCTTTTCTTTTTTTCCTTTTCTTTATAGTTTCTTACCCCTCCACCCTATTCCTTTCTGTTTTGTTTAACCCAATTCTCAGTTTAACAACACTTCCTTCCTATTCCATCTTTTAAAGCTAGACGAAGTCAAATTTTCAAATTTTTCCCTTACATCTCTATGTAAAAGTAAAACCTTAAAAATAGACGTTAAATGCAAATCAAAATTTTTTTGTGACGTAAATTTCTTAGTTCTTAACCGTCTTTTTTTCTTTTTTTTTTCATTTTTGAAAAAGTGTTGTTTCTGACGATATGTGAAATTTCTCTGAGGGATTTCATGTTGAAATGATCATATAACTACAATTTTGAACATTGGAAACTTATTTTATTTTATATATATATATATAAAAGTTGTAAGTTTAAAAATGTATTTTTTGACAGTATTGATTTATTTCTATTATTATTTGCTCCTGATGAAATTCCGAGGACGGTCTGAAATATCAAATATAAAAATATAATAATAGAAATAAATAAATACTGTCAAAAAAAAAATACATTTTTAAACTTACAACTTTTTAGTAGTTTTTCCTATACATATTAAGACAGTATACGTGGATCATCACTATGTTATATATATATATATATAACATAGTGATGATCCACGTATACTGTCTTAATATGTATAGGAATTATATATATATATATAATATTTCTGTAAAATAAGTTGCCGGCATGTGTATACACCACGTATATACACCACGTATATACACAACGTATATACACTACCGGCCATAATTATTCGGCAACCCCAGTGTTTTTAAAAAATGATGTATTTCATACTATTGTTTTAATATTTTTGCCAACAAATGAATTTATAAATATTTAATAATTACCTATATTGCACTTTCATCAATGAAAGAATGAAGAAAATTTAGGGTGATTCGAAAGTTCGTCTTTGCTTCCTTGATTTGTAAAATTTTGCAAAGTAATAATAAAAGAACCATTCTATTTTCATTTGGTAATAAATACTAAAAATAGTGTAAAATACATCATTTCTTTTTAAAAAAAAAACTGGGGTTGCCTAATAATTATGGCTGATAGTGTATAATACTCTAAAATTTCATTCTCTCTCTATGGCTTAGAGAGTAGGGACTCCGACTGATACCAAATCGGTTAAGTTTAGATCCCGGCCGGAAGCAAGTGGATGTCTAACCAAACTGACGAGCTGTGATACAGTGAAACAGGCTTGTATGTGGACGACTGTGATGTATGTATATATGCATAATCTTGGAGATTCTTTCTATAAAACTCTCAAGTCGGAAAGCTAAACGTAACCTAAATCAGCTAAAATACAAACTTTTTACATGAAATACATCTCTTTTTTTAATTCCCTCTCAGTCTCATTCTCCCTCTTTCTTTCTTTCTTTCTTTCTTTATCTCATTCTCTCTCTCTCTCTCTATATATATATATAATATGTGTGTGTATGTGAATATTTGAGTGCGCACGCATATGTATGTTTTCGAAGCAAATACAAAAATTATCGTGTGGATATTTATTGGAGGTCAATTTGCGTATTGGTGCAGTGGATATCGGAATGATAAATCGGGAAGTCGAGTTCGAATTCCAGTTGAGTTCCTTGCATTTACTTACAAATACCCTTGGGAAAGGTATTAATCCGTCTCTCCCCTCCAGGTATGGGCTAAATAACAGGACAGTTTAGCTTCTATAGCCTTGGCTTGACAAGCAGTCTACCGCAGAAAGTAATGGCAGCCTACTGCGGGATAATCTTCTGCCCAGTCATTAATGTCTTTTGTGAGACATGATCGCCCAAGCGTGTATTACGTATGGCACTTAACTGACTGAGTTCTCCACAATTTCAATATTTTTTTCGTTCCTCTGTTCTGCATACATTCTCACAAGCTTGTTAGACAACTCATTGATTTATGCTATCCTTTTTGCCTTCACTATCTCCAGTGTGAGTCAAAAGTCTTCTTTCCTCGTTTGTTCTAGGAATTTTAAACGCCTCTTTCTGTTTCTAAGTAAAAAAATGTGTGTTTACTGTCTCCATTATCCTTAAAACTTCATCATTACTCACATGTTCACTCCATGGTATTCTCTCATTTCTACAGCCTCTTCCTTATTTGAGAGGAGATTCTTCGTCATACACTGCGATGGAAGAGGTTTGATATTACATACCAGTTCAGAAAACATTTCTTTGTTTCTAAAGAAACTGTCTTGTTTCTATTCTCTCATTTCTACAGCCTCGAGCCTCTTCCTCATTTGAGAGGAGATTTTTCGTCATACACTGCGATGGAAGAGGTTTGATATTACATACCAGTTCAGAAAACATTTCTTTGTTTCTAAACAAACTGTCTTGTTTCTCCATACTTTAATTAACTTTTGGAAGTCATCACCGTTGCTTTTAGTTACTCTTCATCTAATGGGAAATTGTTCAGTATTTACTGAAATATTGGAATATCGAAAGTTGCCTTTTAAAAGCTAAGCAAAGTATTAAGAATCAGAAAAAAATCGTTAGAAACAAAGAAAAGAGTACTGAACTGTGAGGTATTATCAGTTCTTCTTTGTGGCATTGAATGATGGACACTCTCCTCACACATGAAGAAGAGACATGAAACAACGGAAATTTAGTTCTGCAGTAGGATGCTGAGAATACCATTGTCCGAACGTGTGAGCAACGACGAAGTTTTAAAGAAAATGGAAACAAGAAAGACTCTAAACGGGGAAAAAGACTGGCTGGTATTATTCAATGCACCCAAAACTAAGCCAGCAACATTTCACCACCTACGAGCAAATATTCACACACACACACAGATGTTGCCATATATATATATATATATATATATATATATATATATATAGAGAGAGAGAGAGAGAGAGAGAGAGAGAGAGAATGAAATAAATAAAGAAAGAAATAAAGAAAGAAAGAAAGAAAGAAAGAGGGAGAATGAGAGTTAGAGAGAATGAAAGAAGGGGTGTATTTCATGCAAAGGGTTTGTCTTTTAGGTGACTTAAGTTACCTTCAGTTTTCCGACTTGAGTTTTATAGAAGGAATCTCCAAGAGTCTCGAAAATATCGAGACGATATCCACTGCACTACAACATTTCAAAGTTGTATATTTTCTGTGCTAAAACGACTGGTCAACGTTGCTTAACTTCGGTGATCGAGCGAGAACCGGTGTATTCAACGTGATAGGCCGAAAGCCCGGATTGATATGTGACATCTGTCCTTCTGTATGGAAGTGAATGTTTGACGATCACATCAAGGATAAAAGAGAGGTTTGAGGCAGCAGAAATGTGTTTTTATAGCGGGATGCTGAGGATATCATGAACTGATCATGTGACAACGATGAGGTGTTGGAAAGGATACAAATGAGAAGAAAACTCATACTTAATATCAGGAAGAGACAGCTGAGGTTCCTGGGACACGTAATGAGGAAGGAGGGTCGGGAGAAGCTAATACTCACAGGACGGATAGCAGAAAATAGACACAGAGAAAGCAGCGCAAGACATAATTGATAGGCCTGAGCAAATGGATGGCGGAGCGGGGTTTGGGAGGGATATCAAGAGGAAAAATACTGATAGCGACAAGAGACAGCTAAATAGAGGACCATAATCGCCTACGTCCGAAAGGGAAACGGCACATGAAAAAGAAGATGAACAGAAAGATGAAGAATATAAAAAATATGAAGAAGAAGAAGAAGAAGAAGAAGAAGAAGAAGAAGAAGAAGAAGAAAATATGAAGAAGTGGATTATGAAGAAGAAGATATGTAGAATATGAAGAAGAAGAATATGAAGAATATGAAGAAAAAGAATATGAAAAAGAAGAATATAAAGAATATGAAGAAGAATATGAAGAATATGAAGAAGAAGAATATGAAGAATATGAAGAAGAAGAAGAATATGAAGAAAAATATACAGAATATGAAGAAAAATATGAAAAATACGAAGAAGAATATGAAGAAGAAGAAGAATATGAAGGAGAAGTATATAAAGAATATGATGAAGAAGATGAAGAATATGAAGAAGAAAAAGAATATGAAGAAGAAGAATATAACGAAGAAGAAGGATTTGAAAAAATATGAAGAAAAATAATAAGGTGAAGAATATATGAAGCAGAAGTTATATGAAGAAGAAGATATATGAAGAATATGAAGAAGATAAAATATATGAAGAAGAAGGTATGTGAAGAAGAAGAATATAAAGAAGAAGAATATGAAGTAAACGAAGATATATGAAGAAGAAGAATATGAAAAAGAAGAAGAAGAAGAAGAAGAAGAATATATGAAGCAGAAGATATATGAAGAAGATATATTTATTAAGGATTTGAAAGTGTTCTTGGGAAGATCACTGATATAAATCATGTACAAGTGGAAACATGTATCAACAGATTGAACTAAATTATCGGACAATAAATTAATTTGAGTATTGAATGAAAGTGACATTGCAATCTTACTATTAAACTAATCAATGGAATAAGAAAGAAGAAAGACGAAAAAAAGGGCAAAATACCTGTTGAAAATTTCGAAGATTTTAGAATCAAAGATAGTTGAATGAAACCTAACCTACAGTGTGAACAATCAGCTAATTGCTATATGTGATACACGTGTAGCATATACGCTTGGGCGATCATGTCTCGAAAGAAACATTACTGATTTAACAGAAAACTTTCCCGCAGTAGGCTACCATTACTTTCTGCAGTAGGCTGGGTGCGAACCAAAGCTACAGAATAAAATCTGTCCTGTTATTTAACCCATAGCTAAAGGGAGAAGCAACGGATTAATGCATCGATCTAATTAGTTGACATATCTTTTGATTGACTTCAAAGTTTTGCGTGTATAACATCTATGGAGGTTAGATCAGTCAGTTAAGTGTCATACGTGATACACTCTTTATGTTATATTTATGTCTAATATACTATTTACAATGTGCGTTGTGGTGCTGTGGATATCGGCTCGGGACGAGAAATCGGGGAGTCGAGTTCAAATTCCAGTTGAATTCACTGCATTTACTTACGCACAAATGCCCTTAGGAAATGTGTTAATTCGTCTCTTCCTTCCAGTTATGGGTTAAATAACAGGACAGATTGGGTTCTATAGCCTTGGCTGGCAACCAGTCTACCGCAGAAAGCAATGACAACCTACTGCGGGATAATCTTTTGTCCAGTCAGTAATGTCTCTTTCGAGACATGATCGCCCAAAGTGTGTTTCACATATGGCATTTAAATGACTGACACTTTTCGGACTAGTGTTCTCAACTTTGTTGCCATATTTCCTCCTTCACAATCAGTCTATATTTTTTAGATGAAGTATTGTAATTATTTACATTATTGAAATTGTTCAAGCTACTGTCCTCATCTTTGTTGTCACATTCACCTTTAATACCTGTCTATATTTATGAGATGAGGCCTTTTTTTATTATTTACACTATTTAATATGATGTGCGTTGTGGTACAGTGGATATCGATTCGGAATGACAAATCGGGGGTGCCGAGTTTGAATTCCAGTTGAATTTCTTGCATTCAATTACGCACAAATACTGATTAATACCTTTCCCAAGGTTATTAATCAGTCTCTTCCCTCCGGTTATAGGTTAAATAATAGGACAGATTGGGTTCTATAGCCTTGGCCGGCAACCAGTCTACCGCAGAAAGAAATGGCAACCTACTGCGTGATAATCTTCTGCTCAGTCAGTCATGTCTCTTTCGAGGCATGATCGCCCAAAGCGTGTATCACGTATGGCACTTAACTGAATATGATGGATGTTCCAATAAAGAAGCTTCTTTATATGAGTCATTGCTTTGTAGAACTGATTGGTAAGAAGATGCCTTCCTGTTCACTACAATCTCAATGTTCCAGTCTAAGGCTAACCGTTATCATTCCTACATCGCCGCATAAACTGAGCTTCTTACTCTGTAGCTCTCTACCTTGGACTGTTCTTGGCTTTGTAGAGAGTAGACTCCACGGTGAATAAATTCCCCTTGAATCCCATTGGCGTGATGTAAATTGCACTTGAGCAACTTTTCTATGAGCAGCTATAGAACCCAAGCTGCTTTGCTATTTAACCCATAGCGGAGGAGAGAAGAGACGGATTAATACCTTTCCCGAACGTAAGTAAATGCAAACAATTCACAAAGGTATGAACAGTACTCATTATTAAATATCCCGGATGCTTTCTAATCTGGTCAACAGAGGAAGTGAACCTGGTGAATTAGAAATTTCGCTATCTCAGAAATTACGATGACAAACACTTTATAAAGAGATAAAGAAGTATAAATTTCCTATGTTCTGTTGAGACGGGGGAGATTAGGGGTACCCCCAAAATTCTTTTGTAGTTCTTACAAAGGTTTACCTTTTAACCATCACCCTCATTCCAATTAACTGTTCTGCTATCCATTTACACAAGAATAAATTACTCGCTATTTTATTCTGTCCCATTTGCCTTCAATATATCCTGTAAGTGTCAAATTCTCCAAGTCCTCCTCTCGTAAAAAATTTAACTCTCTCTTTTTTATTGTAAATATAAATGCCATTTTTGTTTATATATTCCTTAAAACTTACTCGGTATTCGTGTAAAGTCAAGAAATCCTTCAAAAAGTGAATGTTTTTAGGAGATAATGAAACTGAACATACTTAAATATAAGAAGGTCGAACAAGAAAATTTTAAAATAAAGTTCTCCCAATACAAGGTACGAGAGCTACTCAAAGTAGTCAGTCAGTTTTGTCCTCGGTATGACAATAAATTACAACCGGCAGCAAAGTCTCTTGATCGGGAGATGGGAGGTTTTGAAGAGCATGGAACCACTTTTTAACAGCATTAGATTTCTGCATTAAATAATCCATAGAAATGTCGATATGCTGCTAAATAAAATCAACCAATCTAGTAGTCAGTTAAGTGCCATACTTGATACACGCTAAGGGAATCATGTCCCTTTTTTTGATTCATGACTGACTACAAGATTTCAGGCAGTAGGCTGTTGTTTCTTTTGCGGTAGACTGACTACCAGCACGGGCTATAAGGTCCAGTTTGTGCTGCTATTCAATCCATAGCCGAAAAAAATTGAGTTTGAGCTTTGTTTAATGGCCTATCAACCTCTGTGGGTTATTTACTGCCAAAAATGTGGGGTTTTAAGGGGTTTTTTTTTTAAATGTTCAGTTATAGTGAGAAAGTTGATTTAATCAAATTTTGATGAAAAAAAAATTATTTTTATTTTTTTTTGTATTTTAGAAAACTGAAGATATCTTTTAGTTTTGTTTTAAAAAATGTAATGCTGGTAATAATTTTTTTCCTACAAAAATATATTATGGCAATAGTTTTTTTCTTCAAAAATGTATATCGACTTAACGCACCCTAAATGTTAGGAACTTGGTAATCTCCCACTGAAGCTGACTCCTTAGTATTCGGCTAACTGCCGACTAATATCAACTGCCTAGTAGTTCTACTGAACTCCAATCGAACTCTAAAGAACTCTTATGAACTTCCCAAGAACTTCATTATTTATTGTACAGAAGTAAAAATGTGGCACAAGGCCTAATACGGGGATGGGGAAGGCTGGTCTTCAACTGTCCTAATTTAACTTAGCTATTCACTTTCGTTGACCCTGACACGCTTACAATAACCTTTCACCATAAAACCACATTTTTACTTACCATTCTTACCACGTCCACCATAATACCTCAGGTTCTCTATGTAGTCCTACTTAACTCCCATATGTACAATGTTCAGTGGAGGGCATGGGCAGAAATAACAACATTTAAAATCCCCAATGATTTTATACAATGAAAGTAAGATATGTACAAGAAACTAAACAAAATCATATTAGTAATAAAAGCCCCCCACTACTCTAATATTGTGACAGCAAAATCACTTCCCCGGACGAAACATAATGCGTGGCTTTATAAATATAATACCATATGTCCGATCAGCAATCACTCACACAATCACTCACACATTTAAACATCATAACAAAAACGAAAAGCACACTTGAAAAATAACGAAAGTCGCCACGCATCTACCGGAGAACTAACATTGTTGAACACCTAAAGTGGGAAGGGAAGGGGGGTTAAACTAAAGAAAAATAGGGGACAAAAAAGAAAAGGGGGCCAATGAGCAATCATAACCTAGCTAAGTTAACAATGAAGCAAAAAACAGAAAATCAAACTTTCCCTACACTAACCTAACAGGGACGGGGTGCACATGTTCTGCCCAGCACACCCAATATCCTGATGCCTAACCGGCATCAAACAACCACTCCAGGTCAGCACCTTTCACTCGACAGAATCGCGCAAGACTCACCCACCTTTTGCCAAATTCAGATGGAGTGAGTCGTTTCCTTTCCGTCCTGATCTTGACTTTAAGCTGATGCTTAAAGAACAAGATCAGTTGGGAAGAGGTAAACTTCTCATCACCATAGAATTCCTTCTGTCGCGTCGTCCAAATCACGACTCGCATAACACCTAGTAAGCAAAAGAGCACATAGTGCTCAGCCCTAGATAACGGAGGAACGACATTGCTACAAACAGAACTAGCCTCAAGGACAAAGAACTTTCCACGCAGCATACGAACCATGAGGTCTTCAAGAAACTTACACAACGGAGCAACAACACTGCAGTGGAAGAAGGCATGATCGACGGTTTCCGTCGTCAGCCCACAACGCACGCAGGTTGATTTCGGAGTTAGGCCCGCTGCATGAAGCCTCTTGCCTACCCAGAGAGCATTTCGAATCATCAGCCAGGTGAGTGATGCCTCATCATTAGTGAGACATTTCAACCCGGGCGCCCAAGGCCATAAGGAGCGAGCCTCCTGCTTCGTAAGCCCGAGCTCGCCAATCAGTTCATCTTGAACGGCCCCCCTAACTAAAACCCGATATAATGCCCTAAGAGACAACGATTGGGCGTTGGAGAGGCCATCCGTAGCCCGCAAGAGAAACTGGAGAGCCAAACGACATTCTTTATAGAAGGAGCACTCGCCACGAGGAGTACGGCCGGCCTCCTCCTCCGACAAATGCACACTTCTCAGGGATGGAAAGTTTTTATGGACGTCCTCTTGAACGAGGGCGCCGTTCTCATCCTCCAGCATACACATTCGATCCAGGAATCTAATGCGAAGCGTGTGTTGACGAATCTCAACGCTAGGCATGCCCAGACCGCCCTCAGATGGATGCAGGCAACAGATCTCGCGACGTACCTTGGGAGACTTGCCTTCTCCCCAAAGGAAGGAGAACAAGAGCTGAATTAAACCCAAACGAATGGCACACGGGAGAGGAAGTACCGAGAGTCGGTAAAGGAGAATCGGGTAGATGTGCGAGGCACATACTTCCGCCCTCCCCTTTAAGGAGAGCCTCCTCCGAGTCCACAGACGAACTGCGCCCTCGGCCTTCTCTCGGACCTCCGACCAATTCATTTCCAACTGGAGATCAGGACCGAAAAAGACGCCGAAAATCTTGATCGGCCCGTCCGTCCAGAGGAAAGGTCCGGGAAGAGAAACTCCCTTCCACGCACCCAATCGCAAGCCAACAGACTTATCGCGATTGATCTTGGCCCCTGTCACCGTCTCATAACATCTGATTTCTTTGCTGACTTCGTCAATCTCGGCTTTGCTCGACACAAAAACCGAAACGTCGTCAGCATAGGCGGAGTACCTGGCCGAGGTGGTAGCACCAGGTACGGAAATTCTGCGAAGGACCGGATTCGCCTTTAACTTGCGAAGGAATGGCTCCAACGCAAGAACGTACAGCAAAGGCGAAAGTGGACAACCTTGACGAATGGAGCGAGATAAAGTGAAGGGCTTCGATCTTACCCCATTCACTTCCACCAGCGCACCGGGGGACTCATACAGCAGTCGGATCCAGGAGCGAAAGTACGGCCCGAAACCGGCGGCGGAAAAGGACAGACTCCAAGAAACGATGGTCAACCCTATCGAAAGCCTTGGACTGATCCAAATTGATCAGCGCGGCTTCGGTGTCGGTTTTCTCAATGATCAGGCGTACCAAATGAAGGTTGTCCTGAATAGTCCTGCCCTTCACAGCACAAGTCTGCTCGGGGCCAATCAGACTAGAGAGGACAGCCTGCAAACGGCCGGCCAAGATCTTGGCAAAAATCTTTAAGTCAGTATTTAACATCGTTAAAGGCCGATAATTATCTATGCCACCCCCACCGCTCTTGCTCTTGCGAAGCAACTTGATTACACCCCTGGTGAAGCGTCGAGGTATAGACCCCTGCTTCATCCAGTTGTTATAAACAAGAGCCAGCAGAGGAACAAGAACGGACGACTGCCTCAAGTACAGTTCGTAGGGAAGACCATCCAAACCTGGAGTTTTGTCCCGGCCAACCAATTTCAGCGCATCCCAGATTTCCGACTCTGTTATGGGCCCCTCGCACCTAGCCGCTTCAGCCGCCGAGAGGCGGGGAAAGTCAGCCAAATAGGTGTCGAACTGAGCAGAGCTCAGACCGGGCTCCCTGGTGAAAAGATCCTGGAAGTAATCCCGAAAAGCTCCACATATACCCACGTCTGTAGTCACGGTACGACCATCCGGCAATGTGATGTCCTTGATATGCCGATTGGCTGCTTGCCTAGCTTCCTCTGCACGCAATTCTGCGGCCATATTCGTTGCCTCAGAAGACATTCTTTTTAACCTAGCCCTAACTACCAGAGCTTGATCCTTCTTGATAGCCAAGGAGGCCAGCTCGGCCCTAGCTAAGGCTACGTCCCCACTATTACGGGATTTAACTGCCCGATCAACTTTTTTCTCTAACGTCGATTGCGCCGCTAAATTAGCTAAGTTGAGCCGACGGCTATAGTCGGCAGCAAACGACCTAATTTTGGATTTAAGTGTATCCCACCACTTATTCCCAACCACAGCCCCCGTCAGTTCCCGCTTTAGTGTTAGTAAAAGCTGGTGCTGGAAATCTTGGCTATCAAATAATGACGCGTTCAATTTCCAGTAGCCAGCCAACTTAACCTTAGGCTTATCTAAGTTTACACGAACCCGGACGAGCCTATGATCCGTGTAAACTATGGAATGGAAACTTGGACAACCTAAGAGCCCTACGTCGACTCTCCTAACTAGGACTCGGTCGAGGTAGCTTGCGCGTACCTTCGAATCCGAGCTGCCCCTATTAGTCCAAGTCCACACTACCTCCCGGGGGTGTTCATTTCGGTATTTATCGACAAGATCATTCCTGTCGATAAATTCCCGAAATGGTTTCACATCCGGGTTGTTAGTACCCGATCTTTCTCCTATACGATCCTTCTCAGGGTCAAGGACGGCATTCCAATCCCCCGCTAAAATTACCCGCCTCGATGTTCCAAAGAACGACCCGAGCTGCCGAAACAAAGCAGGACGCTCCGCATGGACATTGGGCGCATAAACCCCAATGAGGCGAAAAGACTTCTCCTTTATGGTAATATCCAGCACACAAATCCTGCCCGCTGGATCCGCGAAGACAAGCGTACACGCCGCACCCAAAGACTTGCTCACTAGCCAGGAAACACCTCTAGAACGACCATCAAAACATGCTGAATAGAGATCGTAATCCCTAGACAGTATGCCCTCATAGTCGCCAGTTAAATACCGGGTCTCCTGCAAACAACAAACATCCACCCCGAGGCGCTGGAGGTCATGAAGGAGTCTCACCCTCCGAGACTCTGACCTCAGCCCCCGGGCATTCACGCTTGCTAACCAGAGAGCCATTATGATCCTTAATTAGGGTTGGGGTCCTGGACAGAACATGGTCGGGGAAAGGATGCCGACAGCCTCTCCCATTGACCCATGGCCCATCTCATTCTTGATGGTGCCGTCAGAGGAGACGCCGCCAACATCCCAGGGAAAGGTTAGTTTTAGCGCCCTATAGAGGGAGGGGTGAACTAAAACCGGGACCCGTCCTGAACAAAATTTTTCTAAGTTTGTGATCCTTTCCGATTTTGTCGTGATGATTGGTGGAGTCATTTCTATTGCTTTTGCCGCCTCCTCGATCATGCCCCACATCTGCCGTGCCCCCGACCCAGTGCGGACGACGGTCAGTAGTCTTTGAGCAGATGGAAAATTATGCGGCACCTCCACGTCCTTGTCGCCGCACTTCTTCATGGCCAGGAGTGCATTTAGCTGTTTAATGCGGTTACCAAAATTCTTGGCTCTTTCGGCCTGGGCCGGGGAAATTCGACAGATGTCCTCCCCTTGCCTATAAGGCATTTTGGTCGGTTTCTTTCTCTCCTTCTTGTCCTCCGCTGACGAACTCCGTTGCCTTTTTAATGGAGGCGGCATCTGTTTTGGAGGAGAGGGACAGGGAGAGAGGCAGGGAGAAACTTTGAAATAGTTTATGATCGGGCTGGCGTCTCGACTTCGAGGGGACGGTTTCCGAGGAGTGGGCTGTGATGAGTGAACTTTTTTGATGACTGACTTTTCCTTTTGCGGGGAGGACGGGGCAGAGGCCGAGGGGCGGGCCGGACGATTTTTAAATTGATCTTTCAAATCTTTTGAAGGACGAAACGGCCGCTTTTCGAGTTGCTTTTTTAAATCTTGTATCTTCTTCATTTTCTCATATCCTGGATCATAGGCCTTTCGCAGCTCTTCTAGTTTTGGAGCCGACCAGGCCGAGGCATCGCCCTTCTTGCTGATGGAGGGAGTGGGGCTGTTTGTGCCTTTAGTCTTTGGGGTCTCCGGGGACCGAGGTTCCGCAGCTTGGCGCTTCCCCCTGGCCCTGCCAACAACCAGCCACTCCCCCTTTGCCTTCTCCGTGGCTGCACTTGCAGCTGGTGATGGTTTTTCGGGGGGTGAGGGAACTTTCTTGTTCCCAACCGGGGTAACTGCCGCACCGGTCCTGGGTATTGGCATGCCCACTACGGGCGAGACGGATTTAACAGGAGCGGCCAGAGGGGGATTTTGGTCGATTGGAGCCTGGCTTCCAGAGGCCTTCTTCTCTGGGCAGGAGGAGGAGAGGTGACCAGCCTCTCCACACCTCCAGCATTTTGGTTTGCGGCCGGACACGATCACCGGCAAGCTCAGGCCCCCTACGTCAAGACAGTTGGGGATGGTCTTGAAGGTCTTGTCGTCGGTCATTATATCGAAAGACCATCCCCCGTTCAGGTCATCGCAGGAGGCATCTAAAATTTCGCCGAACTGCGAAAAGTACGCAGCGAGATGCTCCCCGATGACCTGAGGAGGAACCTCATATACTGCTACCCTGGTCCTTCTTTTGCCTTCGTACACTGCGCGGAGGATGTATACCTCAGTTACGATGTCTTCTTTGGCCATTTTTAAGCAATCCTCTGGTGTGGGCAGCAGCACGTCCCACATGAAGAAGCCCGCACCTTTCACTATCCTTAAGGGCTTATACCCCTTTGACTGCAGTGTTTTCAACACTGTGTCTTTCGTGCTGCGACAAATCTTGCGCGTACGCTTGTCCACCACGAAGACTGACACTATTCTTTTTTCAATCCTCTTTAATTCTTGGGGATCTACCAAGAGCCCACCTTCTACGACAAGGTGTGCGTAGCTCTTAGCTCTCTCCAAGAACTCCGCCAGATTGATCTTGACTTTCGGAGGGGACTTCCAGCCACAGGGCGATTCCCCGGCCTCCGCATCTTTCGTTGTCTTGTCTTTGTTTCCTGTTCCAGGTTCCATAACCTCTTCCTGACCATTCTCGGCCATTGCTGCTTTCACAACATTTCCTTGGTCCTTTCCATTGTCCTGCCCTCCTCCCGGGAGAGGGGGAAAAGATTCATCGGTTTTTTCCGGTGGACCCTTCCAAGGGGGGTCGAAGCTTAATTTTTTCTTTATAGACCGACTTGTGTCGGTCATTTTAAAGTTTTAAAGCACTATGCCACACACTTTTATTTTTTCCACCAATCAAAATTCAACTTATATATAGGGGTGGGAAAAGGCGGGAGTAAAAATAGAAAATATAAAGAAAACAAATAAATAACAACACAAAATATACAAAAAAATCAAGACAAGAAAACGGTTTTAAAATAAAAACAACAAACCCCGAAGGATTTTAAAAATGAATACAAAATACGATTAGCCTATTACGGCAAAACACTAGCCTTTAACGGCCCAAAAATAAACAAAATTGATAAACTACGAAAAGAAACTAAAAATAGCCTTAAATGGCAAAAAAGGGTAGCCTCTTGAGAGGTTTACAAAAATAAAAGGGGGGAAAAACAATAACTTGTACAAACAATAAACTTTACGAGTTACAAAGCACTAATTCACAAAGAATTTAGAATAAAACAACCAGAAACACGGAGAGTTGCCTAAACGGCTACTCCCGACAATGAAAATAGGGGGAGGGGCTAAAATTTAATTTAAGTGGTTTAACTAAACTTTACAAAATAAAAGAATTAATTTAAACAACGATTAAACTTTACAAATATACAATTAAATTAAATACACAAAGAAAACAAATACAAACAAATACAAACAAACAAAAAGAAAACGAAAAGTCTCCTAACGGCGACTTCCGCGAAAGAAAAACTGGGGAGGGGCTGAAAAAAAAGAAAAGTTAAATTGGAAGAAAAATAAAAATCAGCTAATTCTTCAGCTTCTGGTCAAAAATAGGGACAGTTAAAAAAATATAAATATGGCACTTAAGGCCAAACAGATACTGAAAAAAATAAAAATAAAAATAAACTCAAAACGGCCGACCTAAATAAAAACAAATATGGCCGCCAAAAATACGAAAATAAAAACAAAAAAGCTAGAAGAATAAAAAAAAGAAAAGAACAAAGTAAATAAACGAAAAAGAAAATAAATAAAAATAAACTTAGCTCAACAAAAAGGTCTTTTTTGTAAAATAAAGAGTCCAAATGAGTAAATCAGTTTTTTTTTAAACAAAAAGTGTCTGACGCTCGCCAAAACAAGGTCGGAGAAAATGACAACAAACGTCAAAAACTTGCCAAGAACTTCATTATTTATTGTACAGAAGTACAAATGTGGCACAAGGCCTAATACGGGGATGGGGAAGGCTGGTCTTCAACTGTCCTAATTTAACTTAGCTATTCACTTTCGTTGACCCTGACACGCTTACAATAACCTTTCACCATAAAACCACATTTTTACTTACCATTCTTACCACGTCCACCATAATACCTCAGGTTCTCTATGTAGTCCTACTTAACTCCCATATGTACAATGTTCAGTGGAGGGCATGGGCAGAAATAACAACATTTAAAATCCCCAATGATTTTATACAATGAAAGTAAGATATGTACAAGAAACCAAACAAAATCATATTAGTAATAAAAGCCCCCCACTACTCTAATATTGTGACAGCAAAATCACTTCCCCGGGCGAAACATAATGCGTGGCTTTATAAATATAATACCATATGTCCGATCAGCAATCACTCACACAATCACTCACACATTTAAACATCATAACAAAAACGAAAAGCACACTTGAAAAATAACGAAAGTCGCCACGCATCCACCGGAGAACTAACATTGTTGAACACCTAAAGTGGGAAGGGAAGGGGGGTTAAACTAAAGAAAAATAGGGGACAAAAAAAGAAAAGGGGGCCAATGAGCAATCATAACCTAGCTAAGTTAACAATGAAGCAAAAAACAGAAAATCAAACTTTCCCTACACTAACCTAACAGGGACGGGGTGCACATGTTCTGCCCAGCACACCCAATATCCTGATGCCTAACCGGCATCAAACAACCACTCCAGGTCAGCACCTTTCACTCGACAGAATCGCGCAAGACTCACCCACCTTTTGCCAAATTCAGATGGAGTGAGTCGTTTCCTTTCCGTCCTGATCTTGACTTTAAGCTGATGCTTAAAGAACAAGATCAGTTGGGAAGAGGTAAACTTCTCATCCCCATAGAATTCCTTCTGTCGCGTCGTCCAAATCACGACTCGCATAACACCTAGTAAGCAAAAGAGCACATAGTGCTCAGCCCTAGATAACGGAGGCACGACATTGCTACAAACAGAACTAGCCTCAAGGACAAAGAACTTTCCACGCAGCATACGAACCATGAGGTCTTCAAGAAACTTACACAACGGAGCAACAACACTGCAGTGGAAGAAGGCATGATCGACGGTTTCCGTCGTCAGCCCACAACGCACGCAGGTTGATTTCGGAGTTAGGCCCGCTGCATGAAGCCTCTTGCCTACCCAGAGAGCATTTCGAATCATCAGCCAGGTGAGTGATGCCTCATCATTAGTGAGACATTTCAACCCGGGCGCCCAAGGCCATAAGGAGCGAGCCTCCTGCTTCGTAAGCCCGAGCTCGCCAATCAGTTCATCTTGAACGGCCCCCCTAACTAAAACCCGATATAATGCCCTAAGAGACAACGATTGGGCGTTGGAGAGGCCATCCGTAGCCAGCAAGAGAAACTGGAGAGCCAAACGACATTCTTTATAGAAGGAGCACTCGCCACGAGGAGTACGGCCGGCCTCCTCCTCCGACAAATGCACACTTCTCAGGGATGGAAAGTTTTTATGGACGTCCTCTTGAACGAGGGCGCCGTTCTCATCCTCCAGCATACACATTCGATCCAGGAATCTAATGCGAAGCGTGTGTTGACGAATCTCAACGCTAGGCATGCCCAGACCGCCCTCAGATGGATGCAGGCAACAGATCTCGCGACGTACCTTGGGAGACTTGCCTTCTCCCCAAAGGAAGGAGAACAAGAGCTGAATTAAACCCAAACGAATGGCACACGGGAGAGGAAGTACCGAGAGTCGGTAAAGGAGAATCGGGTAGATGTGCGAGGCACATACTTCCGCCCTCCCCTTTAAGGAGAGCCTCCTCCGAGTCCACAGACGAACTGCGCCCTCGGCCTTCTCTCGAACCTCCGACCAATTCATTTCCAACTGGAGATCAGGACCGAAAAAGACGCCGAGAATCTTGATCGGCCCGTCCGTCCAGAGGAAAGGTCCGGGAAGAGAAACTCCCTTCCAAGCACCCAATCGCAAGCCAACAGACTTATCGCGATTGATCTTGGCCCCTGTCACCGTCTCATAACATCTGATTTCTTTGCTGACTTCGTCAATCTCGGCTTTGCTCGACACAAAAACCGAAACGTCGTCAGCATAGGCGGAGTACCTGGCCGAGGTGGTAGCACCAGGTACGGAAATTCCGCGAAGGACCGGATTCGCCTTTAACTTGCGAAGGAATGGCTCCAACGCAAGAACGTACAGCAAAGGCGAAAGTGGACAACCTTGACGAATGGAGCGAGATAAAGTGAAGGGCTTCGATCTTACCCCATTCACTTCCACCAGCGCACCGGGGGACTCATACAGCAGTCGGATCCAGGAGCGAAAGTACGGCCCGAAACCGGCGGCGGAAAGGACAGACTCCAAGAAACGATGGTCAACCCTATCGAAAGCCTTGGACTGATCCAAATTGATCAGCGCGGCTTCGGTGTCGCTTTTCTCAATGATCAGGCGTACCAAATGAAGGTTGTCCTGAATAGTCCTGCCCTTCACAGCACAAGTCTGCTCGGGGCCAATCAGACTAGAGAGGACAGCCTGCAAACGGCCGGCCAAGATCTTGGCAAAAATCTTTAAGTCAGTATTTAACATCGTTAAAGGCCGATAATTATCTATGCCACCCCCACCGCTCTTGCTCTTGCGAAGCAACTTGATTACACCCCTGGTGAAGCGTCGAGGTATAGACCCCTGCTTCATCCAGTTGTTATAAACAAGAGCCAGCAGAGGAACAAGAACGGACGACTGCCTCAAGTACAGTTCGTAGGGAAGACCATCCAAACCTGGAGTTTTGTCTCGGCCAACCAATTTCAGCGCATCCCAGATTTCCGACTCTGTTATGGGCCCCTCGCACCTAGCCGCTTCAGCCGCCGAGAGGCGGGGAAAGTCAGCCAAATAGGTGTCGAACTGAGCAGAGCTCAGACCGGGCTCCCTGGTGAAAAGATCCTGGAAGTAATCCCGAAAAGCTCCACATATACCCACGTCTGTAGTCACGGTACGACCATCCGGCAATGTGATGTCCTTGATATGCCGATTGGCTGCTTGCCTAGCTTCCTCTGCACGCAATTCTGCGGCCATATTCGTTGCCTCAGAAGACATTCTTTTTAACCTAGCCCTAACTACCAGAGCTTGATCCTTCTTGATAGCCAAGGAGGCCAGCTCGGCCCTAGCTAAGGCTACGTCCCCACTATTACGGGATTTAACTGCCCGATCAACTTTTTTCTCTAACGTCGATTGCGCCGCTAAATTAGCTAAGTTGAGCCGACGGCTATAGTCGGCAGCAAACGACCTAATTTTGGATTTAAGTGTATCCCACCACTTATTCCCAACCACAGCCCCCGTCAGTTCCCGCTTTAGTGTTAGTAAAAGCTGGTGCTGGAAATCTTGGCTATCAAATAATGACGCGTTCAATTTCCAGTAGCCAGCCAACTTAACCTTAGGCTTATCTAAGTTTACACGAACCCGGACGAGCCTATGATCCGTGTAAACTATGGAATGGAAACTTGGACAACCTAAGAGCCCTACGTCGACTCTCCTAACTAGGACTCGGTCGAGGTAGCTTGCGCGTACCTTCGAATCCGAGCTGCCCCTATTAGTCCAAGTCCACACTACCTCCCGGGGGTGTTCATTTCGGTATTTATCGACAAGATCATTCCTGTCGATAAATTCCCGAAATGGTTTCACATCCGGGTTGTTAGTACCCGATCTTTCTCCTATACGATCCTTCTCAGGGTCAAGGACGGCATTCCAATCCCCCGCTAAAATTACCCGCCTCGATGTTCCAAAGAACGACTCGAGCTGCCGAAACAAAGCAGGACGCTCCGCATGGACATTGGGCGCATAAACCCCAATGAGGCGAAAAGACTTCTCCTTTATGGTAATATCCAGCACACAAATCCTGCCCGCTGGATCCGCGAAGACAAGCGTACACGCCGCACCCAAAGACTTGCTCACTAGCCAGGAAACACCTCTAGAACGACCATCAAAACATGCTGAATAGAGATCGTAATCCCTAGACAGTATGCCCTCATAGTCGCCAGTAAAAAACCGGGTCTCCTGCAGACAACAAACATCCACCCCGAGGCGCTGGAGATCATGAAGGAGTCTCACCCTCCGAGACTCGGACCTCAGCCCCCGGGCATTCATACTTGCTAACCATAAAGCCATTGTGATACATAATTAGAGTTGGGGTCCTGGACAGAACATGGACGGGGAAAGGATGCCGACAGCCTCTCCCATAGATCCTTTGCCCATCTCTTTGTCAATAGAGCCGTCACGGGAGAGGCCACCAACATCCCAGGGGAATGTTAGTTTTAAAGCTCTGTACAGGGAGGGGTGAACAAAAATTGGGTCCCGTCCTACACAGAATTCTTTAAGTTTTTTTAATTCTTCATTGTCTTTGGTGAGGATCGGTGGGGACATTTTTATGCTTTTTTCCGCCTCCGATAGCATGTCCCACACCTTTCCTGTTCCTGTGCCATTCCTGATCACCGTCAGCAACCTTTTAGCCTCTGGAAAATTTTTAGGATTCTCGATGTTTTTCTCTTTGCATTTTTTCATGGACAGAAGAATTTTTAGTTTATTTATCCTGTTTCCAAAAGTTTTTGCTCTGTCCTCCTGTGATGTTGATATTTTACACACGTCTTCACCCATTAGGTAAGACGGTTTTGTCGCCTTTTTCCTAGCTTCCCTATCTTCCGCTGTGGGGCTCCTTTGCCGTTTCGAAGGAGGAGGTAAAATTTTCTTGGGGGAAGGACTGGGAGTTGGTTGGGCTGGTAAGCGGAAGGGGCTAGGGTCCCTACTAAGGGGTGTCGGCTTTCTCGGAGTGGGTTGTGTTGAATGTGGTTTTTTGGCTGTAACCTTAAATTCCGGGGAGGACGGGACAGAGGCCGAGGGACGGGAAGGTCGTTGTTTAAGTTGTTGAATTAATTCCTCTGAGGGGCGGAATGGTCTTTTTTCCAGTTGTTCTTTTAGTTGTTTAATTTTTTGCGTCTTTTCATATCCTGGATCGTAAGCTTTTTTTAACTCCTCTAGTCTAGGAGCCGACCAGGCCGAGGCGTCGCCCTTCTTGCTGATAGAGGGAGTGGGGCTGTACGTGCCTTTAGTCCTGGGAGCATCAGGGGACTGAGGTCCCGCAGCTTGACGCTTCCCTCTGGTCCTGCCAACAACCTGCCATTCCCCCTTTTCCTTCTCCGATACTACACTTGTAGCAGGCGAGGGCTTTTCGGGGAATGAGGGCCGATGTTTTGACCCAACCGGGGGTACTACCACACCGGTCCTGGTTGCTGGCATGCCCACTACAGGCGAGACGGATTTTGTCACAGAAGCGGCCAGAGGGGTATTTTGGTCTTCAGGGGCCTGGCTTCCAGAGGCCTTCTTCTCTGGGCAGGAGGGGGAGAGGTGACCAATCTTTCCGCACCTCCAGCATATCGGTTTGCGACCGGTAACTATCACCGGTAGTCTCAGGCCCCCAACGTCAAGACAGTTGGGGATGGTCTCGAAGGCCTTACCGCTCAACATAATCTCGAAAGACCATCCCCCGGTCAGGTCCTCGCAGGAGGCATCTACAATCTCACCGAATTGAGAAAAGTAAGCCGCGAGATGCTCCCCGATGACCTGAGGAGGGACCTCGTACACTGCCACCTTGGTCATACGCATGCCTAGGTATTCTGTTCTTATAATAAAATCTTTTGTTATATGATTTTTAGATACCATCTTTAGGCAATCTTCCGGCGTGGGCAGCAGCACGTCCCACGTGAAAAAGCCCGTGCCTTTTACAATTCGTAAGGGCTTGACCCCGTGGACTGCAGTGTCTTCAACACTGTGTCTTTTGTGGGGCGACAAATCTTGCGCGTACGCTTGTCGACCACAAGGACTGACACAATTCTTTTTTCAATTTTTCTTAATTCCTGGGGATCCTCCAAGAGTCCATCTTCTGTCACAAGATGAGCGTAACTCTTGGCTCTCTCCAGAAACTCCGTCAAATTGATCGTAACCTTTGGAGGGGACTTCCAGCCCAAGGGCGATTCCCCGGCCTCAGCATCTTTGGATTTGTCTTTACTTTCACTTATCTGCTTGTCGGTTTCTTTAGTATTCTGGCCCTTCTTGGCCACCACATTTTGGGTCAATGTTTTATCCTCCGCAGTAGTTAGAGGGGGAACAGATTCCTCATTTTTTTTGCCCTTTTCGGCCACCACATTTTGGGTCGATGTCTTACTTGAAGGAAGAGGGGGAAAAGATTCCTCATTCTTTTGGCCCTTCTCGACCACCATATTATTCTTCACATCTTTTTTGGTCTTCTCTTGTTGTTGATCCTTATTTTCAACAATTAGAGGGGGAAAAGACTCATCAACCTTTTCAGGTGGACCCTTCCAAGGAGGGTCAAACAAAAGTTTCTTTTTCACTGACCGACTTGAGTCGGCCATTTTTTAAAATTAAGCAACTCAACGTCGCCAATATATTATATTTCTCCGTAAATCCAATGTGACTAGGGAGGGGAGGGAAAAGCGGGAGAAATAGGGGCGAAATATATGAACGAAAAATAAACAAGTAACAGACTAACCACAGATATAACAGTAATGGCAAAATAAAATTAGCCTAATATGGCAAAGAAAAAAAACAAAACAGCTTACAATTAAAAAATTGCCTTTAGCGGCAAATTAACAATTTAAGCAAAAACTAACCTCTTGAGAGGTTTCTCAAAAAAAAAAAAAAAAAAAAAAAAAAAAAAAACCGAAGAGTTGCCTAAACGGCTACTCCCAACAAGGAAAATAGGGGGAGGGGCTAAAATTAAAATAAACGGTTTAACTAAACTTTTACGAAAATAAAAAGAATTAACAAAAAAAATTAATTTGAACAAGGAATAAACTTTACAAATTTACAATTGAATCAAATGCACAAAGAAACAAAAAAACAAATAACAACAAAAATAAGCGAAAAGTCTCCTAACGGCGACTTCCGCAAAAGAAAAACTGGGGAGGGGCTGAAAAAAAGAAAAGTTAAATTGGAAGAAAAATAAAAATCAGCTAATTCTTCAGCTTCTGGTCAAAATAGGGACAGTTAAAAAAATATAAATATGGCACTTAAGGCCAAACAGATACTGAAAAAAAATAAAAATAAAAATAAACTCAAAACGGCCGACCTAAATAAAAACAAATATGGCCGCCAAAAATACGAAAATAAAAACAAAAAAGCTAGAAGAATAAAAAAAGAAAAGAACAAAGTAAATAAACGAAAAAGAAAATAAATAAAAATAAACTTAGCTCAACAAAAAGGTCTTTTTTGTAAAATAAACAGTCCAAATAAGTGAATCACAGTTTTTTTTTTAAACAAAAAGTGTCTGACGCTCGCCAAAACAAGGTCGGAGAAGTCAGAAAATGACAACAAACGTCAAAAACTTGCCAAGAACTTCATTATTTATTGTACAGAAGTACAAATGCGGCACAAGGCCTAATACGGGGATGGGGAAGGCTGGTCATCAACTGTCCTATATTTAACTTAGCTATTCACTTTCGTTGACCCTGACACGCTAACAATAACCTTTCACCATAAAACCACATTTTTACTTACCATTCTTACCACGTCCACCATAATACCTCAGGTTCTCTATGTAGTCCTACTTAACTCCCATATGTACAATGTTCAGTGGAGGGCATGGGCAGAAATAACAACATTTAAAATTCCCCAATGATTTTATACAATGAAAGTAAGATATGTACAAGAAACTAAACAAAATCATATTAGTAATAAAAGCCCCCCACTACTCTAATATTGTGACAGCAAAATCACTTCTCCGGACGAAATATAATGCGTGGCTTTAGAAATATAATAATATCACTTATCCGTTCAGCAATCACTCACACAATCACTCACACATTTAAACATCATAACAAAAACGAAAAACACACTTGAAAAATAACGAAAGACGCCACGCATCCACCGGAGAACTAACATTGTTGAACACCTAAAGTGGGAAGGGATGGGGGATTAAACTAAAGAAAAATAGGGGACAAAAAGAAAAAGGGGCCAATGAGCAATCATAACCTAGCTAAGTTAACATTGAAGCGAACAACAGAAAAATCAAACTTTCCCTACACTAACCTAACTGGGACGGGGTGCACATGTTCTGCCCAGCACACCCAATATCCTGATGCCTAACCGGCATCAAACAACCACTCCAGGTCAGCACCTTTCACTCGACAGAATCGCGCAAGACTCACCCACCTTTTGCCAAATTCAGATGGAGTGAGTCGTTTCCTTTCCGTCCTGATCTTGACTTTAAGCTGATGCTTAAAGAACAAGATCAGTTGGGAAGAGGTAAACTTCTCATCACCATAGAATTCCTTCTGTCGCGTCGTCCAAATCACGATTCGCATAACACCTAGTAAGCAAAAGAGCACATAGTGCTCAGCCCTAGATAACGGAGGTACGACATTGCTACAAACAGAACTAGCCTCAAGGACAAAGAACTTTCCACGCAGCATACGAACCATGAGATCTTCAAGAAACTTACACAACGGAGCAACAACACTGCAGTGGAAGAAGGCATGATCGACGGTTTCCGTCGTCAGCCCACAACGCACGCAGGTTGATTTCGGAGTTAGGCCCGCTGCATGAAGCCTCTTGCCTACCCAGAGAGCCTTTCGTATCATCAGCCAGGTGAGTGATGCCTCATCGTTAGTGAGACATTTCAACCCAGGCGCCCAAGGCCATATGGAGCGAGCCTCCTGCTTCGTAAGCCCGAGCTCGCCAATCAGTTCATCTTGAACGGCCCCCCTAACTAAAACCCGATATAATGCCCTAAGAGACAACGATTGGGCGTTGGAGAGGCCATCCGTAGCCCGCAAGAGAAACTGGAGAGCCAAACGACATTCTTTATAGAAGGAGCACTCGCCACGAGGAGTACGGCCGGCCTCCTCCTCTGACAAATGCACACTTCTCAGGGATGGAAAGTTTTTATGGACGTCCTCTTGAACGAGGGCGCCGTTCTCATCCTCCAGCATACACATTCGATCCAGGAATCTAATGCGAAGCGTGTGTTGACGAATCTCAACGCTAGGCATGCCCAGACCGCCCTCAGATGGATGCAGGCAACAGATCTCGCGACGTACCTTGGGAGACTTGCCTTCTCCCCAAAGGAAGGAGAACAAGAGCTGAATTAAACCCAAACGAATGGCACACGGGACAGGAAGTACCGAGAGTCGGTAAAGGAGAATCGGGTAGATGTGCGAAGCACATACTTCCGCCCTCCCCTTTAAGGAGAGCCTCCTCCGAGTCCACAGACGAACTGCGCCCTCGGCCTTCTCTCGAACCTCCGACCAATTCATTTCCAACTGGAGATCAGGACCGAAAAAGACGCCGAGAATCTTGATCGGCCCGTCCGTCCAGAGGAAAGGTCCGGGAAGAGAAACTCCCTTCCACGCACCCAATCGCAAGCCAACAGACTTATCGCGATTGATCTTGGCCCCTGTCACCGTTTCATAACATCTGATTTCTTTGCTGACTTCGTCAATCTCGGCTTTGCTCGACACAAAAACCGAAACGTCGTCAGCATAGGCGGAGTACCTGGCCGAGGTGGTAGCACCAGGTACGGAAATTCCGCGAAGGACCGGATTCGCCTTTAACTTGCGAAGGAATGGCTCCAACGCAAGAACGTACAGCAAAGGCGAAAGTGGACAACCTTGACGAATGGAGCGAGATAAAGTGAAGGGCTTCGATCTTACCCCATTCACTTCCACCAGCGCACCGGGGGACTCATACAGCAGTCGGATCCAGGAGCGAAAGTACGGCCCGAAACCGGCGGCGGAAAGGACAGACTCCAAGAAACGATGGTCAACCCTATCGAATGCCTTGGACTGATCCAAATTGATCAGCGCGGCTTCGGTGTCGGTTTTCTCGATGATCAGGCGTACCAAATGAAGGCTGTCCTGAATAGTCCTGCCCTTCACAGCACAAGTCTGCTCGGGGCCAATCAGACTAGAGAGGACAGCCTGCAAACGGCCGGCCAAGATCTTGGCAAAAATCTTTAAGTCAGTATTTAACATCGTTAAAGGCCGATAATTATCTATGCCACCCCCACCGCTCTTGCTCTTGCGAAGCAACTTGATTACACCCCTGGTGAAGCGACGAGGTATAGACCCCTGCTTCATCCAGTTGTTATAAACAAGAGCCAGCAGAGGAACAAGAACGGACGACTGCCTCAAGTACAGTTCGTAGGGAAGACCATCCAAACCTGGAGTTTTGTCCCGGCCAACCAATTTCAGCGCATCCCAGATTTCCGACTCTGTTATGGGCCCCTCGCACCTAGCCGCTTCAGCCGCCTCGAGGCGGGGAAAGTCAGCCAAATAGGTGTCGAACTGAGCAGAGCTCAGACCGGGCTCCCTGGTGAAAAGATCCTGGAAGTAATCCCGAAAAGCTCCACATATACCCACGTCTGTAGTCACGGTACGACCATCCGGCAATGTGATGTCCTTGATATGCCGATTGGCTGCTTGCCTAGCTTCCTCTGCACGCAATTCTGCGGCCATATTCGTTGCCTCAGAAGACATTCTTTTTAACCTAGCCCTAACTACCAGAGCTTGATCCTTCTTGATAGCCAAGGAGGCCAGCTCGGCCCTAGCTAAGGCTACGTCCCCACTATTACGGGATTTAACTGCCCGATCAACTTTTTTCTCTAACGTCGATTGCGCCGCTAAATTAGCTAAGTTGAGCCGACGGCTATAGTCGGCAGCAAACGACCTAATTTTGGATTTAAGTGTATCCCACCACTTATTCCCAACCACAGCCCCCGTCAGTTCCCGCTTTAGTGTTAGTAAAAGCTGGTGCTGGAAATCTTGGCTATCAAATAATGACGCGTTCAATTTCCAGTAGCCAGCCAACTTAACCTTAGGCTTATCTAAGTTTACACGAACCCGGACGAGCCTATGATCCGTGTAAACTATGGAATGGAAACTTGGACAACCTAAGAGCCCTACGTCGACTCTCCTAACTAGGACTCGGTCGAGGTAGCTTGCGCGTACCTTCGAATCCGAGCTGCCCCTATTAGTCCAAGTCCACACTACCTCCCGGGGGTGTTCATTTCGGTATTTATCGACAAGATCATTCCTGTCGATAAATTCCCGAAATGGTTTCACATCCGGGTTGTTAGTACCCGATCTTTCTCCTATACGATCCTTCTCAGGGTCAAGGACGGCATTCCAATCCCCCGCTAAAATTACCCGCCTCGATGTTCCAAAGAACGACTCGAGCTGCCGAAACAAAGCAGGACGCTCCGCATGGACATTGGGCGCATAAACCCCAATGAGGCGAAAAGACTTCTCCTTTATGGTAATATCCAGCACACAAATCCTGCCCGCTGGATCCGCGAAGACAAGCGTACACGCCGCACCCAAAGACTTGCTCACTAGCCAGGAAACACCTCTAGACCGACCATCAAAACATGCTGAATAGAGATCGTAATCCCTAGACAGTATGCCCTCATAGTCGCCAGCAAAAAACCGGGTCTCCTGCAAACAACAAACATCCACCCCGAGGCGCTGGAGATCATGAAGGAGTCTCACCCTCCGAGACTCAGACCTCAGCCCCCGGGCATTCATACTTGCTAACCAGAGAGCCATTATCAGTCCGATTAGGGTTGAGGAACTGTTCCGAACATGTCCGGTGACAGGACACCGACAGCCCGTCCCATTGAGCCGAGACCCATTTCACTTTTGATAGTGCCATCATAGGACAGGCCGCCAATGTCCAGGGGAAACGTTAGTTTCAACGCTCTGTAAAGGGAGGGGTGAACATAAACCGGGGTCCTCCCAGAACAAAACTGCTGTAAATTTTTGTTGTCCTCATCATGGAAATAAGAAAGGGGAGGGTCTGTTGCAAACGAATCATTTGCCTCCCCTAACATAGTCCATATTTGACGCGTTCCAGTTCCCGAACGCACGACCGTCAGGATCCTCTTGGCGTTTGGGAAATTGCGCGGGTCCTCTATGTCCTTGTCTTGTAATTTTTGAAACCGGAGTAGCGGTTTCAGGCGCTTTGAGTGGCTCAGAGCCCTTTGAGCAGTCTCCTCGGAAACTCTACACACGTCCTCCCCAAGGTTGAAGGGAGGTTTCAATTTCTTCCTTTTTTCCTCACCAGAGGCCGCCTCAGGGCTTCTCTGTCTCTTGCTTTTGTGAGGAGAGAGAGAGGGAGTAGGTGTTGGGGTGGACATGGGCGAGTCATCAGGAGAAGCAGGAGTAGAAGGGACACGAGAAGGGACTGGGGATTGATGTTTCAAGGTGGTCATTTTGGACGGGGAAGTGGTCAGAGACTTAGTCATGGGCGGAGGGGCCATGGTTTTTTTCCGGGAGGGGGAGGAAGGGGCGGAAACGGAAGAGTGTGAAGTTGCTGGTTTTGAGGGTTTCTTATTTTCCAGCTCTTTCTTAAGTTTCCTAAGCTGAACAATTTTGTCCCAGTTGGGTTCGGCCTTCTTTTGCATTTCATTCAATGGCCTGTCCTGATGGACCGCCGGGACGTCGCCCTTAAAGCTGCCAGAGGGAGTGGGACTGTCGGTGTCATCCCTAGGAGATTCAGGGGACTGAGGAACCGCTGCTCGGATCTTCCCTTTGCCTCTAGCAACGACATGCCATACACCCTCATCCTTGTCCTTAACCACACTTGCGGCAGGCTTCGGAATTTGGGAGGATGGGGGCCGAGACCCACCCGGTTTTTGTGAGACACCGGACCGTGCCGCTGCTAGGCCCATTACAGGCGTTGCGGAACTACGGTTGTCAGGCTTAGGGGTATTCTGGTCGCCAGCGGCCGGATCACCAGAGGCCTTCTTCTCTGGGCAGGAAGAGGACAGGTGACCAGTCTGCCCGCACTTCCAGCAAGTTGGTTTTCGGCCAGTCACTATGACCGGCATTTTCCGGCCGCAGTAATCCAAGCAGTTGGGGACGGAATCGAAGGCTTCTCGCTCCATTATGATGTCAAATGTCCATCCCCCGTTCAGGTTGTCGGAAGCGGCTGCGAGTATTTGGCCATATTTCCTTAAATACGATGCCAGATGTTCGCCGGCAACCTGAGGAGGCACCTCATATACTGCTACTGTGGTCCTTCTTCGGCCTTCATATTCTGTTCTCAAGATAAGGTCATTAGTGATAAGTTCTCTTTTGATGACTTCTAAACAATCTTCCGGTGTGGGCAGCAGTACGTCCCACATGAAAAAGAGCGGCCCTCTAATTACTCTTTGGGGCTTAACCCCTAGGGACACCAGTGATCGGATCACTGTGTCTTTCGTGGAGCGACAAATTTTGCGCGAACGCTTGTCCACCACGAAGACCGACACCATTCTCTTTTCAAACTTTTGTAGTTCCTGGGGGTTTTCCAAAAGTCCGTCATCTTTCAAAAGATGGTCGAAACCTTTAGATCTCTCCAGAAACTCCGCAATGTTTATAATGCATCTAGGTGGGGACTTCCAGCAATCGGGCAACTCCCCGGCCTTAGCATCTTTATTGTTGTCTTTGGCATTTCTAGTCTTATCATCTGTTGCAATCTTTTGGCCTTTCTCGGCCACCATATTTTTCGTCTTACTATTAGACTCATTTAGAGGGGGATATTCCTCTTTATTTTTGTCAGGCGGGCCCTTCCTGGGCGGATCAAAAATTAATTTCTTTTTAACTGACCGACTTGAGTCGGCCATTTTTATATTTGCTTGTCACTATATATTTTCCTCCGTAAATAATAAGAGAATGGAGCGGGGTAGGAAAAATGGTGGGGGGGGGGGCGTAAAAAAAAAAAAAAAAAAAAAAAAAAGACTCTCCTCACAAAGTAATGACAAGAACAGTAATAATTACAAAATTAGCCTACAATGGCAAAGAATAGAAATAACAAAAGGCTTAGGAAAAAACTTGCCTTTAACGGTGTAATTAAACTCTTACAAATATAAGAGAAGAAAAAGCCTTAAATGGCAAAAATTAGCCTCCGGAGAGGTTAAAAAAAATAAAAGAAAAACAAATTTATACAAAAATAAACTTTACCAGTTACGATAAACTACTACACAGATAAATTTAAATAAAACAAACGGAGAGTTGCCTAAACGGCTACTCCCGACAAAGAAAATAGGGGGAGGGGCTAAAAATAAATTGAAGCGGTTTAACTAAACTTTACAAAATAAATGAATTAACGAAAATAAATTTAAACAACGATTAAACTTTGCAAATGTACAATTAAATTAAATGCACAAAGAAAACAAATACAAACAAATACAAACAAACAAAAAGAAAGCGAAAAGTCTCCTAACGGCGACTTCCGCAAAAGAAAAACTGGGGAGGGGCTGAAAAAAAGAAAAGTTAAATTGGAAGAAAAATAAAAATCAGCTAATTCTTCAGCTTCTGGTCAAAATAGGGACAGTTAAAAAAATATAAATATGGCACTTAAGGCCAAACAGATACTGAAAAAAAATAAAAATAAAAATAAACTCAAAACGGCCGACCTAAATAAAAACAAATATGGCCGCCAAAAATACGAAAATAAAAACAAAAAAGCTAGAAGAATAAAAAAAGAAAAGAACAAAGTAAATAAACGAAAAAGAAAATAAATAAAAATAAACTTAGCTCAACAAAAAGGTCTTTTTTGTAAAATAAACAGTCCAAATAAGTGAATCACAGTTTTTTTTTAAACAAAAAGTGTCTGACGCTCGCCAAAACAAGGTCGGAGAAGTCAGAAAATGACAACAAACGTCAAAAACTGGGCAAGAACTTCATTATTTATTGTACTGAAGTACAAATGTGGCACAAGGCCTAATACGGGGATGGGGAAGGCTGGTCATCAACTGTCCTATATTTAACTTAGCTATTCACTTTCGTTGACCCTGACACGCTAACAATAACCTTTCACCATAAAACCACATTTTTACTTACCATTCTTACCACGTCCACCATAATACCTCAGGTTCTCTATGTAGTCCTACTTAACTCCCATATGTACAATGTTCAGTGGAGGGCATGGGCAGAAATAACAACATTTAAAATTCCCCAATGATTTTATACAATGAAAGTAAGATATGTACAAGAAACTAAACAAAATCGTATTAGTAATAAAAGCCCCCCACTACTCTAATATTGTGACAGCAAAATCACTTCCCCGGACGAAACATAATGCGTGGCTTTATGAATATAATACCATATGTCCGATCAGCAATCACTCACACAATCACTCACAGATTTAAACATCATAACAAAAAACGAAAAACACACTTGAAAAATAACGAAAGTCGCCACGCATCCACCGGGGAACTAACATTGTTGAACACCTAAGGTGGGAAGGGAAGGGAGGTTAAACTAAAGAAAAATAGGGGACGAAAAAGAAAAGGGGGCCAATGAGCAATCATAACCTAGCTAAGTTAACATTGAAGCCAAAAACAGAAAAATCAAACTTTCCCTACACTAACCTAACAGGGACGGGGTGCACATGTTCTGCCCAGCACACCCAATATCCTGATGCCTAACCAGCATCAAACAACCACTCCAGGTCAGCACCTTTCACTCGACAGAATCGCGCAAGACTCACCCACCTTTTGCCAAATTCAGATGGAGTGAGTCGTTTCCTTTCCGTCCTGATCTTGACTTTAAGCTGATGCTTAAAGAACAAGATCAGTTGGGAAGAGGTAAACTTCTCATCACCATAGAATTCCTTCTGTCGCGTCGTCCAAATCACGATTCGCATAACACCTAGTAAGCAAAAGAGCACATAGTGCTCAGCCCTAGATAACGGAGGCACGACATTGCTACAAACAGAACTAGCCTCAAGGACAAAGAACTTTCCACGCAGCATACGAACCATGAGGTCTTCAAGAAACTTACACAACGGAGCAACAACACTGCAGTGGAAGAAGGCATGATCGACGGTTTCCGTCGTCAGCCCACAACGCACGCAGGTTGATTTCGGAGTTAGGCCCGCTGCATGAAGCCTCTTGCCTACCCAGAGAGCCTTTCGTATCATCAGCCAGGTGAGTGATGCCTCATCGTTAGTGAGACATTTCAACCCAGGCGCCCAAGGCCATATGGAGCGAGCCTCCTGCTTCGTAAGCCCGAGCTCGCCAATCAGTTCATCTTGAACGGCCCCCCTAACTAAAACCCGATATAATGCCCTAAGAGACAACGATTGGGCGTTGGAGAGGCCATCCGTAGCCCGCAAGAGAAACTGGAGAGCCAAACGACATTCTTTATAGAAGGAGCACTCGCCACGAGGAGTACGGCCGGCCTCCTCCTCCGACAAATGCACACTTCTCAGGGATGGAAAGTTTTTATGGACGTCCTCTTGAACGAGGGCGCCGTTCTCATCCTCCAGCATACACATTCGATCCAGGAATCTAATGCGAAGCGTGTGTTGACGAATCTCAACGCTAGGCATGCCCAGACCGCCCTCAGATGGATGCAGGCAACAGATCTCGCGACGTACCTTGGGAGACTTGCCTTCTCCCCAAAGGAAGGAGAACAAGAGCTGAATTAAACCCAAACGAATGGCACACGGGACAGGAAGTACCGAGAGTCGGTAAAGGAGAATCGGGTAGATGTGCGAAGCACATACTTCCGCCCTCCCCTTTAAGGAGAGCCTCCTCCGAGTCCACAGACGAACTGCGCCCTCGGCCTTCTCTCGAACCTCCGACCAATTCATTTCCAACTGGAGATCAGGACCGAAGAAGACGCCGAGAATCTTGATCGGCCCGTCCGTCCAGAGGAAAGGTCCGGGAAGAGAAACTCCCTTCCACGCACCCAATCGCAAGCCAACAGACTTATCGCGATTGATCTTGGCCCCTGTCACCGTTTCATAACATCTGATTTCTTTGCTGACTTCGTCAATCTCGGCTTTGCTCGACACAAAAACCGAAACGTCGTCAGCATAGGCGGAGTACCTGGCCGAGGTGGTAGCACCAGGTACGGAAATTCCGCGAAGGACCGGATTCGCCTTTAACTTGCGAAGGAATGGCTCCAACGCAAGAACGTACAGCAAAGGCGAAAGTGGACAACCTTGACGAATGGAGCGAGATAAAGTGAAGGGCTTCGATCTTACCCCATTCACTTCCACCAGCGCACCGGGGGACTCATACAGCAGTCGGATCCAGGAGCGAAAGTACGGCCCGAAACCGGCGGCGGAAAGGACAGACTCCAAGAAACGATGGTCAACCCTATCGAAAGCCTTGGACTGATCCAAATTGATCAGCGCGGCTTCGGTGTCGGTTTTCTCGATGATCAGGCGTACCAAATGAAGGCTGTCCTGAATAGTCCTGCCCTTCACAGCACAAGTCTGCTCGGGGCCAATCAGACTAGAGAGGACAGCCTGCAAACGGCCGGCCAAGATCTTGGCAAAAATCTTTAAGTCAGTATTTAACATCGTTAAAGGCCGATAATTATCTATGCCACCCCCACCGCTCTTGCTCTTGCGAAGCAACTTGATTACACCCCTGGTGAAGCGACGAGGTATAGACCCCTGCTTCATCCAGTTGTTATAAACAAGAGCCAGCAGAGGAACAAGAACGGACGACTGCCTCAAGTACAGTTCGTAGGGAAGACCATCCAAACCTGGAGTTTTGTCCCGGCCAACCAATTTCAGCGCATCCCAGATTTCCGACTCTGTTATGGGCCCCTCGCACCTAGCCGCTTCAGCCGCCTCGAGGCGGGGAAAGTCAGCCAAATAGGTGTCGAACTGAGCAGAGCTCAGACCGGGCTCCCTGGTGAAAAGATCCTGGAAGTAATCCCGAAAAGCTCCACATATACCCACGTCTGTAGTCACGGTACGACCATCCGGCAATGTGATGTCCTTGATATGCCGATTGGCTGCTTGCCTAGCTTCCTCTGCACGCAATTCTGCGGCCATATTCGTTGCCTCAGAAGACATTCTTTTTAACCTAGCCCTAACTACCAGAGCTTGATCCTTCTTGATAGCCAAGGAGGCCAGCTCGGCCCTAGCTAAGGCTACGTCCCCACTATTACGGGATTTAACTGCCCGATCAACTTTTTTCTCTAACGTCGATTGCGCCGCTAAATTAGCTAAGTTGAGCCGACGGCTATAGTCGGCAGCAAACGACCTAATTTTGGATTTAAGTGTATCCCACCACTTATTCCCAACCACAGCCCCCGTCAGTTCCCGCTTTAGTGTTAGTAAAAGCTGGTGCTGGAAATCTTGGCTATCAAATAATGACGCGTTCAATTTCCAGTAGCCAGCCAACTTAACCTTAGGCTTATCTAAGTTTACACGAACCCGGACGAGCCTATGATCCGTGTAAACTATGGAATGGAAACTTGGACAACCTAAGAGCCCTACGTCGACTCTCCTAACTAGGACTCGGTCGAGGTAGCTTGCGCGTACCTTCGAATCCGAGCTGCCCCTATTAGTCCAAGTCCACACTACCTCCCGGGGGTGTTCATTTCGGTACTTATCGACAAGATCATTCCTGTCGATAAATTCCCGAAATGGTTTCACATCCGGGTTGTTAGTACCCGATCTTTCTCCTATACGATCCTTCTCAGGGTCAAGGACGGCATTCCAATCCCCCGCTAAAATTACCCGCCTCGATGTTCCAAAGAACGACTCGAGCTGCCGAAACAAAGCAGGACGCTCCGCATGGACATTGGGCGCATAAACCCCAATGAGGCGAAAAGACTTCTCCTTTATGGTAATATCCAGCACACAAATCCTGCCCGCTGGATCCGCGAAGACAAGCGTACACGCCGCACCCAAAGACTTGCTCACTAGCCAGGAAACACCTCTAGACCGACCATCAAAACATGCTGAATAGAGATCGTAATCCCTAGACAGTATGCCCTCATAGTCGCCAGCAAAAAACCGGGTCTCCTGCAGACAACAAACATCCACCCCGAGGCGCTGGAGATCATGAAGGAGTCTCACCCTCCGAGACTCAGACCTCAGCCCCCGGGCATTCATACTTGCTAACCAGAGAGCCATTATCAGTCCGATTAGGGTTGAGGAACTGTTCCGAACATGTCCGGTGACAGGACACCGACAGCCCGTCCCATTGAGCCGAGACCCATTTCACTTTTGATAGTGCCATCATAGGACAGGCCGCCAATGTCCAGGGGAAACGTTAGTTTCAACGCTCTGTAAAGGGAGGGGTGAACATAAACCGGGGTCCTCCCAGAACAAAACTGCTGCAAATTTGCATTGTCCTCATCATGGAAATAAGAAAGGGGAGGGTTCGTAGCAAACGAATCATTCGCCTCCCCTAACATAGTCCATATTTGTCTAGTACCAGCGCCAGACCGCACGACCGTCAAGATCCTCTTGGCGTTTGGGAAATTGCGCGGATCTTCGACATCTTTGTCGTGTACTTTTTTAAATGAAATTAAAGTTTTTAAGCGCTTTGAATGGCTCAGCGCCTTTTGAGCTGTTTCTGCAGAAACTCGGCAAACTTCCTCACCGAGATTGAAAGGAGGTTTCATTTTCTTTCTTTTTTTCCTCACCAGACGCTACTTCAGGGCTTCTTTGTCTTTTAGACTTGTGAGGAGAGAGAGAAGGATTAGGTGTTGGGGTGGGAGTGGGTGAGACATCGGGAGAAGCAGGAGTGGAAGGGATACGAGAAGAGACTGGGGAATGCTTTTTGAAGGTGGTCATTTTCGACGGGGAAGTGGTCAGAGACTTTGTCAGGGGAGGGGGGGGCATGGTTTTTTTTCGGGAGGGAGAAGACGGGGCGGAGACGGAAGAGTGGGGAGCTGCTAAATTTGTTGATTTCTTCTTCTCTAGGTCTTTCTTTAATTTTCGCAGCTGGACGATTTTTTCCCAATTCGGTTCCGCTTTTTTTTGAATCTCACTCAAAGGCCTGTCTAAATGCACCGCCGGGACGTCGCCTTTAGAGCTGCCAGAGGGAGTGGGACTGTCGGTGTCATCCCTAGGAGTTTCAGGGGACTGAGGCACCGCTGCTCGGATCTTCCCTTTGCCTCTAGCAACGACATGCCATACTCCCTCATCCTTGTCCTTGACCACACTTGCGGCAGGCTTCGGAATTTGGGAGGATGGGGGCCGAGACCCACCCGGTGTTTGTGAGACACCGGGCCGTGCCACTGCTAGGCCCATTACAGGCGTTGCGGAACTACGGTTGTCAGGCTTAGGGGTATTTTGGTCGACGGCGGCCGGATCACCAGAGGCCTTCTTCTCTGGGCAGGAAGAGGACAGGTGACCAGTCTGCCCGCACTTCCAGCAAGTTGGTTTTCGGCCGGTCACTATGACCGGCATTTTCCGGCCGCAATAATCCAAGCAGTTGGGGATGGAGTCGAAGGCTTCTTTATCGCTCAGTATGTCGAATGTCCATCCCCCGTTCAGGTTGTCAGAAGAGGCTGCGAGTATCTGGCCATATTTTTTAAAATAAGAGGCCAGGTGTTCGCCGACAACCTGAGGAGGCACCTCATATACTGCTACGTTGGTCCTCCTACGGCCTTCATATTCTGTTCTCAGGATTAGGTCATCAGTTATCAATTCTCTACTTACTGCATCCATGCAATCCTCCGGTGTGGGCAGCAGTACGTCCCAATTGAAAAAGGCTGGTCCTTTTATTATTCTTTGGGGCCTAACCCCTAGGGACACCAGTGATCGGATCACTGTGTCTTTCGTGGAGCGACAAATTTTGCGCGAACGCTTGTCCACCACGAAGACCGACACCATTCTCTTTTCAAACTTTTGTAATTCCTGGGGGTTTTCCAAAAGTCCGTCATCTTTCAAAAGATGGTCGAAACCTTTAGATCTCTCCAGAAACTCCGCTATGTTTATAATGCAACTAGGTGGGGACTTCCAGCAATCGGGCGACACCCCGGCCTCAGCATCTTTGTTTTTGTCTCTGGTACTTTTCGCCTTGTCATTTGCCGTAGACTTTTGGCCATTCTCGGCCACCTTATTCTTGGTCTCATAATTTTGCTTTTTTGAATCCTTTAGAGGGGGATAGGACTCTTCATTTTTGTCAGGCGGGCCCTTCCCGGGCGGGTCGAAAATCAGTTTTTTTCTAGCTGACCGACTTGAGTCGGCCATTTTTATTTTTACTGGCCGTGATCGATATAATTATTATTTTTTTCCTCCGTAAATGATAGGGGAATGGAGAGGGGTAGGGAAAAAACGGGAAAAATGTGGGGGGGGGGGGGAAATAAATATGTTACACAAATTAACCACCTCACAAGAAAATTGCACGAACAACAATAAATAAAATTAGCCTATATCGGCAAAAATTAGAAATAACAAAACGGCTTAGAACAACTTGCTTTTAACAGTGAAATTCAACTCTTAAAAATATAAGAGCAGAAAATAGGCAAAAAATCCGCCTCTTGAGAGGTTAAAAAAAAATAAAACAAAAATAAACTTTACAAAATACGATAAACTAAATACACAAAGAAATTTAAAGAAAATAAAACAAACAGAAAAACGGAGAGTTGCCTAAACGGCTACTCCCGACAAAGAAAATAGGGGGAGGGGCTAAAATTAAATTTAAGCGGTTTAACTAAACTTTACAAAATAAAAGAATAAATTTAAACAACGATTAAACTTTACAAATGTACAATTAAATTAAATACACAAAGAAAACAAATACAAACAAATACAAACAAACAAAAAGAAAACGAAAAGTCTCCTAACGGCGACTTCCGCGAAAGAAAAACTGGGGAGGGGCTGAAAAAAAAGAAAAGTTAAATTGGAAGAAAAATAAAAATCAGCTAATTCTTCAGCTTCTGGTCAAAATAGGGACAGTTAAAAAAATATAAATATGGCACTTAAGGCCAAACAGATACTGAAAAAAATAAAAATAAAAATAAACTCAAAACGGCCGACCTAAATAAAAACAAATATGGCCGCCAAAAATACGAAAATAAAAACAAAAAAGCTAGAAGAATAAAAAAGAAAAGAACAAAGTAAATAAACGAAAAAGAAAATAAATAAAAATAAACTTAGCTCAACAAAAAGGTCTTTTTGGTAAAATAAAGAGTCCAAATGAGTAAATCAGTTTTTTTTAAACAAAGTGTCTGACGCTCGCCAAAGCAAGGTCTGAGAAGTCAGAAAATGACAACAAACGTCAAAAACTTGCCAAGAACTTCATTATTTATTGTACAGAAGTACAAATGTGGCACAAGGCCTAATACGGGGATGGGGGAAGGCTGGTCATCAACTGTCCTATATTTAACTTAGCTATTCACTTTCGTTGACCCTGACACGCTAACAATAACCTTTCACCATAAAACCACATTTTTACTTACCATTCTTACCACGTCCACCATAATACCTCAGGTTCTCTATGTAGTCCTACTTAACTCCCATATGTACAATGTTCAGTGGAGGGCATGGGCAGAAAATAACAACATTTAAAATTCCCCAATGATTTTATACAATGAAAGTAATATATGTACAAGAAACTAAACAAAATCGTATTAGTAATACAAGCCCCCCACTAATCTAATATTGTGACAGCAAAATCACATCCCCGGACGAAATATAATGCGTGGCTTTAGAAATATAATAATATCACTTATCCGATCAGCAATTACTCACACAATCACTCACACATTTAAACATCATAACAAAAACGAAAAGCACACTTGAAAAATAACGAAAGACGCCACGCATCCACCGGAGAACTAACATTGTTGAACACCTAAAGTGGGAAGGGATGGGGGATTAAACTAAAGAAAAATAGGGGACAAAAAGAAAAAAGGGGCCAATGAGCAATCATAACCTAGCTAAGTTAACATTGAAGCGAACAACAGAAAAATCAAACTTTCCCTACACTAACCTAACAGGGACGGGGTGCACATGTTCTGCCCAGCACACCCAATATCCTGATGCCTAACCGGCATCAAACAACCACTCCAGGTCAGCACCTTTCACTCGACAGAATCGCGCAAGACTCACCCACCTTTTGCCAAATTCAGATGGAGTGAGTCGTTTCCTTTCCGTCCTGATCTTGACTTTAAGCTGATGCTTAAAGAACAAGATCAGTTGGGAAGAGGTAAACTTCTCATCACCATAGAATTCCTTCTGTCGCGTCGTCCAAATCACGATTCGCATAACACCTAGTAAGCAAAAGAGCACATAGTGCTCAGCCCTAGATAACGGAGGTACGACATTGCTACAAACAGAACTAGCCTCAAGGACAAAGAACTTTCCACGCAGCATACGAACCATGAGATCTTCAAGAAACTTACACAACGGGGCAACAACACTGCAGTGGAAGAAGGCATGATCGACGGTTTCCGTCGTCAGCCCACAACGCACGCAGGTTGATTTCGGAGTTAGGCCCGCTGCATGAAGCCTCTTGCCTACCCAGAGAGCCTTTCGTATCATCAGCCAGGTGAGTGATGCCTCATCGTTAGTGAGACATTTCAACCCAGGCGCCCAAGGCCATATGGAGCGAGCCTCCTGCTTCGTAAGCCCGAGCTCGCCAATCAGTTCATCTTGAACGGCCCCCCCTAACTAAAACCCGATATAATGCCCTAAGAGACAACGATTGGGCGTTGGAGAGGCCATCCGTAGCCCGCAAGAGAAACTGGAGAGCCAAACGACATTCTTTATAGAAGGAGCACTCGCCACGAGGAGTACGGCCGGCCTCCTCCTCCGACAAATGCACACTTCTCAGGGATGGAAAGTTTTTATGGACGTCCTCTTGAACGAGGGCGCCGTTCTCATCCTCCAGCATACACATTCGATCCAGGAATCTAATGCGAAGCGTGTGTTGACGAATCTCAACGCTAGGCATGCCCAGACCGCCCTCAGATGGATGCAGGCAACAGATCTCGCGACGTACCTTGGGAGACTTGCCTTCTCCCCAAAGGAAGGAGAACAAGAGCTGAATTAAACCCAAACGAATGGCACACGGGACAGGAAGTACCGAGAGTCGGTAAAGGAGAATCGGGTAGATGTGCGAAGCACATACTTCCGCCCTCCCCTTTAAGGAGAGCCTCCTCCGAGTCCACAGACGAACTGCGCCCTCGGCCTTCTCTCGAACCTCCGACCAATTCATTTCCAACTGGAGATCAGGACCGAAGAAGACGCCGAGAATCTTGATCGGCCCGTCCGTCCAGAGGAAAGGTCCGGGAAGAGAAACTCCCTTCCACGCACCCAATCGCAAGCCAACAGACTTATCGCGATTGATCTTGGCCCCTGTCACCGTCTCATAACAACTGATTTCTTTGCTGACTTCGTCAATCTCGGCTTTGCTCGACACAAAAACCGAAACGTCGTCAGCATAGGCGGAGTACCTGGCCGAGGTGGTAGCACCAGGTACGGAAATTCCGCGAAGGACCGGATTCGCCTTTAACTTGCGAAGGAATGGCTCCAACGCAAGAACGTACAGCAAAGGCGAAAGTGGACAACCTTGACGAATGGAGCGAGATAAAGTGAAGGGCTTCGATCTTACCCCATTCACTTCCACCAGCGCACCGGGGGACTCATACAGCAGTCGGATCCAGGAGCGAAAGTACGGCCCGAAACCGGCGGCGGAAAGGACAGACTCCAAGAAACGATGGTCAACCCTATCGAATGCCTTGGACTGATCCAAATTGATCAGCGCGGCTTCGGTGTCGGTTTTCTCGATGATCAGGCGTACCAAATGAAGGTTGTCCTGAATAGTCCTGCCCTTCACAGCACAAGTCTGCTCGGGGCCAATCAGACTAGAGAGGACAGCCTGCAAACGGCCGGCCAAGATCTTGGCAAAAATCTTTAAGTCAGTATTTAACATCGTTAAAGGCCGATAATTATCTATGCCACCCCCACCGCTCTTGCTCTTGCGAAGCAACTTGATTACACCCCTGGTGAAGCGTCGAGGTATAGACCCCTGCTTCATCCAGTTGTTATAAACAAGAGCCAGCAGAGGAACAAGAACGGACGACTGCCTCAAGTACAGTTCGTAGGGAAGACCATCCAAACCTGGAGTTTTGTCCCGGCCAACCAACTTTCAGCGCATCCCAGATTTCCGACTCTGTTATGGGCCCCTCGCACCTAGCCGCTTCAGCCGCCGAGAGGCGGGGAAAGTCAGCCAAATAGGTGTCGAACTGAGCAGAGCTCAGACCGGGCTCCCTGGTGAAAAGATCCTGGAAGTAATCCCGAAAAGCTCCACATATACCCACGTCTGAAGTCACGGTACGACCATCCGGCAATGTGATGTCCTTGATATGCCGATTGGCTGCTTGCCTAGCTTCCTCTGCACGCAATTCTGCGGCCATATTCGTTGCCTCAGAAGACATTCTTTTTAACCTAGCCCTAACTACCAGAGCTTGATCCTTCTTGATAGCCAAGGAGGCCAGCTCGGCCCTAGCTAAGGCTACGTCCCCACTATTACGGGATTTAACTGCCCGATCAACTTTTTTCTCTAACGTCGATTGCGCCGCTAAATTAGCTAAGTTGAGCCGACGGCTATAGTCGGCAGCAAACGACCTAATTTTGGATTTAAGTGTATCCCACCACTTATTCCCAACCACAGCCCCCGTCAGTTCCCGCTTTAGTGTTAGTAAAAGCTGGTGCTGGAAATCTTGGCTATCAAATAATGACGCGTTCAATTTCCAGTAGCCAGCCAACTTAACCTTAGGCTTATCTAAGTTTACACGAACCCGGACGAGCCTATGATCCGTGTAAACTATGGAATGGAAACTTGGACAACCTAAGAGCCCTACGTCGACTCTCCTAACTAGGACTCGGTCGAGGTAGCTTGCGCGTACCTTCGAATCCGAGCTGCCCCTATTAGTCCAAGTCCACACTACCTCCCGGGGGTGTTCATTTCGGTACTTATCGACAAGATCATTCCCGTCGATAAATTCCCTGAAATGGTTTCACATCCGGGTTGTTAGTACCCGATCTTTCTCCTATACGATCCTTCTCAGGGTCAAGGACGGCATTCCAATCCCCCGCTAAAATTACCCGCCTCGATGTTCCAAAGAACGACTCGAGCTGCCGAAACAAAGCAGGACGCTCCGCATGGACATTGGGCGCATAAACCCCAATGAGGCGAAAAGACTTCTCCTTTATGGTAATATCCAGCACACAAATCCTGCCCGCTGGATCCGCGAAGACAAGCGTACACGCCGCACCCAAAGACTTGCTCACTAGCCAGGAAACACCTCTAGAACGACCATCAAAACATGCTGAATAGAGATCGTAATCCCTAGACAGTATGCCCTCATAGTCGCCAGCAAAAAACCGGGTCTCCTGCAAACAACAAACATCCACCCCGAGGCGCTGGAGATCATGAAGGAGTCTCACCCTCCGAGACTCAGACCTCAGCCCCCGGGCATTCATACTTGCTAACCAGAGAGCCATTATCAGTCCGATTAGGGTTGAGGAACTGTTCCGAACATGTCCGGTGACAGGACACCGACAGCCCGTCCCATTGAGCCGAGACCCATTTCACTTTTGATAGTGCCATCATAGGACAGGCCGCCAATGTCCAGGGGAAACGTTAGTTTCAACGCTCTGTAAAGGGAGGGGTGAACATAAACCGGGGTCCTCCCAGAACAAAACTGCTGCAAATTTGCATTGTCCTCATCATGGAAATAAGAAAGGGGAGGGTTCGTAGCAAACGAATCATTCGCCTCCCCTAACATAGTCCATATTTGTCTAGTACCAGCGCCAGACCGCACGACCGTCAAGGATCCTCTTGGCGTTTGGGAAATTGCGCGGATCTTCGACATCTTTGTCGTGTACTTTTTTAAATGAAATTAAAGTTTTTAAGCGCTTTGAATGGCTCAGCGCCTTTTGAGCTGTTTCTGCAGAAACTCGGCAAACTTCCTCACCGAGATTGAAAGGAGGTTTCATTTTCTTTCTTTTTTCCTCACCAGACGCTACTTCAGGGCTTCTTTGTCTTTTAGACTTGTGAGGAGGAGAGAGAAGGATTAGGTGTTGGGGTGGGAGTGGGTGAGACATCGGGAGAAGCAGGAGTGGAAGGGATACGAGAAGAGACTGGGGAATGCTTTTTGAAGGTGGTCATTTTCGACGGGGAAGTGGTCAGAGACTTTGTCATGGGAGGGGGGGGCATGGTTTTTTTTCGGGAGGGAGAAGACGGGGCGGAGACGGAAGAGTGGGGAGCTGCTAAATTTGTTGATTTCTTCTTCTCTAGGTCTTTCTTTAATTTTCGCAGCTGGACGATTTTTTCCCAATTCGGTTCCGCTTTTTTTGAATCTCACTCAAAGGCCTGTCTAAATGCACCGCCGGGACGTCGCCTTTACAGCTGCCAGAGGGAGTGGGACTGTCGGTGTCATCCCTAGGAGTTACAGGGGACTGAGGCACCGCTGCTCGGATCTTCCCTTTGCCTCTAGCAACGACATGCCATACTCCCTCATCCTTGTCCTTGACCACACTTGCGGCAGGCTTCGGAATTTGGGAGGATGGGGGCCGAGACCCACCCGGTTTTTGTTTGTGAGACACCGGGCCGTGCCACTGCTAGGCCCATTACAGGCGTTGCGGAACTACGGTTGTCAGGCTTAGGGGTATTTTGGTCGACGGCGGCCGGATCACCAGAGGCCTTCTTCTCTGGGCAGGAAGAGGACAGGTGACCAGTCTGCCCGCACTTCCAGCAAGTTGGTTTTCGGCCGGTCACTATGACCGGCATTTTCCGGCCGCATAATCCAAGCAGTTGGGGATGGAGTCGAAGGCTTCTTTATCGCTCAGTATGTCGAATGTCCATCCCCCGTTCAGGTTGTCAGAAGAGGCTGCGAGTATCTGGCCATATTTTTTAAAATAAGAGGCCAGGTGTTCGCCGACAACCTGAGGAGGCACCTCATATACTGCTACGTTGGTCCTCCTACGGCCTTCATATTCTGTTCTCAAGATAAGGTCATTCAGTTATCAATTCTCTACTTACTGCATCCATGCAATCCTTCCGGTGTGGGCAGCAGTACGTCCCAATTGAAAAAGGCTGGTCCTTTTATTATTCTTTGGGGCCTAACCCCTAGGGACACCAGTGATCGGATCACTGTGTCTTTCGTGGAGCGACAAATTTTGCGCGAACGCTTGTCCACCACGAAGACCGACACCATTCTCTTTTCAAACTTTTGTAATTCCTGGGGGTTTTCCAAAAGTCCGTCATCTTTCAAAAGATGGTCGAAACCTTTAGATCTCTCCAGAAACTCCGCTAATGTTTATAATGCAACTAGGTGGGGACTTCCAGCAATCGGGCGACACCCCGGCCTCAGCATCTTTGTTTTTGTCTCTGGTACTTTTCGCCTTGTCATTTGCCGTAGACTTTTGGCCATTCTCGGCCACCTTATTCTTGGTCTCATAATTTTGCTTTTTTGAATCCTTTAGAGGGGGATAGGACTCTTCATTTTTGTCAGGCGGGCCCTTCCCGGGCGGGTCGAAAATCAGTTTTTTTCTAGCTGACCGACTTGAGTCGGCCATTTTTATTTTTACTGGCCGTGATCGATATAATTATTATTTTTTTCCTCCGTAAATGATAGGGGAATGGAGAGGGGTAGGGAAAAAACGGGAAAAATGTGGGGGGGGGGGGGAAATAAATATGTTACACAAATTAACCACCTCACAAGAAAATTGCACGAACAACAATAAATAAAATTAGCCTATATCGGCAAAAATTAGAAATAACAAAACGGCTTAGAACAACTTGCTTTTAACAGTGAAATTCAACTCTTAAAAATATAAGAGCAGAAAATAGGCAAAAAATCCGCCTCTTGAGAGGTTAAAAAAAAATAAAACAAAAATAAACTTTACAAAATACGATAAACTAAATACACAAAGAATAGAAAATAAAACAAACAGAAAAACGGAGAGTTGCCTAAACGGCTACTCCCGACAAAGAAAATAGGGGGAGGGGCTAAAAATAAATTAAGCGGTTTAACTAAACTTTACAAAATAAAAGAATAAATTTAAACAACGATTAAACTTTACAAATGTACAATTAAATTAAATACACAAAGAAAACAAATACAAACAAATACAAACAAACAAAAAGAAAACGAAAAGTCTCCTAACGGCGACTTCCGCGAAAGAAAAACTGGGGAGGGGCTGAAAAAAAAAGAAAAGTTAAATTGGAAGAAAAATAAAAATCAGCTAATTCTTCAGCTTCTGGTCAAAATAGGGACAGTTAAAAAAATATAAATATGGCACTTAAGGCCAAACAGATACTGAAAAAAAATAAAAATAAAAATAAACTCAAAACGGCCGACCTAAATAAAAACAAATATGGCCGCCAAAAATACGAAAATAAAAACAAAAAAGCTAGAAGAATAAAAAAAGAAAAGAACAAAGTAAATAAACGAAAAAGAAAATAAATAAAAATAAACTTAGCTCAACAAAAAGGTCTTTTTGGTAAAATAAAGAGTCCAAATGAGTAAATCAGTTTTTTTTAAACAAAGTGTCTGACGCTCGCCAAAGCAAGGTCTGAGAAGTCAGAAAATGACAACAAACGTCAAAAACTGGGCCAAGAACTTCATTATTTATTGTACAGAAGTACAAATGCGGCACAAGGCCTAATACGGGGATGGGGAAGGCTGGTCATCAACTGTCCTATATTTAACTTAGCTATTCACTTTCGTTGACCCTGACACGCTAACAATAACCTTTCACCATAAAACCACATTTTTACTTACCATTCTTACCACGTCCACCATAATACCTCAGGTTCTCTATGTAGTCCTACTTAACTCCCATATGTACAATGTTCAGTGGAGGGCATGGGCAGAAATAACAACATTTAAAATTCCCCAATGATTTTATACAATGAAAGTAAGATATGTACAAGAAACTAAACAAAATCATATTAGTAATAAAAGCCCCCCACTACTCTAATATTGTGACAGCAAAATCACTTCTCCGGACGAAATATAATGCGTGGCTTTAGAAATATAATAATATCACTTATCCGTTCAGCAATCACTCACACAATCACTCACACATTTAAACATCATAACAAAAACGAAAAACACACTTGAAAAATAACGAAAGACGCCACGCATCCACCGGAGAACTAACATTGTTGAACACCTAAAGTGGGAAGGGATGGGGGATTAAACTAAAGAAAAATAGGGGACAAAAAGAAAAAGGGGCCAATGAGCAATCATAACCTAGCTAAGTTAACATTGAAGCGAACAACAGAAAAATCAAACTTTCCCTACACTAACCTAACTGGGACGGGGTGCACATGTTCTGCCCAGCACACCCAATATCCTGATGCCTAACCGGCATCAAACAACCACTCCAGGTCAGCACCTTTCACTCGACAGAATCGCGCAAGACTCACCCACCTTTTGCCAAATTCAGATGGAGTGAGTCGTTTCCTTTCCGTCCTGATCTTGACTTTAAGCTGATGCTTAAAGAACAAGATCAGTTGGGAAGAGGTAAACTTCTCATCACCATAGAATTCCTTCTGTCGCGTCGTCCAAATCACGATTCGCATAACACCTAGTAAGCAAAAGAGCACATAGTGCTCAGCCCTAGATAACGGAGGTACGACATTGCTACAAACAGAACTAGCCTCAAGGACAAAGAACTTTCCACGCAGCATACGAACCATGAGATCTTCAAGAAACTTACACAACGGGGCAACAACACTGCAGTGGAAGAAGGCATGATCGACGGTTTCCGTCGTCAGCCCACAACGCACGCAGGTTGATTTCGGAGTTAGGCCCGCTGCATGAAGCCTCTTGCCTACCCAGAGAGCCTTTCGTATCATCAGCCAGGTGAGTGATGCCTCATCGTTAGTGAGACATTTCAACCCAGGCGCCCAAGGCCATATGGAGCGAGCCTCCTGCTTCGTAAGCCCGAGCTCGCCAATCAGTTCATCTTGAACGGCCCCCCTAACTAAAACCCGATATAATGCCCTAAGAGACAACGATTGGGCGTTGGAGAGGCCATCCGTAGCCCGCAAGAGAAACTGGAGAGCCAAACGACATTCTTTATAGAAGGAGCACTCGCCACGAGGAGTACGGCCGGCCTCCTCCTCTGACAAATGCACACTTCTCAGGGATGGAAAGTTTTTATGGACGTCCTCTTGAACGAGGGCGCCGTTCTCATCCTCCAGCATACACATTCGATCCAGGAATCTAATGCGAAGCGTGTGTTGACGAATCTCAACGCTAGGCATGCCCAGACCGCCCTCAGATGGATGCAGGCAACAGATCTCGCGACGTACCTTGGGAGACTTGCCTTCTCCCCAAAGGAAGGAGAACAAGAGCTGAATTAAACCCAAACGAATGGCACACGGGACAGGAAGTACCGAGAGTCGGTAAAGGAGAATCGGGTAGATGTGCGAAGCACATACTTCCGCCCTCCCCTTTAAGGAGAGCCTCCTCCGAGTCCACAGACGAACTGCGCCCTCGGCCTTCTCTCGAACCTCCGACCAATTCATTTCCAACTGGAGATCAGGACCGAAAAAGACGCCGAGAATCTTGATCGGCCCGTCCGTCCAGAGGAAAGGTCCGGGAAGAGAAACTCCCTTCCACGCACCCAATCGCAAGCCAACAGACTTATCGCGATTGATCTTGGCCCCTGTCACCGTTTCATAACATCTGATTTCTTTGCTGACTTCGTCAATCTCGGCTTTGCTCGACACAAAAACCGAAACGTCGTCAGCATAGGCGGAGTACCTGGCCGAGGTGGTAGCACCAGGTACGGAAATTCCGCGAAGGACCGGATTCGCCTTTAACTTGCGAAGGAATGGCTCCAACGCAAGAACGTACAGCAAAGGCGAAAGTGGACAACCTTGACGAATGGAGCGAGATAAAGTGAAGGGCTTCGATCTTACCCCATTCACTTCCACCAGCGCACCGGGGGACTCATACAGCAGTCGGATCCAGGAGCGAAAGTACGGCCCGAAACCGGCGGCGGAAAGGACAGACTCCAAGAAACGATGGTCAACCCTATCGAATGCCTTGGACTGATCCAAATTGATCAGCGCGGCTTCGGTGTCGGTTTTCTCGATGATCAGGCGTACCAAATGAAGGTTGTCCTGAATAGTCCTGCCCTTCACAGCACAAGTCTGCTCGGGGCCAATCAGACTAGAGAGGACAGCCTGCAAACGGCCGGCCAAGATCTTGGCAAAAATCTTTAAGTCAGTATTTAACATCGTTAAAGGCCGATAATTATCTATGCCACCCCCACCGCTCTTGCTCTTGCGAAGCAACTTGATTACACCCCTGGTGAAGCGTCGAGGTATAGACCCCTGCTTCATCCAGTTGTTATAAACAAGAGCCAGCAGAGGAACAAGAACGGACGACTGCCTCAAGTACAGTTCGTAGGGAAGACCATCCAAACCTGGAGTTTTGTCCCGGCCAACCAACTTTCAGCGCATCCCAGATTTCCGACTCTGTTATGGGCCCCTCGCACCTAGCCGCTTCAGCCGCCGAGAGGCGGGGAAAGTCAGCCAAATAGGTGTCGAACTGAGCAGAGCTCAGACCGGGCTCCCTGGTGAAAAGATCCTGGAAGTAATCCCGAAAAGCTCCACATATACCCACGTCTGAAGTCACGGTACGACCATCCGGCAATGTGATGTCCTTGATATGCCGATTGGCTGCTTGCCTAGCTTCCTCTGCACGCAATTCTGCGGCCATATTCGTTGCCTCAGAAGACATTCTTTTTAACCTAGCCCTAACTACCAGAGCTTGATCCTTCTTGATAGCCAAGGAGGCCAGCTCGGCCCTAGCTAAGGCTACGTCCCCACTATTACGGGATTTAACTGCCCGATCAACTTTTTTCTCTAACGTCGATTGCGCCGCTAAATTAGCTAAGTTGAGCCGACGGCTATAGTCGGCAGCAAACGACCTAATTTTGGATTTAAGTGTATCCCACCACTTATTCCCAACCACAGCCCCCGTCAGTTCCCGCTTTAGTGTTAGTAAAAGCTGGTGCTGGAAATCTTGGCTATCAAATAATGACGCGTTCAATTTCCAGTAGCCAGCCAACTTAACCTTAGGCTTATCTAAGTTTACACGAACCCGGACGAGCCTATGATCCGTGTAAACTATGGAATGGAAACTTGGACAACCTAAGAGCCCTACGTCGACTCTCCTAACTAGGACTCGGTCGAGGTAGCTTGCGCGTACCTTCGAATCCGAGCTGCCCCTATTAGTCCAAGTCCACACTACCTCCCGGGGGTGTTCATTTCGGTACTTATCGACAAGATCATTCCTGTCGATAAATTCCCGAAATGGTTTCACATCCGGGTTGTTAGTACCCGATCTTTCTCCTATACGATCCTTCTCAGGGTCAAGGACGGCATTCCAATCCCCCGCTAAAATTACCCGCCTCGATGTTCCAAAGAACGACTCGAGCTGCCGAAACAAAGCAGGACGCTCCGCATGGACATTGGGCGCATAAACCCCAATGAGGCGAAAAGACTTCTCCTTTATGGTAATATCCAGCACACAAATCCTGCCCGCTGGATCCGCGAAGACAAGCGTACACGCCGCACCCAAAGACTTGCTCACTAGCCAGGAAACACCTCTAGAACGACCATCAAAACATGCTGAATAGAGATCGTAATCCCTAGACAGTATGCCCTCATAGTCGCCAGCAAAAAACCGGGTCTCCTGCAAACAACAAACATCCACCCCGAGGCGCTGGAGATCATGAAGGAGTCTCACCCTCCGAGACTCAGACCTCAGCCCCCGGGCATTCATACTTGCTAACCAGAGAGCCATTATCAGTCCGATTAGGGTTGAGGAACTGTTCCGAACATGTCCGGTGACAGGACACCGACAGCCCGTCCCATTGAGCCGAGACCCATTTCACTTTTGATAGTGCCATCATAGGACAGGCCGCCAATGTCCAGGGGAAACGTTAGTTTCAACGCTCTGTAAAGGGAGGGGTGAACATAAACCGGGGTCCTCCCAGAACAAAACTGCTGCAAATTTGCATTGTCCTCATCATGGAAATAAGAAAGGGGAGGGTCTGTTGCAAACGAATCATTTGCCTCCCCTAACATAGTCCATATTTGTCTAGTACCAGCGCCAGACCGCACGACCGTCAAGGATCCTCTTGGCGTTTGGGAAATTGCGCGGATCTTCGACATCTTTGTCGTGTACTTTTTTAAATGAAATTAAAGTTTTTAAGCGCTTTGAATGGCTCAGCGCCTTTTGAGCTGTTTCTGCAGAAACTCGGCAAACTTCCTCACCGAGATTGAAAGGAGGTTTCATTTTCTTTCTTTTTTTCCTCACCAGACGCTACTTCAGGGCTTCTTTGTCTTTTAGACTTGTGAGGAGAGAGAGAAGGATTAGGTGTTGGGGTGGGAGTGGGTGAGACATCGGGAGAAGCAGGAGTGGAAGGGATACGAGAAGAGACTGGGGAATGCTTTTTGAAGGTGGTCATTTTCGACGGGGAAGTGGTCAGAGACTTTGTCATGGGAGGGGGGGGCATGGTTTTTTTTCGGGAGGGAGAAGACGGGGCGGAGACGGAAGAGTGGGGAGCTGCTAAATTTGTTGATTTCTTCTTCTCTAGGTCTTTCTTTAATTTTCGCAGCTGGACGATTTTTTCCCAATTCGGTTCCGCTTTTTTTTGAATCTCACTCAAAGGCCTGTCTAAATGCACCGCCGGGACGTCGCCTTTACAGCTGCCAGAGGGAGTGGGACTGTCGGTGTCATCCCTAGGAGTTACAGGGGACTGAGGCACCGCTGCTCGGATCTTCCCTTTGCCTCTAGCAACGACATGCCATACTCCCTCATCCTTGTCCTTGACCACACTTGCGGCAGGCTTCGGAATTTGGGAGGATGGGGGCCGAGACCCACCCGGTTTTGTTTGTGAGACACCGGGCCGTGCCACTGCTAGGCCCATTACAGGCGTTGCGGAACTACGGTTGTCAGGCTTAGGGGTATTTTGGTCGACG
>JBBBDQ010002288.1:0-22827 GCA_037127315.1 Ascarosepion bandense
TAAGGGAGTCCAAGTTCCAGCCTCATCTGTTGCATTCACTTTGCATTAATGAACTTGGGAAAGGCATGAATCCATTTTTCTCTAACAAGCTATGGATTAAATAGCAGGGTAAGCTAAGTACTCTAGCCTTGGATGCAGCCAATCTAAGAGGGATAATTCTAAATTCAAAACTGTAGAGAAAGTATTAGGAAACCATTTCAATATCTTTATCAAGAAGTCTTGATAAAGCATTGAGAATAAAAACAAAATACGAGTTGGAAAGCCAACGTTCTGAAAAGACATAGGACTTTAAAAATATCTGGAATACAAGAAAGGAAGAAAAAACTGACATGGATGATAGAGTCTATTAGGTCTATTTTTTATTTTTCTTATGACTACAAGGAATATCATATCATCCTTCAAAAATCTTTTGAATATTCCATCACTTTTTAAGATTCCTTATTTGAAGATTGCATACACCATTTCTTCAGACATGCTCTCAACTTTAGCTAGATAAATGTTCATAGGGGGAAACTTGGGTTTATTTGGTAAATTGCAGAGACAATCTTTCTATGTATATGTTGCTTATCTGAATATGGTAAGTATTAGAAACAATGATCACAAATTTCTTTTATAAAAATTGAAATTTTTTTGCAATAAAATAAATATCTTAAGTTTTCTTAATAAGTTTTAATTTTGGTTTGAACTGTAACAAAATAATGTTAAAAATTAAAATTTACTTTTTGATACTTAAAACTCATTTTTATTAATCATCAAAATTAATGTTGGTTACACAATGATGGATGTCTGATAATGGAACAATTTAAACATTGTAATTAAAAATTTTCAAAAGTAGCCTTTATAAAAGTAAGGGATTTGATGAAAATTTATTAATTTGAAAAATATCAATTTTTACTTGAAATATAGTGAAAAATACATTTGTTTATGGTGGGTGTCAAAGTTCAAAGATCAAATGTATATTGTGCTAGGTTATGTTCAGAATCAAGAAGAGACAACTGAACTTCCTTGGACACATAAGGAGGAAAGAACATTTGAAAAAATTAACCCTCACAAGGCATATTGAAGGCAAAAGAGATAGGAGAAAGCTGTGAGTGACCTATTTGATGAGTTTGTTTGATTGAATAGTGGAACAGGATTAGGGACCTTAGCAAATGGAGAAAAACCTTCTAAGAGCTACAAGAGATAAAAAGTTTTGGCAAGTCATAATTGATCATATCCTGAATGGGTGTGGCACATAGAAAATGAAAGTTTACTTTGGTCTATGGAAGAGATGAAGTATGAATGACTTAAAAGAACAAAACCTAACATCACCCTCCCAGCATCATATGACACTCAAATATAACACATGCAAGAAAACTTCATAAAATAAAAATACTGAATAAAATGACCCCTTACTTTGACCTGTGCTACCCCAACCAGATATTTCACAAAGTGTTGTTGCAGGCATACTCAGATTTTGAGGTGGAAGACAGACTGGTTGAACATAATCATTGAAAACTATTCCATTTCCATTTCTGTCTGGCCGAAGCTTGATGAGGCCAATGTCATAATCATAGGTGAGACCTGAAAATGACAATTATCACAATCATAACAACAGTCATAATCATAATAGTGGTAAAGATAAATTGAGATAAAAAAAATCTGTTTCAGAAATAAGGCCCAGAAAAAAATTATTATGCACAAAGAAATGTCATTATATATCAGAATATTTATAAATGAAAAAAGATTATCAATCAAAAATTAAACATGATAGTTTTTGATCAAGCAAAACAATCACTGAGGCACTCAGTCAGAAGTAGATATGAACAAGTCTTATCATTCTCTCTATTTGATCTTGCATAAAAATTTCCCTTTATCCTAAAAAGTTTGCTAAAAAGAAAAAAACACATCATCTGGATCTTATCAGTTGAGGCATTTGGAATGTTTGCATGTGTCACAGACTACCAGGAATTGCACCTGCCTTACTACATAATGCTGAGATGTTAACTGTAAATGGGTACGGTTTCTATACAAATTTGTACTACCTGGTAGGCTAATGTTTCTCCAGATGCCATAGTCTATTATTATTTCTTGTAAATGATATTTAACAAAATCTATGTTTGATCAATATTATTAAATATCATAGCAAATAACTTACTATCATATAAGGGATGTGTGATCAAATGCTCCGCTTGAAATGACTGCTCATATTTGTCCCAGATTTTGCTATTTAGATCTCCAGTCCGAAGCAACGTATTTTCTTTCTTTAAATTGTTTCTGCAAATAAGATATTATTCACATTTCAAATACAATTTTGATCAAAATGGTTCAATGTTTTTTTCTATATATCTAAAAACAAATACAGAACTTGACATAAAATAGAACAAAAATATGAACTTCAGACAGTTTATTCACAGTTTTGATGTGAACTTATTTGAAAAAAAAACAAAATATTAAATAAACAAAACTTGATGCTTGAATTTAGCAAGAACTGTTTCAAAAAATGTATTCATATTCCTTTTTATCAGCATTGTTGAATTATTTTATTATTTGTCGATTTTTGTCGAGCCTTTAGTTGTCAGTGAATTTGTGAACAAATTTTTGGCGCTCTAGGCCCTCGTCAGGTTAATGACTGAAGTTATCGATTGATATTTCACCCTTTCTGCTGTTAAGCTATGATGTCTCTTCTTTGTTTTTGGAAAGGATGGAAATATAAAGGAAATTAATATTGAGCATCAGGAAGAGACAACTAAAGTTCCTGGGACATGCAATGAGGAAGAAGGGCTTGGAGAACCTGATACTAAGGTCAGACAGAGGGAAAAAGAGGAAAGCAGTGGATAACATATTTGAAGGGCCTGAGTAGGTGGATGACAGAACGAGGGTTGCAAGATGTTACAGGAGAAAGCATGCTAAGAGCCACTAGGGATAGGGAGACATGGAAGGCCATGATTGCCTATGTCCTGAAAGGCCATGCTTGCCTACGTCCTGAAAAGACAAGGCACATAGAAGAAGAAGTTAATGTGAGTATGTGTTGTTTCTATCCTGTTCCTGGACCCTTCTTTTGTTGTGATCCATGTCAAGGTTCTCAACATCCCCAAATTTTTTGAATCCCACTTTTTCATCTCGACTGGGTCAAAATTTTTCTTTGCCAATAACTGTATTTATTTTTTTTTATCCTTTCTCTTTTTTTTAGCAAGAGTGCCTCTTGATTTTGCCTAAAAACAGAATACAGCAGCCTCTTATTTTTGTGGGTTTAATAGGTCCAACTAACATCAGTTTATTTTGATTTGTGTATTATTTTATATTTAATTTACTTTTTGTATTACATGTCCCCTCCTACTACATTGCATATCATATGTTATATATATATATATATATATATATATATATATAATTGTAAATAAAATTTAAACTCCTGGGGTGTTTCTTTTTAGTATCCCTGCAAGTATGTGGTATTTTGGTATATAGTGGATGGGTTCTTATGGTGAACAGAAAAAATTTTAAAGATAATTATGACAATGTCATATTCTTACTTAAATGTCCAACTATCTCCCTTTCAACATCTTCACATGAAGTCTTAATTTCAGTATATTTATTTGCCCTTGTCTAGGAACTCTTCAGTAAAAGATAACCAGTCCGTGTTTGTTGTTCATTAAAGTCTTAAGTTAACTTTGTCTCTACTCATTTCAATTTAATGAACAACATTCATTCTAGAAATTAAAGATGAACAAAATCTTAAAACCAGAAGGCTTGGATACTCTTCCTAACACTGCTTCCTCTACAAGGATATTTAATCATTGGTTCTGGACTTTTTCAGCTCTAATATGAAGGACCGAAATACGAAAAGATCTCGATAAACTGGACATGTTGGCTGCATATATTTCTCCAGACATCTACAAATATGTAGCAGAACAAACAACTTATGATTCAGAAATAAATCAACTCCGAGGTCTGTACATAAAACCTACCAACAAAATTTTTGCCAGACACGTGTTGTCTACATGTGCATAAAAGGAGGAGGAGACTATAGAGACTATAGACGAATATGCTCAGGAGTTACTTCTATTAGCAAAAGAATGTAATTTCCAAGCTGTTGATGCAGTGCAAAACCGAGACGATTGTGTTAGAGATGCATTTACTACTGGACTATACTCAAACACTATCAGACAACAGTTACTATAAAATAGAACCTTCAATTTAAACACTGCCATTGACCAGGTGAGAGCTCACAGAAAAAACTCAGAATCTTATTCACGACCTTTTCTAACAGTTGGTGCTGGTACCATAGAAAATAGTAACACATCAGGTATGGAAAACTGTGTTACAGCACTCAATGATACAAAATTATATTATTTTTGTAATGGACAACGTCACAATTTTTGGAATTGCTCGGCGAGAGAAAGCACATGTCGCAGATGCAATAAGATTGGCCATTATGCTAAAGTCTGCCGTTCAAGACCAACACATACTTTCGCCTCAATCTGTACTTCAACTGAAAATCCTAGACTCGCTACTGTTAAAAGTAATTGTATACTTTTACCTGGAACAGTAACTTCTAGAGTTACAGTGTCGTCTTCTTCAGGAATCCTAAAGCAAGCTACAATTTTTGCCTTGATCAGGCAATATGAAGCTACTGCCTTGATGGATACTGGTATTTCTGGATCCTTCATTTCCTATGACTATGCAAAAAAGTATAATTTAAAAATAAACCCTGCCTCGGGGACTGTTACCATGGCCTCTTCGTCGCTGAATGCTATGGTAAAAGGATAATGCTCTGTCAACATCAACTTATTAGGTGAGTCTTATCCAAATATTCAACTTTCTAAGTGACCAGATCTTTGCTGTGACGTTATTTTGGGTCAGGATTTTATGAATCAACATTCAAGTGTATCCTTTGTCTTCGGTGGGCCTAGAAAAAGTATTGTCATTTCTAAGTGGACCATCTGCATTAGTAGACAGCCCTTCGCTCTTCTCAAACCATACCCCTAATTGCAAGCCCACTGTTACAAAGTCTAGAAGGTTTAGAAAGGAGGACAGACATTTCATCCAATCTGAAATAGATGCAATGCTTCTGCAAGAGGTGATTGAAGAGAGCACAGCTCACTCGGGAGCTCAAGTTCTTATTGTCGTTAATGAATGCTAAAGAAAATGACTGGTGGTAGATTACAGTCAAACCATCAATAGATTCAGAAAAACTAGATGCATACCCTTTACCAAGATTGGAGGATTTAGCATTGGAAATCTCACAGTACAAATTTTACATGTCATTCGATTTGAAAAGTGCCTACCATCAAATACCTATTTGGGAAGAAGATAAACAATAAATGGCCTTTGAAGCTAATTGCAAGCTGTACCAGTTTAGTAGGGTTCCCTTTGGAGTTACTAATGAAGTAGCATGCTCTCCCAGAGAACTATTAATAATATAATAAAACAACATAATCTACGTGGCACCTATGTGTATGTTGACAATATAGTGGTAACCGGAAAAACCCAACAAGAACATGGCAAAAATCTCACAAGATTCAGGAAAATCTCTAAACAACATAATCTCACATTTAATGAAAAGAAGTCTGTTATATCAACTGAATCGCTTGTCTTTCTGAGCTATACCATATCACAATTAAAAATAAAGCCAGATGCAGAAAGGTTGCGACCACTAAAAGAGCTACCAATCCCAAAAGACAAGACAACTTTACATTAAGTTATTAGTTTATTTTCTTACTACTCCCAGTGGATCCTGAAATTCTCTGATAAAATCAGGCTTCTGATTATTGCTGACACCTTCCCTCTCAAACAAAATTCCTTGAAAGCATTCAATGACCTCAAAAATGAAATCGAAGGTGCTCTGCTACATGCTATTGATGAAAACATTCTCCTGATAGTGGGAACTGATGCCTCGGAAACAGCTGTCACAGCAACACTGAACCAAGCTGGTCATCCAGTCGCCATTTTTTTATGCCCCCTAACCCCAACTGAACTTAAACATGCTTCAGTCAAAAAAGAAGCTTGTGCCATTGTTGAAGCCATTAAAAAGTGGTCCCAATACTTGTCTGCTCGACAGTTCACCAGAATCACTGACCAACAAGCAGTACACTACATGTTCCACTCCAAGAAACTGGGGAAAATTAAGAACAATAAGATCCAAAGATGGAGAATGGAATTGGGGTGCTATGATTATGACATAATGTATTGACCAGGTAAAAATAACATTCCTGCTGATGCATTATCAAGGGTGCATTGTGGAGCTATGGTTAGCAAAAAAAAGCTATATGAGCTGCATGTCAGTCTCTGTCATCCAGGTATCACCAGATTGGCCCACTTCATGAAGATCAGAAATCTTCCATATTCTATAGAAGAAGTGAAGAGAATATGTACTGAGTGCCCCGTATGTGCTCGATGGAAACCTCAGTTCCACTCACCAGATTCAGTGGGCCTAGTCAAGGCCACACAACCTATGAAACAACTCAGTATGGACTTTAAAGAACCTCTTCCTTCCAACACTAAAAACCGATTCATGCTAGTCACAATGGATGAATATTCACACTTTCCTTTCACCTTTACATGCCTATATACGACAACAGACGTGGTGATCAGATGTTTGAGTCAGCTATTTGCGATGTTCAGAATGCACTCCTACATCCACACTGATCGTAGATCTTCATTCATATCCAAGGAGCTTTGGGAATATCTTACCAGCTTAGGCATAGCTACCAGCTGGACAACTCCATATAATTCTCAGGGAAATGGCCAATGCAAATGCTATGATGGCATTGTCTGGAAACATGTAAAACTAGCTGTTGCTTCTAGAAATCTTCCAGAAACTCAATTGGAGTACTCCCTGAAGTATTGCACTCCATTAGATCTCTACTTTGTATGACAACTAATGCAACCCCTCATGAGAGACTATTTTTATACCAGCGATGGTCACCTAGTGGTCATGCTATACCCACCTGGTTAACGGTACCAGGTCCGGTATTATTGTGACATCACACTAGGACCAGCAAATATGAACCTGTAGTTGAAGAAGTGCAATTAGTGGAGGCAAAGCTACATTATGCCCATGTGTGTTTTACTGATGGAAGAGAATCGACAGTTCCCATGTGTGGCTTAACGTCGATAGGAAACATGATGCTAAATAAACTGACAACTGACAGCAACACTACAGAGGATAGGGAGAAAATCTCTACATCAACCAAAGGACAGCATACAATAACTGAAGAACAGCATGTAGTTCATGAAAGCAACATCACAGAAATAGTTGAAAATGACCTTGCAGAAACAGACATAACAGATAACAAAAGACCCCATCCATCAGCTGATACTGAAAATTTTACATCCATCCCAGAAACCCCAGATGCACTTAGGTGTTCTACTCGAGAGCATTTTACATACTGACTAACATGACATAGTATCCTTAAAAAAAAAACAATTAAAAACAAAATTATCTTATTATTTTACACTCTAAATCTGTTACAATTTTCTAACTAATAAAATCAAAATATTAACTCCCTGTATCAATATTTGGAATTCAAAATTTTTAAGGTTGGGAGAATGTCATATTCTTACTTAAATGTCCAAGTACCTCCCTTTCAATAATCTCCACATGAACTCTTAATTTCAGTATATTCATCTGCCCTTGTCTGGGAATTCTTCAGTTGAAGATAACCAGTCCTTGTTTGTTGTTCATTAAAGCCTTACATCTTAAGGTAACTTCGTCTCTACTCATTTCAGACAATAATGCATTAATGAATGCATCCCTAATGGACACTGTATGGTATTGTTTAGCTGTAACAGCTGTAAAGTTGCAATCATTGCTAAGTTTAGTTCTTGAAGAAATTCATTGTTTATGAGGGTTGCTTGCATTAAGTAGAAAGTAGATGACAAGCAACCATTTTGTTTTTGTTTCTGATATACTGTTTATTCAGAATTCCTTGGGCTTCTTCATATGCAGCTGCATCTGGGAAATACTTGTAGACACTATGGATACATATTTTGTGAAATAATGTAACATGTTGGGTGTTCCATAGCAACATTCCTCCAAGAACATTTCAAATCTTTTTTGGCAATGACGGTACTCTCTTTCAAAATTCAGAGAAATTAGATCCATAATTAGTTTGTCTGGACAAAGTATATGTTCCATCATTTTGAAAGAATAAATCAAACAAATGATAAGACAGTAACAACTCTAAGCAGAAGCTCACAAAGCTTTATTTCACTCATATTCTGATTTAGTGCAAGACTTAACATGGTCAGCGTTATTTGTATAATTCAGTTTTAGCACTGAAATATTTATTTTATTTTACTGAATGGTTACAAGTGAGAGGTGAGATGGAAGGTGTTTATTTTATTACCACAAACACTGATAAAGTATATGGACAATATTTTACTTTTTGTTTACAATAATTTAAAAATGTACTGAGCAATTAGTATCTTAAAAGAAAAGCAAAATAGGTCCCATTTGTTTCTGTCAAATTTCTAATAAGAAATATGATGAAAATTAGAAAATAGATTTTGAAGAAATAATTGGTCAGTGAACTTGCTTTTTAAAAATCTACTGTTTGAAAATTTAATGAATATATGCCTAAGACCCAAGAGATACAAAAAAATTAAACTGAATTAATCACTGTGGTTAAATTTATTTTTAAAAAGCCAATATTATAATGACTTTTTCAAGCTATCTGTTATAAAATTAAACTTGTAGAGAACACATTATATTAAAAAAAAAAAAGCAAATTTTGAAAGTTGCATTCCACAGGACAAAATCAAATCTTGTTAAAAAGAAATAAAGCAAAAGGAAAATGACTTAAAAAAGCTGAAATTCAATTTGAAAACAAATTTTACTTTTCTGTTTTTTGAACGAAACTTACTTTAAACAATGGGCAGCAGTGAGTAGCCAAAATTTATTGATAATGGCAGCCCCACAGTGATGACGTTTTCCCCAGAACCAAACTTTCAGAATTCTTGCTTGCCAAGGAAAAGCACCATATTTAGCAACCTGGCCACCAGAAATGCTTTGTGACCTTTGTTTTATTGGCCTCCTTCCACATGTCACTATGAAACAAAAACATATTAGTTGACAAGCAAAGAGATAAATTTATAGATGTTTGCTATGTATTTATATTAGTAAGCATTTCTTTCAATATCTATGAATTTGATCTTATGCAGGTTTCATTAAAAATGACAAAGTATTATCATTAGGTTTTTTTATATAATTTTTCATGTATTTTTATGATTTTTTTCTTTTCAGAACTCAAATTATATAAGAATTGTCCAAAGGTTTTATACTTTCAAGTGTTTTCTGCTATACTTTTAGCCATTATCAAGAATTAATTTTGTTTTACTTGTAAATAAATAGTGTGAAGTTTATGTATATAGAGTCACGTATACATTAAATTTCGAGCATGGTAAGCACATGTTCATAATTGATGTTATTAAGTGTAGGATTTTCTCTTTTTTATTAGTAATGTCACCATTTTTACTCTTCTTTTGCATGTGGATGATACTATTATGTATGTATTGTCAACAAGTATATCACAGATAGGTCCTGGATGATCTCAATGTGTGTTTAAATGAGATCGAGTGGAACTGTTGTGGAAAAGGTGCAATGTCAAACTTCCTGTCAATTTTGTGGTGGTGCGGCCAATGTAATTGTTTACGGATTTGGATAGCTGAGGAATAATAATAATTCACCTCCAAAATCTAAACTTCAGAGAACCAGTGTAATTTACAATTTTATTTCTTTTGAAGAACTGTGTTCTTTGATCTTAGTATATCAGCAGATTCAAATGGTGGGAAGAAATAGGAAAGCTATATAGCACCATTCCTCCAAGTGATGATAGTCTGCTTGTTGATATTTGCTAATTTTATTCATTGGGGATTTTTCAAAAATTAAATGTTGTTATTTTATTTCTTACCCTCTACATAAAAAATTGTACATCTTGGTACAAGTTAAGACATCATAGAATCTCTTAAGTATTCTGGTGGATGTAGTAAGAATGGTAAGTAAGAATATGTTGTTTTGGTGTAAGGATTATTGTGGTATGATAGGGTCAATAATTGTGGCCAGCTAAGTTTAAGATTAAGACAGAGAAAAACCAGCCTTACCCCATCCTGATTTGGCTATGTGTCACATTTGTACTCATTGTACAATAAATATTATATTTACTAATCTTAGTATAACACAAGTCATGATGTGAGGAAAGGAACAAAATTCAGAAGACTGTGGTAGCCACTCTTTCAACTAAAGAATATGCTTCACTGATTCTTATGATTTTCTAAGTTTCAGATTAAGTTTGAACATACATTTTGTGAGTGGTTTCACCTTTGACAAGCCATTATCAAAGAATTTGTCTACAGGTTAATAAGAATGCTTCTAAAGTAATGGGTTGTGCTTCTTGGTTGTTTTCAAATACTGCATCATCATGAGTCAGCTTTGTGTGTCTTGTATATTTTTCACATAAGCTATCATCTGTCAACTTTGTACAAGTTGACCAGTGAAGATACAACAATATTAGCACAATATTTCCTATTATTTCTATTTTTTGTTTGTTTGTGTGTGTGTGTGTGCTTAATTCTACCATGTTTTCAGAGATTTATTGTTTTATTAGGTATGTACAAAATTTATTTTGGAAAACTAGAGACTAGATACACAATTGAAACACCAATATTTTGCTGAAAACTTTTACACACACCTAATACAAATTTAAAGTTCCTCTACACCACAAACAGTTTATTAGCAGCAGTAAAATTGGTATCCTGGAAGTTAATAACTTTTTTTCTGAATGAAAGTTTAAATAAAAAAAATTAAATGTTTCTTCTACTGATAATTCATTTCAAATGTTCTCCTTCCAGAGCAAGGCATAACTTAGCATGATTTCACTTAATTAGGTATTTGAGTCCTTCTACTCCATGCTAGATTATGCCAAGGCACAGTCCAAATCATAAGAAATCAGAATTATCATGGGAGATCTGAATGCCAAAGTTGACCAAGGAAGAGAAAGTGAAATGGTTATCAATTTCAGACTAGGACACCAAATTAGCCGTGGTGAGAAATAGGTCCAATGGTGCACAGTGAATTACCAGATAATAACCAACATCTGGTTCCAAGAACACACAAAAAGACTATGGATATGGAGAAGTTCAGGAGGAGAAACTAAGAACCAAATTGATTACATTACTATCAACAAGAGATTCAGAAATGCAGTCCTTCACTGCAAAGCCTACCCAAGTGAGAACTGCAGAAGCGACTAGCTACCTGTTGTCTGCAAACTAAGGATAAAACTCAGGAGATTAAAGAAACCTAACACAACCCTAAGACTGCAGTATAATAGACTTATGAATGACCCAAACCTGCAGGAAATGTATACGGAGTGTGTGAAAACAATATACAAAGGAAAAATTAGAAATGTAATTTCAAAATAGGATGCACTAAGAGCAGCTTTATTGACATCAGTGAACGACATCATTCCAAAGGAAAAAGTACGCCAGAAAAAAAGACCCATAGCCTATCTGATGAATAATAGTTCAAATTACTGATTTTTGTAGGGACATGCTGTTTAATTCTGGCATCTAATCTTTGGATAATTCTCCTTATGTAGTGCAATCCACAATTACATTTACTCATAGGGCTTTGAAGATTTCCTCTAAAATTAAAGTGGATGAAGAACTCAGGTTTATTACAACAACTCTATCTAATAATGCCTATCTATTGGATGTTGTCCAATCAGTGATTGGGAATAGGGTTTCGGAGATCAACAAAGTTAAACCAGCTAGAGTGCGCAAAGATGTCTTGTATACCTGCGCCTCCCTTGACTGGGTTCTATCAGTGATAAATTTGTTAGACATGTATCAGTTGCCGTCCGACAGTGTTATTTTGTGTCTAATACTTGTGTTGTTTTTTTCTGCTAAATCTGTTTTTTTTTTCATAAGGAAAGATGTTCTCCTCCTACATCATAATAGCTCTTTAATTTATATGTTCAAATGTGCTTTTTCACAAGACACTATTATAAATGCAATTATGGAATTTCAATATATGTCCAAAGATGTAACATTTTTGTCATATTTCCATAGATATGAAGACCTTTACAAAAACATGTTCAAATTGGTCTGTCCACAAAAAGGTCAGACTTGTGTTAAGAAAACTAGGTGCTGTCAAACACATAAAATTTGTAAATTACATATTACAGAAGAAAACTAGTGACTTAACATTTAAAGAAAGGGTTACTTTGCTTTCTGAAGTATTCAGTCTAAAGAAGTCATTGTGCCAAAAAAGATGGAAATGCATGAACTTAATAAAAAAGGAAGATGAAGATTTCACAATGTTCGCAGTGTGAGGAGTTCAAACTGGCAGAATTAAACCCTGAAAATTTTGAATCCCTGATATTTGTTCAGGGTTCAGGGTTTGGTATCGGCAAAAGATGCTGGAATCGGGAGAAAGGTTTTAAATAAACTTGAAAATGAGCCCAATCTGACTTTACAAATCTTGGCAGAAGATTATCAGAAGTTTATAAATGTTCAACAAGATGCTAAGGATATCAAAGAAAGAAGTGTATCACACATTAAAAATGTGTGCCAAAAAAATAAAGTGAAGAAGAAAAAAACATTACTCCTGACCTCTATTACACATGTGGAGAACTACATTTTTATAATGATTCTCCATACAAAAACAAATGTTTTTGTTGCAAAAGAAAAGAACATAAGAAAGCTCACTGTAAGAAAAAAGTTTTAAAATGTCTGAATAATTATGTTAAAGTTACTAACGCTGATGATCCTACCAGTCAGAATATAAGAAAATTTGTTCAGGTAAAAATCCTTAACAAAAATATTAAATTACAACTGGATAGTGGATCTGACTTAAGTATAATAAATATATATACATGGAAGAAAATTCGAAAGTCAACATTAATGGTTACCAAGAAAATTGCTTGTAGTGTTACAGATCAGAAAATAAAATTTGAAGAGCAATTTATTACAAATGTGTTGTTGAATGAAAAAACATTGAAATTAAGACTGTTTGTAATGAAAAATACAAATAAACCTTTTGGGACGGATTAAATGGAGGAGTTTAAGCTATGGAACAGTCCAATCAGTTCATTTCGCTAAAAAGTTAAAAGTTTTACCAACAAAGCAGAAAGTTTAAAGAAATAATTGAAAATTAAATTTCCAGAGGTATTATCTGGTGGTATAGGCAGGTGCAATAAAATGAAAGTTAAAAGAAAATATGCAACTGGTTTAAAAAAAAAAAGGAAAGAATGTATCCTTTGCATCATTAAAACAGATCAATGATGAGTGTGACAGACTCAAGAAAACAATGTTTTATCTAAAGTCAGCTATAGAGATTAGGCTTCATCAACAGTATACATAAAGAAAAAATCTAAAGAGATACATGTCTGCATAGATTTCTCCACAGGCCTAAATGATGCCCTCAAAAGTCATCATTACCCACTTCCAGGGCCAGAAAAGGTTTTTGCACAACTTATCAGGTTTTTGATATCTTTGAAAATTGAACTAAGCAATGCATATCTGCGAATTGAATGAATGTTCCAAATTTCTTATGATAAACACACATAGAGGAATGTACAAATTCAATCATAATAAATAAATATAAAGATTCCCCCAGCTATTTTTCAGCAAGTAATGGATACGATTCAGAGTGGAATTTGAAGTTGCTTATCTGGACGATATATTGCTGAAAAGAAGAACACGAACAAAAAAGGGTTTTGAGGTTTTCAGAAGAATTCATCATTATAGATTCAAACTGTAAGGCCAAAAATGCAATTTTTTTATAAATAAAATCAAATATTTGAACAAATAATTGATAAAAATGGCAGGAGACCAGATCCAATATGAGCCAGTGCTATAAAAGATATGCCTGCTCCTCAAATGTCAAATCCCTACAAAATTTCCTGGGTCCGGCAAGTTATTACAATGTATTTGCGCCAAACATACATTGTTTGCTAGATTTGTTAAACAAACTAATAAAAAACAACTCTAAATCAGTGTGGATGATAAAGTGCCAGTAACCATTTTTAAAAAAAATTTTTAAAATTCTATTTTTTCCAAAGGCATAGTATTGCATAGTACATTTTTATTTCTACTTCCGCTTGTAGAAAAGCAATGACTGTGCCCTCCAAAGGTTCTCTATTTTTTGTGATAAGTCTGGACAATGCATCTGTGTGACTCAATTTTCCTGAGGATAAGAATTCTATCCTGAATTCGTAATTTACTAAGATGGTTTCCCCATCATTGTAACCTATTAGTTGCATGGGTAGTTAGGCCTGTAAGAAATCAACCACGGAAGTCGTAATTAGGTTTCTATACAAATTGTTTGCCCGGTTTGGGGAACCAGATTTCAATTGTTTCAGATAATGGCAACCAATTTATATAAAAAGAATTTAAGGAATTTTGTAAAATGTTCGTGGTAGAGCACATAACAATTGCCCCTTACCATACTAGAAGCAATGACCAGGCAGAGCGTTTTACGGATACTTTTAAGATTGCACTAACAAATCCAACAGTAGGTCCTCGGATGCAGCATTGCAACAATTTTTAGAAACGTATCGGCTTACACCAAATAAAAATGCGCCTGCAGCTATGACTCCAGCAGAAATTAAGTTTGCATGAAAAATAAGATCAGTCTTTGACAAGCTGATACCAAATAAAAAAAGTTAAAAGATACAAGACCAAAAACTGAAAATAAATTTTACCAAGTGGGTGAAATGGTTTTTAATAAATGTATCAGATGAAGAAAAGATATTGGAAAGCTGGAACTAAAACCAAAAGAAGAGATATGATATATTTAGTCAAAAGAATTGAAATTATGCACAAAAGTAATTTCGATTCTTCCAATCATGTCTGATGCACCACCAATAAGCTGGATTCTGACGTCTGCAAAGAAGAAAGCATAACACAAAAAGACATTAAAACATGTAGAAATTAACATATATTTAAACATATGTTTTGGACATATGCCACTGTTTACTTGTGATTAATATATATATATATATATATATATATACTAACAATTACAAGGATATCAACACATCATTTTCACACATTACAGAGATTGCATTGCAAATGGTTTGCATCATAGAAATATATTGACAAACACTTTATTGCAGAATTATATTACACATCATTTACTATATAAATACATTACCATTTATTAAATCATTGCAATGCCTTGCCAATCATTTCTATAAGTAAATTGCCCAAAATTGTTATAACTGAAATGCATTGACAAGCATTTTAGCCTATTAGTTTTATATTAACACTTATTTTTGCTGCATAAATCTATTAAAAATTATTTGTACTGCATAAATCTATTAAAAATTATTTTTACTGCAGGAAAGAAACTGAGGTAAAAGTTTTTTTTATTCACCATCAATGCTTCATATTTATTAGGTGAAAATTATGTATAAGATGAAAGCTTCATAAAATTGTTGTTTAATTTACTGATATAATCAACACTTGTTGGTTTATTTTATGCTGAATATCTCTTTTATAGGAAAACAATTAGAAATAATTAATGCAAAGGTAGACACAAGTCCAGTTTGTGATAGAGTCAAAATGATATACACAAGTCTGGCTTGTATTAAAGTTTCAAAGTGCAGTAGGTGACTAGTGAAATTCCTGAGTTTGGAAATGTCCATCTGGAGAAAGGCACTATTCAACTCTTTGTGTGGTGTGTTCTAAGCACAGCTGAGATGGCAGGAATGAATCATTGTATCGCTTCTGGGATGATCAGATGAGTAGATGACACTGAATAACATCATTACTTTTTTATTTAAAGACATTGCAAAAGAATTTCGAAAACTAGTGAAAAATAATGAAAAGCATTCGTCTTCCTTCTAAATATACTGCATGTCTGAGGAAAGCTGAAAATTACCTCGGCCATGACTTAAAGGCAACAACAAATAATACAACAGCAATAGACTAAGTAATTCCTGGAGGGGTAATAACACACATCTAAACAACTCTTGAATTAATCAGAAAAACATTACTTACCAGTTTTCTCTGTTGAGAAAGTTGGAGGTATACTTGTGGTTGGTAAGGTTGTATCTGCATTATTCAAACATTTAATAGCAACATCCTCATTGTGTATACAGTTATGTTTTCCCCAAGTAATGTTGGGACAAAGTTCGAGATGATATTCTGATCCAGTACAACTGAGCTCATCAAGCCAGATGACACCTTGCCCATATCCAAATGTATTTCGAATTACTTGTCCAGAACTGAAATGAAAATTTATTTAAAAAAACTGAAAATATCACATAGTTGGTGGGTGGAAGGTCCCTGGCCTATATTCACATTCCTAAATATGACAAAATGACCACAAATCATTGAGAAACACCTTTCAGTTAGGCTGAGAACATTTTGACAAAATACAAATAATTCAAATGTAAATTGTGGAAAACTTATTAACTTCTAAATTTGTAAACATTACCTCAAGTGCTTTTGATAGCACAGTTTATCTTATTTAAACCATCTATCCCCTAGAACCAATAACTATATAGCTAGAGAGGAATGGTTTTACGTAAAAAGGGCTGTGTAAAATATCCAAATGTCTTGTCAACTTGACAATATCAAAGTAGAATTACATAAGATGAGTCATTTCAGGGTTCTTACTAGAGATAGTTTTTTTTTTTTTTTTTTTTTAATTATATCACCCCGAGCAAGGCGGTCACACCACTGACGTGCAGGGGGCTACATAAGAGTGAAGAGATTGGAAAAGAGAGAACCGGAAGCCATATCCTAAACAGGGAACAGGGGATGAGCCTCTTCACCTGTTCAGTAGACGTGGGTGGAGTGTGAACCAGGTGATAGTTTAGTCTATCTACTCCAATTGAAAAGAAAAAGTAAGAAGATTGGCAAAGAGAAAACTGGAAACCGCATCCTAAACAGGAAACAAGGGATGAGCCTCTTCACCTGTTCAGTGGACGTGGGTTGAGTGCGAACCAGGTGATAGTTTAGTCTATCTAATCCAATTGTAGTTTCTTTGAAAAGGAAATGTAAGGAAATAACTGCATTTATAATGTACTATATATATGTGGTAGGGTATCTAAGGAGGAATATATTCATCCTCTTCAAGTCAGACTGAAGGAGATAGAAAAGACATGATTAAAAGTGAGGTGATAAATATGGTATAGTGGATAAGGCAACATATTGTCCTTGTGTGATGAAATGCAGGTCATTTACAGGAAGTAAAATGAGGAACTAAGGAAAGTATAGGAGGTTGCATCTGCTAGCATTTCAACAAGAGGTTTTAGCCAAGTTAGCAGATAATTAAACACTTTTAGAATTGTCTTTCCAAAAGTGTGTTAGGTTGTGTAACCACTTATCATATTTTCAACTCTCAAGTTAAGTGGATGTACCTAATGCTGTAAAAAGAGGTCAGACCACTGAATATATTTACAAATGATTTCTATGGCTAATGTAACATTTTCTGGAAAATGAGTTTTCCTTTATTCTCATGAATTCTATCTGGAAATGGTTAGAGTACAGATCAATAAAAATCTTGTCTTAACAATAGTAAGCATAAGAAGAAGCGATTTGTGTGTTCCAACATTTTGCCAATGTCATTTGCGGCAATCATGGCATCTATAATAAAATTGTTGTTTCTTAAAAGAAAAAAACAAATTCAAAATCACCTGTGTCCCATCGTTCGACAAATAACTTTTGCATCATTGTTATCAAATTCATCATCACAGACAGTTCCTCTGACTCCATTACGTGTAATTTCGATTCTTCCAATCATGTCTGATGCGCCACCAATAAGCTGGATTCTGATGCCTGCAGAGAAAAACACATAACACAAATAGACTTGTGAAAACTGACACACTCACATGTATATATACATGCACACATACACACACACACACACACACACAGACATATATATATGAACACGCACACAAACACACCCACAATTCCTAGGATGTCTACACATCATTTTAACTCATTACCTTTTAAGTTTTTATTTTATATCTATCATTATATTAATGAATTGAAAATAAGGTCTACTACAGAAATTGCCTTGCAAATGCTTTGCATTATAGAAATATACTGACAAACACTTTATTGCAGAATTATATTACACATCATTTACTATATAAATACATTAGCATTTATTAAACATTTGCAATGCATTACCAATATTTTCTATCAGTAAATTGCCCAAAATTATTATTGAAATGCATTGACAAGCATTTTAGCCTATTACTTTTATATTAACAATTATTGTTTGCCACATAAATGTTTTAAAAATTATTTTTACTGCAGGAAATAAAGTGAGGTAAAAGTTTTTTTTATTCACTATCAATGCTTCATATTTATTAGGTGAAAATTATGTATAAGATGAAAGCTTCATAAAATTGTTGTTTAATTTACTGATATAATCAACACTTGTTGGTTTATTTTATGCTGAATATCTCTTTTATAGGAAAACAATTAGAAATAATTAATGCAAAGGTAGACACAAGTCCAGTTTGTGATAGAGTCAAAATGATATACACAAGTCTGGCTTGTATTAAAGTTTCAAAGTGCTGTAGTGACTAGTGAAATTCCTGAGTTTCGAAATGTCCACCTGGAGAAAGGCTTTTTTCCAGAAGCTCTTACATCTCCTTGTGTGATGTATTCTAAGCACAGCTGAGATGGTAGGAATGATTCTTTGTACCTCTTCTGGATTGGTCATATTAGTATACGGCACTGGATAACATGATTACTTTTCTCTTTAAGGAAATTGCAAAAGAATCGTGTAGCTGCCATCATCATGAGTGACGGAGCACATGTGTTGCCATGACAACATGAAGCTGATATGTGCTGCTTCTCCTGACAAAAAGAAAAACTTTTTTTATTTATCCAAATTTGGTTTATGCTCCTTCTCTGCAATTTGGCTATTGTACAAGTTAAACAACTCATCTGTTTGTATTAAAGTGTCACAACGTATCATGTGGCCTTTAACCTGGGATTATTGAGAGAAAAGGAACTAAGAGAAAGGACACACATGTGAGAGATGATGGACATTGTGCTCCCGCTAAGAGTTTAAAACCTACAACTGGTCTACCAGGTGAGCACAGTAAATACTTAAGTTATTTTAAGTATTGTTGAATATATAAATATGTGATTGATATTTGATTTTTTTCACGTTTCCACATATTTTATTAAAAATCTACTATTTTCCTCAAAGCTGTCTCTAACCATCTTGTTTGTTGTCTTTTGTGCTATGTATTTTTCACGGTGTTACAAAACTCTTGAATAATATCATGGAAACATCAGTATGAAGCGTGGACCTTATTTTGTTGACCAGTGTAATTATAAATTGAGAAAACTAGCAAAAACTATTTGAAAAGTGTTCGTCTTTCTTCTAAATATACCGCATGCCTGAGGAAAGCTGAAAATTACCTCGGCCAATACTTAATGGCAACAACAAATAATACAGCAGCAATAGACTAAGTAATTCCTGGAGGGGTAATAACACACATCTAAACAACTCTTGAATTAATCAGAAAAACATTACTTACCAGTTTTCTGTGTTGAGTAAGTTGGAGGTATACTTGTGGCTGGTAAGGTTATATTTGCATTTTGCAAACATTTAATGGCAACATCCTCATTGTGTCCACAGTTATGTTTTCCCCAAGTAATGTTGGGACAAAGTTCAACATGATATTCTGATCCAGTACAACTGAGGTCATCAAGCCAGATGACACCTTGCCCATATCCAAATGTATTTCGAATTACTTGTCCAGAACTGAAATTAAAATTTATTGAAAAAAGCTGAAAATATCACATAGTTGGTGGGTGGAAGGTCGCTGGCCTATATTCACATTCCTAAATATGACAAAATGACCACAAATCATTGAGAAACACCTTTCAGATAGGCTGAGAACATTTTGACAAAATACAAATAATTCAAATGTAAATTGTGGAAAACTTATTAACTTCTAAATTTGTAAACATTACCTCAAGTGCTTTTGATAGCACAGTTTATCTTATTTAAACCATCTATCCCCTAGAACCAATAACTATATAGCTAGAGAGGAATGGTTTTACGTAAAAAGGGCTGTGTAAAATATCCAAATGTCTTGTCAACTTGACAATATCAAAGTAGCATTACATATTAAGGTGAGTCTTTTCAGCGTTCTTACTACAGTTAGTTCCTTTGAAAAGGAAATGTAAGGAAATAACTGCATTTATAATGTACTATCTATATGTGGTAGGGTATCTAAGGAGGAATATATTCATCCTCTTCAAGTCAGACTGAAGGAGATAGAAAAGACATGATTAAAAGTGAGGTGATAAATATGGAATAGTGGATAAGGCGACATATTACCCTTGTGTGATGAAATGCAGGTCATTTACAGGAAGTAAAATGAGGAACTAAGGAAAGTATAGGAGGTTGCATCTGCTAGCATTTCAACAAGAGGTTTTAGCCAAGCTAGCAGATAATTAAACACTTTTAGAATTTTCTTTCCAAAAGTGTGTTAGATTGTGTAACCACTTATCATATTTTCAACTCTCAAGGGAAGTGGATGTACCTAATGCCATAAAAAGAGATCAGACCACTGAATATATTCACAAATGATTTCTATGGCTAATGTAACATTTTCTGGAAAATGAGTTCCCTTTATTCTCATGAATTCTACCTGGAAATGGTTAGAGTAGAGATGAATAAAAATCTTGTCTTAACAATAGTAAGCATAAGAAGAAGCGATTTGTGTGTTCCAAGATTTTTGCCAATGTCATTTGCGGCAGTCATTGCATCCATAATAAAATCCTTGTTTCTTAAAAAAAAAAGAAAAAATAATTCAAATTCAAAATCACCTGTATCCCATCGTTCGACAAATAACTTTTGCATCATTGTTATCAAATTGATCATTACAGACAGTTCCTTTGACTCCATTACGAGTAATTTCGATTCTTCCAATCATGTTTGATGCGCCACCAATGAGCTGGATACTGATGCCTGCAGAGAAAAACACATAACACAAATAGACTTGTGAAAACTGACACACTTACATGCATATATACATGTGCACACACACACACAGACATAAATATGATCACGCACACAAACCCACCCACAATTACTAGGATGTCTACAAATCATTTTACCTCATTACTTTTTAAGTTTTATTTTATATTGTTGTGATAACGAGCAAACGTGTTGGACCGGATGTTTGCGATTTCATGACCAAAAAGCAAATGACCAAAAGTCATCGCTGCGCCGCCGGCTCTGTGCAGATGTTCTGGTTGAAAACTAAAAATAAATTAAATATTGAATTTCCAGTTCGTGAGCCTATGCAAATTTTATTTGTTAGCCAATTTAAGCCCAGAACGAAATACAAGTGTGAAATCCCAAATGAGCTGCTGTGATCTAAAAAGAAAATATAAAATGCAGATACAGAAAGCTTCGACAGGAAGAGCAACTCTAGGAGAAGAGAATAATTAATATCCCCTTGACCCAAGTGAAGCAACTACTACGCTCACCTCCCTTACCGCTTTCCTTGTTCCTTGCCTCAAAAACTACTTACTGACCTAAGGAGCAAATACATCAAAGACATTCCTTACTTACACACTCCCAAATTCCTAAGCATTAATTCTCTTTCAGCATTTTATTGCTATTAACATTTTAACCTCCATTGGACATGTAGTTCATGTATTACTTCAATTGTATAAACATGAATTGATATGTGTATATATAAAATGTTATTTTTCTACTCAAATTACCTTTCTTGGTTTATAACCTTTCTTTATGAGTTATAGTGGGCTATCTACAACAAGGCCAAATTTCGTCAAACTGCAACAGTATACAACAACCCTTCACTAGAACGGACTCCCCACTACTAACAGAAAAGAACAGATAAGCAACTCACTATAATATCTATCATTATATTAAAGTGCTGAAAATAAGGTCTACCACAGAAATTGCCTTGCAAATGGGTTGCATTATAGAAATATACTGACAAACACTTTATTGCAGAATTATATTACACATCATTTACTATATAAATACATTACCATTTATTAAATCATTGCAATGCCTTGCCAATCATTTCTATAAGTAAATTGCCCAAAATTGTTATAACTGAAATGCATTGACAAGCATTTTAGCCTATTAGTTTTATATTAACACTTATTTTTGCTGCATAAATCTATTAAAAATTATTTGTACTGCATAAATCTATTAAAAATTATTTTTACTGCAGGAAAGAAACTGAGGTAAAAGTTTTTTTTATTCACCATCAATGCTTCATATTTATTAGGTGAAAATTATGTATAAGATGAAAGCTTCATAAAATTGTTGTTTAATTTACTGATATAATCAACACTTGTTGGTTTATTTTATGCTGAATATCTCTTTTATAGGAAAACAATTAGAAATAATTAATGCAAAGGTAGACACAAGTCCAGTTTGTGATAGAGTCAAAATGATATACACAAGTCTGGCTTGTATTAAAGTTTAAAAGTGCAGTAGGTGACTAGTGAAATTCCTGAGTTTGGAAATGTCCATCTGGAGAAAGGCACTATTCATCTCTTTGTGTGATGTGTTCTAAGCACAGCTGAGATGGCAGGAATGAATCATTGTATCGCTTCTGGGATGATCAGATGAGTAGATGACACTGAATAACATCATTACTTTTTTATTTAAAGACATTGCAAAAGAATTTCGAAAACTAGTGAAAAATAATGAAAAGCATTCGTCTTCCTTCTAAATATACTGCATGTCTGAGGAAAGCTGAAAATTACCTCGGCCATGACTTAAAGGCAACAACAAATAATACAACAGCAATAGACTAAGTAATTCCTGGAGGGGTAATAACACACATCTAAACAACTCTTGAATTAATA